>OZ024909.1:12089746-12317246 GCA_964017125.1 Flabesymbios commensalis
TCGCTGCCAGTAGGTGTTATGTCTACACCTGCCAACCTATATCATCATTATTCAATCTAGTGTAGAGGGTACAGGCACAATCATTCAATTAGTCGTGTTAAATTAAACCCACAGTGTATTGTATTAGCGAGAAATCACTAGTAGAATTGAAGAAATTACCAAATGACTGGCCATTACAGTGTAGTGTGGGAATGACTTTATGTCTGGGACAGCGCTGCATCGTTATATTAGGCCACTGACTATGTAACTTATGTTTTACTTCAGTGAAAACACAGAAAATCTAATAATAACCCCCCAACGCTGAAGTAATTTTGTAGAAACCATGGAGACCAATTTTTTTTTTTAATTTGAAATCATCATAAATGTCTTGGTTAATCTTTTTCCGTTTTATTTGAATGCCTATGTTATGGGTCTACGTCCATTAAATATATTTTAACTCTCACAGTGCGGGGATCGACGTTAGACCTCAGAATCTGACGTCAGATTCCGACGTCTAATGTCGATCCCCGCATTGTGGTGACATGCTAGTCAATATGTCCGCTTATTTTGTTAACCTGTACATTTTTATTTTATTTAATGATTTTTCATTTATTTAACCCCTACAACTACAGTAGACATTCTGTGTTTTAACCCCCAGAAGGCTGATGTCAACTAGATTAGACAGTTTGTGTTTTAACAGCTATAGAACTGATGGCGACTACGTTAGCCAGTCTGTGTTTCTATTAGCATCTGTATAATAATAATAAGTCCACGTCTGAAAATTAAACATCTAGCACTTATTTGATAAATTTAACATCTAAATACGACTGTATCCTCACATTGAATGCAATGTACAGTAAAAATATTATAAAGCGAATACCAAGCTATATAGAAAAAAATCATGTTTTTTTGTGTTTGATTTGTGTTTTTCATGGTAAACTTAAAAATAACCTGCTTTGCCTAACGCCACACCGAGACCTCCCATTACACGTAATTACAAAAGCGAGTTGTCATTATTTTGCTGTAAGAGGAAAAAAAATGAGTGGTGGTCTAATTCACACTTATACCAGACCTTTATAATGGGATAATTAGGTACACCAACCATAGATACATTGTCATACACCAATTGTACAGAAAATATACTCCACTGCAAACTAGATGTGACTTTAATGTAGTGTAATGTAGTGTAATGTTGGGCCACCGTCTGCGACGCTGGCCCAACATTACATTAGAATATGACCCCGTTTCTTGGATCGACATTAGTATACAAAGGTTATTATTATAGGAGGAAAGAAGTGACTGTATTGGAGATTTAAGATGAAAACATTGTAACACAAGTGTAGTTGAGAAATAAATAATCGTCATATAATATGAAAAATTATCAAAATTCAACAAACTTTGTATAATGCATTTATGCTTTTCAGATATGGAGCGTTGTATAGCTGAAAACAAATAACTGATAGTAACATAAATAAGTAAATAAAATGAAGTGGTATGTATACCTTTTACCATCTCTAAATTGTGCTAAGTGTCTGTTTAATTCAGATTTAAAGAAAGAATTGTGCGTAATTCATTCATGCATGCGATCTTTTATTTTTTTCCTTTCACTAGTATCCCATCATTCATTCGTCCATGGGTCAAATCATTTAATAATTTATTTATCATTTATTGATTTATTTATTCGTTTATGTGTTCAATTATTTATTTCTTGATTCATTCATTCAATCTTTTCTCTTTCTGTCATTTATTATTTCATTCAAACACATATTTATTTATTTATTTATTTATTTATTTATTCATTTATTTATTTATTTATTTATTTATTTATTTATTTATTTATTTTTTTTATTATTTTTTTTTATTATTTACTTATTTATTTATTTATTTATTTGGTTATTTATTTATTTATTTATTTATTTATTTATTTATTTATTTATTTATTTATTTATTTATTTATTTATTTATTTATTTATTTATTTATTTATTTATTTATTTATTTATTTATTTATTTATTCATTTATTTATTTATTTTTTTATTTTTTTATTTATTTATTTATTTACTTATTTTTTTTTTTATGTATTCATTCATTCATTCATTCATTCACTCATTCATTCATTCATTCATTCATTCATTCATTCATGCATTCATTCATTCATTCATTCATTCATTCATTCATTCATTCATTCATTCATTCATTCATTCATTCATTCATTCATTTATTTATTCATTCATTCATTCATTTCTTTATTCATTCATTTATTCATTTATTCATTTATTTATTTATTCATTTATTCATTTATTCATTTATTCATTTATTCATTTATTCATTTATTCATTTATTCATTTATTTATCCATTCATTCATTCATTCATTCATTCATTCATTCATTCATTCATTCATTCATTCATTCATTCATTCATTCATTCAATCATTCAATCATTCATTCATTCATTCATTCATTCATTCATTCATTCATTCATTCATTCATTCATTCATTCATTCATTGAATCAATTAATCATTCATTTATTTATTCATTCATTCATTCATTCATTTATTTTTTCAGTCAATCAATCATTCATTCATTTATTCTTTCATTCATTCATTCATTCATTTATTCAATCAATCATGTATTCGTTCATTTATTCATTCATTCATCCCTTTATTCATTCATTCAATTAATCAATCATTCATTCATTCATTCATTCATTCATTCATTCATTCATTCATTCATTCATTCATTCATTCATTCATTCATTCATTTATTCATTCATTCATTCGTTCGTTCGTTCATTCGTTCGTTCGTTCATTCATTCATTCACGCATTCAATCAAACATTCATTAATTTATTTATTTATTCATTCAATTATTTATTTATTCAATCGTTCATTCAAATAATTATTTATTCGTTTACTTTTGCGATCATTCATTGATTTGTTTATTATTTTACTTATTTTTTTGTTCATTTTTTTCAATCGATTCATTCATTCATTCATTCATTCATTCATTTATTCATTCATTCATTCATTCATTCATTCATTCATTCATTCATTCATTCATTCATTCATTCATTTATTTATTCATTCATTTATTCATTCATTCATTCATTAAATCATTCATTCATGTCCCAATCAACTTCCAGGCGCCCAATGGCACTGGTGCGATTTTTAGCTTTGCTCCAATTCTACATTTATATAAAGCAAATGAAATCAGTGAATCTCGGCAATATGGATATTCCTGAATTTGAGCTTGCATTTCTAGGTGTGGTGAAACATTTTCCTGGGAAATAAATCATTATATATTGCAAGCAGCTGTTGGTGTTCAAGTTTAACCCATGCAGAAATCTAGTCTGGTGGTTGTAAATAATCCACCCTGGATCTGAGCAATATGATTGGTCGAGATATGAATCTGGACCAATCAGATTGCTGAGATCCAGCGTCCTGGAGTCTGTGACCAGATCGATGAACAAGAGGAGATTGGTGTGTAGCGCCATGACACTGTATCAACCCTTAAAGCGTTAAATTAAATTATTTAAATTCACACCAACTTGAAGTTGTGTCTCGCTACCGCGACCCACAACTGCAAGTGGCTGAAAATTACTCATATTTGCTTAATTTGGGACCAAGCATTTACAAATCTTGATGTCTAAACGCACATTTCATTCCAATTATTATGTAAGAATTTCGTTCCTTACACTCTAAACAATATAGATTCTTTAAAAAGAACCCTTCAGTACTATTACCATGCAACCCCCTGGGGTTGCATGGTAATAGTACTGGAGGGTTCCTTCTAAAGAACCTATATTGTTCAGAGTGTAATACCAATAACAGTGATTTGAGCGGCTGATAAAAGAAACGAAAAAACGACAATATTTGTGCTTAGTGCCTCAAGGATTAACAATCCTATCACCCAGGTATCTACATCTCTATTCATCTTGTCGCAATTCTCATCTCAAGGTTAATAATAATGTCCTGATTCTATGAGATACTCAAGTTTAATATCCTAAATTAAAGCTGAGAAACTCCTTATTGTGACGGAATTTGTCAATGCTTATTCAATATTTTTTTTTTTAATATGTATTTCTGTACACAAATGCGACGATGGGGCTCAGAGGGTTAACCCTTGTGCTGCAGAATGGTTTGTTTCTATTTTTCAGTCAGTCTATTTTTCAGCTGGAATTGCTGACACGATTTTAGTTTCAAGTGACCAAAATATGGATGAGAAATTGACATATCACAAGTTGAATTATTTATCGAACTTATCATAGACCTATAATATCACAAATAATTTTTACTTTCTTCAGCGACATTTTATGTTGTTTTAAGTATGCTTGAAAACGTATATGTTGACCATTTAAGCGCTCAGCACGATTGAAATCGTAGTGAACCATTTTATTATCACATCAAAAAACATTTTTGAAAGTGAAATATGTCTCATAACTTTGAGAAAAACGTAGCCACCAATTTGACAGATTTAAATAATTTTCACTCACTTAAAGCTGTGGTTAGCGTTGAATTCTAAAATAAGCTTTATAATTTTAAAAAAAATTCAAGACTGTTAGTATTGTAATAGAAAATGACCTTTGCAAAATTTCATGGAAATCGGTTCAAAATTGACGGAGAAATCGCCGAAAATCATGCGATCCTGGTTGATCATTTTTAATTTGACGGCAAGTATGGTGATATTTCAGCGTTGAAAGGGTTAATCCTGGCTGTCACGGCGCGTTCATAACCGCCCTGACAAGCCGTGACATTCCCCCAGACAGGATTACTAATATTGAAATAAATCCGCGGAATCCTCAGTCGAGATAAGCTGCTCAAATTAACTGTCAGGGTCTGGAACGGGGAGCGAGGTGGGTCGATAAAGTACCAGGCGGGGCCTCGTGTAGGGGCATCTGGGCAAGAGTGAGATGCAGTGATGATATTTTGGCTTTTATCTTGTTTTGGCAAGTTATCTTGTTTAATTTTTTCATCTACTCACAGTTTTAAAAAAATACCTATATTTGCTTACTTTCAGACCGAAAAAGCGGTAAATCAAGGGGCCCAGAAGAAAAATTAGAAGGAATTTCTAAAATATTTTGATCCTAGGTGTGGGTTCTGGACCAGTTGTGGACACCCTTGAAATAATATATATTATGCTATTTAAAATGATATGATGTGATATTATATGATATGACACCATATGATATCATATGATATGGTATGAAATGAAAAACGAAAAAGTCTTCTTTATTTTTAATGACATTTATTTTTCAAATTAAGGTAATTTAACTTTCATTTTTCACTTTAGTTTTATAACAGCTAATGTAACCTGAAAATAAAGTAAGCAGATGAAATAAATATATGTCTATGATTGTTAACAATCAGCGGATTTTTACCATTACATGGTTAGATTGGTAGGCGTGGCACGTGGATCACCAGGGCAGGATTGGCCGCCGGGGGTGGGTGGCAGACTGCAGGAATTGGAAGCCGGGGTGGCTCTCAGAGATTCCGAGCCGGGGTGGGGGATCACTTCGCGATCCCCTGACCCCGAAATGATGACAATGAATCCCGTCGGTCTATCTGCCAGAAAGCAAACTAATTATTGGCTGACTGACCCTTATTCCACCCCACCCCCTGTTCCACATTGCGTGTGCCCCACCCCTGTAAAAGTAATATACCGCCCTAGAATGCAAATACAAACAGCAATAAAAGCTTACATTCCAAGTTAGCACTTACTGCTATTTGCCTTTGCATGACGCAGTTTATAATAGGAGCGCGCACACATGTGTCATTGGGTGCCAATTGCGTTTATAATAGCTTTAGTCATTTTGATATCAATTTGAAAGGTCAATTTTATAAATATTCAGCCTCTATTTTGACAAATCTAAAACTTTTCACCCGCTTAAAGATGTGGATCGCGCCAGCGAGACACAACTTCAAGTGGATGAAAAATTTAATGACATAACTTGACGACTATAAGAAGATAAAGTATTGAGATTGAGAGAATTAGTCATTTGCCACTCACCTGAATTTCACAAAGAATTACAAGTACATGTAATATAATTCCTAAATGACACAAAATGTTGAGCTTTTCAACATTATACCTTCCAGCCCGGGGAACGACTTTAGATGTCAGAATCTGACGTCCATAGACGCCAGATTCTGACGTCTAAGTCGATCCACGCACTGAAAGGGTGAAATATGTAGAATGGCCGTAGACCCATCACATGTATAGGTATTCAAATGGAGCGAAAAGAGTTCTCCGTTGCTTATATAAGTATTTCAGCGCTTTAACCCTTTCAAGTCTGAATTTAGCATTGTCATCTTCATCCACTACAAGCCGCGAATTGCTGTCGCAATTCTCGACTTGTAGTGGATGAAGATGACTTAATGTGGGTGAAGAATTTACCATATTATATTGGTAAACCAGTTTGATGGCAATTTTTGTTTTAAAACCCTTGGTTGTAGGAAAATCAGGTATGTTTTTAGAGATGTAAAATGATGCTTTAATGTTCATGAGGGCTTAAATGGTTAAGGATTAAACTAAAACGATGTCAACACCTCGTGTTGCTGCGATGTGTTCACAGGAAAGAACTTGTACACGTGTTTGCAAGGGTACAATCTGTGGTTGAAACCTTCAGTCACTGTGTGGTATATGGCTAGCCCCAATGTGCTCCTCAGCCTTTAACAAGATGGCGGCCTGTTCTCCCAGCCGGCTCCATAGCCGTCTCTGTCTCCTCGGCCGGAATTAATCTCACATCTATTTGATACTCCTGCCATAATACGATGCCCCTCTTATCGAAATAAATTGGCACAGAGTCTATAAGGCGGAATCGGGCCCAGGCGACGGTTGGATCGATCAGGCAAATCGCTCCGTGTCAATGGCAAGAGCCTCCTCTTCTCCCGCACAGAGACCCACTTTATATTAACCCTTTTAACCGCCGGTGTCGCATATATTCGGGTTTTCATTTTTTATTAGCACATTAAGTAACACCTTTTAAACATGGTAAATATAAAATATGACATCAATCAGCAATATTTGTAAACAGTTGACCTCCATTTGGTCAATCTAAATAATTTTCACTCACTTGAAGTTGTGGATCGCGTCAGCGAAACACAATTTCAAGTGGGTGAAAATTCAGATTGAATAATTTGGCGGTTAAAGGGTTAACATTTTAACACCACTAGTGTACACCTCTCCGACGGAACAGAATAACATGAATTGTATATACATCGTCCGCTTGGATATGAAAGGGTGTATCTGCCACTTTGTAAAGTGGCAGATACACCCTTTCATACCCAAGGGGTACGACATGCATATGGTTTCAAACAAATTCTGATATAAGTCATATAATGTCTCATAAACATTATTACAATATTTTATTTGCGATAGACATTAGAATATTTTGTGTACTTCTAGATGATCCCGAATTTCGAATCCTGTGTCTGGAGTCATCTTATTCATCTCACCATCATCGGGAGGTTCTCCTGGCCCAGTTTAGCCTATATGTGCACAAAAGTGGCCTAAACCCCCATTCATTTCATTTCACTTGTAGATGATATATCGATGAAATAATTTATTTTGTAACATGTGAAATATTTCCTAAATATACTATGTTTAGTCATTTAAAGCTGGAAATTGCATTACCTCGATGTTCTTTTCTCGGCAAGGCACTTCATTCGAATATTGGACACTTCACCCAACGCGCCGGATGGCTTAATCGGCCAGTTGTGGCTCAGAGCGTGAAAGCTCGAATCCATGCCGGGCCATAGTGTTTATTGCAAAAAGGCCTCAAACTGTTCGAATGCTGCTGCCTCCCACCAGACAATTATTTCATTACGATTCTGTTCCTGAATCTGCGGGTTCATTAAAAAAAACATTCAAGCAACGTTTGGAATCAAAGAATTCGGCAGCGTTTTAAGTATAACCCTTGAGGCCATTTTGCCCCCGGTCTCGGTTGTATTCGGGGTTTTTTCATCTTTTATTAACACATTACATACCAGTTTTTGAACATGTTAAAGTTGGAACGTGTCATAAATCCGCAAGATTTCAAAATCGTTGACCATCATTTTGTCAAGTCTGGCTAATTTTCACTCACTTGGAGTTATGGATCGGGTTAGATCGAGACACAACTCCAAGTGGGTGAAAATTCCAACAACATAATTTGACGCTGAAAGGGTTAAACTGCAATTAAGATGACGTGGCATTTGGAATGTTTTATGCTTTCATAAAATTAAAAGTTTTAAAATGTCCTCGATTTGCTGGATTGTTGCATTTTCTATTCAAATAATTATTGTATTCAACATAAGATATATGCCGCATATATGCGAAATGCAATTTATATAATTATTCTGGCATTCTAGTCATTGAGCCAATGCTGTTTTACTCTTTAAGTGCGGGGATTGACATTAGACGTCAGAATCTGACGTCTAATCTCGCATTGAAAGAGTAACAATTTATAATGGGCGTAATAACATAGGTATTCAAATGAACTGAAAAGAACTAAAACAGTTATGATGATTTTGAATTAAAAAAAAATTGGGGCTTCTATGGTATACAGCAATACCTCAGCGTTGTAAGAGTTAAGCACCAGGCCAATAGCTGAGATGTTGGTCTGATTCTGACCAATCATTGAACTATATTGTGTCGTTTGAGTGAGAAAAACAGTTTTCAGACTAGCTTGAGGCTGGAATTGTGAAACCTCGTCTGGAAAGAAAGAATGTCCTGTTGCGCATGTGCGTGTCCGAGCGGAAGCTCATCCATTCAGGCCACTAGATGGTGCTTCTGGCATCAGCCACCCTTGAATTTTCGAATATGCCGCCAATTTACAGTGCCTGAGTATTCGTCTGAACGGTCGCGCCTCTGATCACCGATGATTTAGGTGTTATTGAAGTTTATATTATTCTTATGCAGTGACAATTCAGGACATACCTATACCACAATAAAGAGTGCATTTTTAATACTGGAGATCAAATAATTGTGGTACGATTACTTATTTCACCTCGCTGTACCTTTAGAGGTCAAAGGGTCATACCTGTGGGCAAAATAGACACACCTGATTGGACGACTGCTGCGCGCATGAATAAAGTGGTAAAATCCCAGGCGCCTGTTCACACCTGTCATCCACGGGAAGAAGTAGATCACCAGTGTGAATGTCACAGAGCGCATGCGCGCAACCTCTATGGCAGGGCCGCGCAGCTCCCACAATCCCCTGCAGTGCCGTCTACTTCCGATTTCCGCCGCGCGGGGTCCTGACTTCCGGTACGGTAGTGCCGGTGTCGCCCTCTGCTGAGCAGTGGACAAATTTGTCATGTGTTAAACACGAAAACGCCATTCTGGGGGAGCGTCCAGTGTGAGTTATCCCAGGCACCGGCCATTATCCACCTGACCATTAACGCTTTAACTACCAGAAAATTACCGCTCCCCCGGCACGCACCCCAACTAACACGAGACGTTGACCCAATATTAGTTTATTTCCGGGCCATCGTCGCAGACGGTGGCTCGGAATTAAACCAATGTTGGGGCAACGTCTCGTGTTTTATGGGACACTGGACAACAGTCACTGTGCCAAGACGTAAATCTACCCAGCAAACACGATACATTGGACACATGTTGTTTTGATGTTGGGCCAGCGTCGAAGACGGTGGGCCATCATTAAAATAACATTGGTTCAACTTATGTTCACTCTGCTAAGACATTAATCTTTATTCAGTGACCTGAGAATTTCTCTAAATGTCAGATAAAAAGCTCTTCTTGAACCTCAGTAAAAAAACTTACTAAAACCCTCATTAAAAACCTTATTAAAAGCACACTAAACCCCACTAGAAAGTCGGTACACTGTGAAACATCAAGTAAATGTATATTTGCTTATCGTTATATTATTGCGTTCTACGCAAAAAGAACCTAAAACAGCATCAGGCCAACACCTCGAACGTTGACCTGATGCTTGACTGTTAAATTAATTATTTATTAAAGCAACCCTGTAAGTCAGGCTAGTTCTCATTAAAAATCACCATTTCTATTTTGGCGCCTTTATATGTTCATAATATGTGAGCATTTCCATAACTATAATCTTTTGAATTGTGGGTTGCTATGGAACGTAGCAAGTGTGCCAAAAAATCCCGTTTATTACCAGTTATTCTTGTTTTTCATATTTCGGACATTCATGTCTAAAATCAAGGAGATATAAGTCCTATATATTTCTTGCTAAAATTAAATATCGCCCTTTTTTCTCTTTTAACTGCATGGTAAATGCCAACACAAAAAATAAGAAACAACTTACGCATTTTTAGTCTATGGACATGTTGACATATTATGGACATATCAATCCTGGAGAATATATGCAGCACAGTTCTTATTTGGGATATAATTACTTAACCCTTATAGCGCGGGGATCGACTTTAGTCGTCAGAATCTGACGTCTGTAGACGTCAGATTCTAACGACTAAAGTCGATCGCCGCAATGTAAGAGCAAAAATATTTCTAATGGTCGTAGACCCGTAACATAGGTATTCAAATGAATCGGAAAGAGCTGAATAAGACCTTTATGATGATTTCAAATTGAAAAAAACCCTTTGTTCTCTATGGTTTATACGAAAGTAATTCGGCGCTTCAAGGGTTAAAGGGAGTCGTTCACCATTCATTCAACCTCCAAATTATTCAATTTGAATTTTCACCTACTTGAAGTTGTGTCTCGCTGACGCGATCCACAACTTCAAGTGAGTGAAAATTATTCAGATTTGACAAAATGGAGGTCAACTCTTTTCAAATCGTGCTGATTGATGTCACATTACGGCTTTAACATGCTCAAAAGGCGGTACTGAATGTGGTAATAATTGAGTGAAAATTTTGTTTACACGACAGCAATGGCATTCAGACAGTCATTTCAGCAAAACAAAGCCTGTAGTGACAACGCATAAAAAAATATATTTGTTGGCAATGCAATGAAATTGAACGGATGCGGTAGTCATTCCAGTTTCAATGAAAAGTAAAATTCTTCGAAACAAATTTACAAATGTACAGCCACGAATAGAGAGCAAACCCTACAGAAATGTGGTTTTTAGCATTGCCTCATTGCACCATTGCATTGCATTGCATTGGATTGCGTTGCGTTGCGTTGCGTTGCGTTGCATTGCGTTGCGTTGCGTGGCATTGCATTGCATTGCATTGCATTGCATTGTATTGCGTTGCGTTGCGTTGCGTTGCGTTGCATTGCGTTGCGTTACGTTGCGTTGCGTGGCATTGCATTGCATTGCATTGCATTGCATTGCATTGCATTGCATTGCATTGCATTGCATTGCATTGCATTGCATTGCATTGCATTACAATGAAATGCATTGCATTGCATTGCATTGCATTGCATTGCATTGCAATTGTGCGCCTGTCAGGTTGCCAGAGAGAAATAGCTCCCAAACTTTAACACGGACGACACTCAGCTATGCATCGTGTTTGACCAAGATAATGCTGCAGAGACCACTTAGCAGATCAAAGCCTGTGTCATGGAGATAAAGACATGGATGACAATGAATTGGCTAATATTGAATGATGAAAATACCCTCTCGTTTCTGTTACGGACACCTTCACCATTATCGGTGACAACAACATTACTCCATCTCCCACAGCTCGTAACCTTGGTGCCATTTTTGGTGAGCATTTGACTATGGAGGCGCATTTCACCAGCGTTTGCCGCTCTTCTTTCTTCCACATACACAACATCATTTTTTCTCGAAGAGTGCTAGTTATGAAGACAGCTGTTATCATTTTCCAGGCCTTAGACTTTTCCCGACTTGGCTGCTGCAACTCTCTGCTATGTGGACTTCTATCTATATACATAAGGAGGTTGCAGAGGATGCAAGTCGCAGCAGCTATAGAGTGATAGCTAACGCATGGCAGAAGGGACAATATCTCACAAATTATCTTCAAACTGCATTGGCTACCGGTTTAATTCCGCATAAAGTATGACATACTGCTACTGACATATCGTGTTCTACATGGCTTTGCTCCCCCCCCCCCCCAACCTACACCATGGAGCTGCTAGTGTTTTATACACCATGTAGAACACGGTTCTCCAGATCCGTCTGCAGAAACCCCTGACCTCTTTCAGAATGTCGCTAAAACCCGCTTTGGCAAGCGTTTGGTGACCTCATACAATAATTATTTACAAAACAATAATTTTGTCTTCTTCTTTCGAATGTTCAGCGCTCTTAGCAGCTTCCAGCTGGATGCATGCGCTATGTAAGATTTCATTCATTCATTCATTCATTCATTCATTTATTCATTCATTCATTCATTCATTCATTCATTCATTTATTCATTCATTTATTCATTCATTCATTCATTCATTTATTCATTCGTTCATTTATACATGCATTGCATTGCATTGCATTGCATTGCACTGCATTGCATTGCATTGCATTGTTTCTTTGGTGTAAACTTCTGCTCTGGATCATGTAATGGTAATGAGTTGTCTGTCACACGGTGGACTGTTTGATTATATGTTGACTAGATAGTGATCCTGTACTCGTAATAATACCCTATGTTTCTAATCAGGGTAGAGTCTATTGTGAACATCTTACTACAGTGTCGTCCTATAAACACTGTCGCGCTACGCTGAGAATCCTGTCCTGTTTAAATGAAATGGGCCAGCATTTCATAGAGGGAGAGGTGGGTGGGGTAGAAAACAACCTGTATGCCGGCAGGAATCAGCAGACAGTGTGTCATTGTGTAGGGCGGACATACACTGGTACTAAGTCGACGTCAGATTATGACGTCTATAGATGGTCCATGCACAGAAAGAATTAAAAACATTATAATGGCCGTAGACCAATGACATAGGTATTCAAATGAAGCGGAAAGAACTAACTAAGACATTTATGATGATTTCAAATTGAAAAACCCTCTGGTCTCTATGGTTTATATAACAATATTTTAGTGATTTAAGGGTTAAAGGGTTAAATTAGAGGTAGACGTACGACACTCAAAGGGTTCACCAGAATTCCCCTGTTTGCAAGTAGCCATGACATAAATCAGAGATTAGGGTGGTACTAGAGCCAGGAAGTCACCCCGCTATGTCCCGGGTCACTTACAGTGTCTGTCCTGCTAACTGCTTACTCCACTTCACTCGCTAGCCGGCGTCTTCAGACACTTACACCACCTGCCGATCAAGGTCACAACTAACGAGCCATGGCTTGATGCTGACGTGAGCGATATTGCAAGATAGACATGATATAACAGATATCCACAGATTAAGAATCCTTGTCATTGACTTAGCCCTTAAAAGCGCTTAGTTGAAGAATTTAAATTTTCACCCAGTTTAAGCTGTATCTCGCTACCGCGACCCACGTTATAGTTTTGAAGTTAATCGCGATACTGTGTAGTAACTTCCCTCTGATAAACCCATTACTTTGATTAAAGTTAAACGGTTTCAAGCCCTGGAGTACATTATATGTCAAATGTCAAAAAAGCAAACTTTCAATATACGCACTGCAATGTTATGAAGACGGAAGACTTCAAAAAAATGTTTGGAAAATTTCATGAAAATCGATTGATGTTCCAGAAACACTGGTGACACGAGTGAAACGCATAGGCTGAATTGGGCCTGGGTAATAGTCGGGTCAGTTGGGGGGGACTTAGGGTGGAATTGTGCACATTTGACTACAAGCATGAAAATTCACACACTTTTATAGTTTTGGACCTGCTGAATTCAAATCTGCCGGGAGCCAAGGCCAATTCTCAAAGGGGACGCCGTATTTGACAATTCAAAATATTTGTCTGATTACTAGCCAACCTAAGTCACAGAATTACAATTATAAAATCAAATTCTATGTTTATTTTTACAGAAAGTGATTTCAAATCAGTTGCCCATTTGGCAGTAGCATTGACTGATATCACTGTAATGAAAAATCCAAGATGGCCGCCACCGAGAAACCTTTTTTCATCGCTACATTGCCGGATGTCATAAAATTAGAAATAAATACTTTTTTCTTTGGTTTTCGAAACTCCTGATTTAAAATTTGATGCTAATTCAACAGTAAAATTGATTGTGACTCCAAATTACTAGAAAATCCAAGATGACCGCCAGTTAGATTATCCCATCACTAGCCAAACAAATTCATTGCCATCAAAAAGACATTTCTATGTTTTTGACTTTCCTGATTGCAAATATGATACCTATTTATCAGCAACCTTCACCAGAGCATAAAATCCAAGATAGTGGGCATACAGGTGTTTTATTATCAGCAAGCCAAACGTAACATAATAACAAGTAAACTTCTTCCAGAGTCTTTGATTTAATACATTTAGCTCTCTTATAGTTACAATGCAATTGCATAAATTAAAACAGTTATGATTCATGATTTTGGGCATGAAACTGCTTCTTTTATTCTTAGATTATCTTTCTGCTGTCCATTTTTGTTCCAATTTATAGAATAGTTATATTTGTTGTAATGTACCGGTGGTGGTGTAGAGTAGAGTGTAGAATAATGACTACTTGCAGTAAGAATGACTGCTATCAACTGATATCTATGTTGCCTCTGCCAAGACGAAAAGGATGAACGGCCCTGCTTCATTTGAGAAAAATCACGGAAAGAGATTTGATTTAGAGGTGTCATGGACTAAATCTGATGAAGGGCGGGGTATTGTTAAGACAATTCAAGCAATCAATGCTAAAGATCATAAAGTGTATAGAACTTCTGTAGTAACTCTCGGCTGAGTAGCTTCACGGACCAGAATGATTCTGCTGACCCACAACTCACCTAAAAGAATACGTTCAATTATACAGTATCTGCTCTACAGAAGTATCCTTGTTGCATATTATGTGATGGACAGGACAGAAAGAGTCTACTTGAAACCGAAACAGATCATGTAGACACAAACGTAGAAGCATGAGCTGGGAGAAGTAACAACTTTTGCACTTGAAAGACTTAGCTCGTGCTGAAGATCGCAGAGTATCTGCTGGTCCTTCTGTCCTCATCTTCACTGCAGATACTATTGCACAAATAGTTGCTTTAATTGAGGCGTCTAACTCAGTCTTCAAACTATCAGCGTTGTGACATTTATATAGAACTCTTGTTGCAGAGGAGCAGGGATTTCCCTGTTCTGATAACAGAACCAGACGCTTCGCTCTTCGAGGAATATCTTCTAAAGATCCTTCCTAAGTGGGAAGAATTCTCCCAGGCAAGGGGGACTTTATCTCTAACAACCAAAATGCTGGATACCTGCTTGCTGAAGACCAGAGATTGTTCTTGATGTGTGCAGCAGACACTACTCAGAAAATGATGTCTCTTTCACCTCCTTTTCCCTAGCTCATCCAATCACTGGACATCACCACCATACTCCAGGGTGCATCAACGACGAGTTACAGGCAGAGCTACAACTTAGAGCAAGAGTGGCAATCACAATTTCTCAGCAGATTATTTATAATAAAAGCAGTAGTACATATCATGCATCAAAGTCTACAAACATCCGTCATAATGAGGGACATGAGACCCCTTTGCTTTAGACCATCATGCTGCATGGTGAGGGTAAGAGGAAGAAAGTCATCAATAATGTCAATGCCTTCGGGGTTTCTGTATCTCACTGTCGTGTAAAATGATTTGTCCAGTTTACCCATAAATATACGGTGTGGTGTATTTGTGACCTTTTATCATGTTCATGTGGACAACCTTGATAACCAATCAACCGAGGTCACTTTTCACAGAATGCGTTTCATGTTACAGCTATCGGTGTGAAGAACCATCCATCTTGCGAAAACAAGTACAACGGCCTCATATCCAGCTGGATTTTACAGACACTTATGTACCACAACTTCCTGAAGCATACGCAGTGATTGAACCAGTTGAATATCTAAGCAATGGGCTGCATGTAACATGTAGCTCAATTGATTTTACGACCATCTCATGATTTTTTGCATGAATCCATAGTCAAAGATAAGTCTTGGATGTCACAATGAAGCAAGGCTTCGACTTTTCACAAGTGAGAAGAAGACATGAGAGGTCTTACCACTAACACAGGCTCTTTAATCACTGTCAACACATGAGTAGGGCAATATCACAGGGCAGTTTTTTCTGAAATCAGGCAACGTCTGTCCACCAGGATATCCCAGACTTCCATGATTGGGGTGACACTTGGACAACAGTCGTTGGTTGCCATTCTGGACAAATCTTGGTGACAGCAGCAAGGCATGCTCACTTCTTCTGCATTGTTGCTGTGCGAAATAATGCACAGGTAACTGCAAGTACAGTAGCCCTGGGGTAGGATGGTCCTGAATTTAATTTGCTTGATCGGAATTTTTATTTGTCAAGATTAGAAGCGGCTTTTGTGTCCGAGTAAAATAATTAATTTTCAAGTGTTAAATATTTATGAATCAGTCACACATGGTCACAGTAGGTGATCATTCTTGTTATAGGTCCCTATCAGCGTTTGGATGCTTATGTCATTGATTGTTTGTATGTAGTTTTCGCTTTGGTAGTTATAAGCCTGAGTGTGTTAATCAATAAAAAATCTAGGATGACTAGCCCATGTTGACGAATAAAAAAAAAGGTTATTTTTTCATGTAAATATTCATGAATCAGCGTGATTCCAGTTATCAGGTTATAGCATGTGCTATTATTGCATTGCTTATTGATTTATTGCCTTTTTGTTTAGATGGTCATAAGCCATATTTTGTTTATTAAACAATATTGCTCTTGACATGAGAAATGAGAAACAACTTATTTTTTAAAAACAAAATGTTTCTGAATCAGAGTGATTCCAGTCGAAACATGTGATATTATAAATGTAGCATTTATTGATCTATTGCTATGTTGTTATAGTTTGTTTGTTTGTTTGCTTGTGTGTTTCTTTGTTTTGTTTTTGTTAGTTTGTTTGTTTGTTTGTTTGTTTAATTGTTTGTTTGTTTGTCATCAACCTCATCTTATTGATCAATGAATCTTGATATCAAATTATAAGCTTGGAAACAACTCTTTTCTTAGAGAATAATATAAATATACTTACTCTTAAGTGTAAAAGTTAATGAGTAAAGGCACAGCAGGTGGTATTATTAATATATAGTGTTCATTTATTTGTTGCTTTTTTATGTTTTGATGGTTTTAAGCCGACTTTTGTTTAGCAATAAATCTTGATTTTAAGTGAAAAGCTTAAAATTAACCCATGTAAAAGAGGGAGAAAGACACTTTTAAGTTTAAATTTGTTATTCTTATTATATACTTGTAGCCATATTTGATTTTGCGAAATAACAATCCCATTCGACTTTACTAAACAAATAAACATCAAAATGAGAATCGCTCGTGTCGAAATCTTCAGAAAAATGCTTTGATTGTAAATAGGCCTACATGACGTTTGGTTTGGCACTTATGTTATTCAATGACGGCCATCTTGTATTTTCCACTATGTGAGTCTTAGCTGTGGTTAGTATTAAATGTGCACCAGTAATTTTTAAAACCTCAGAATTTTTCGGTAATTAGGCGAATTTTACTTGACCAGGAAAGTTGAAATATGTTTTTTGGGGTGGCGGCCATTTTGAAATGTCAAATACGGCGACCCCATTGAGAATCGGCCTTGGCTCCCGGCTGATTTAAACTCAGCAGGTCCGAAACTATAAGTGTGCAAAATTTCATGCCTGTGGACATATTTGCACAATTAAATCGACCTGGAATAGGAAAATCTGTGTTTTTGGGTGGCGGCCATTTTGAAATGTCAAATACGGCGACCCCATTGAGAATCGGCTTTGGCTCCCGGCAGATTTGAACTCAAAAACTATAAGTGTGCAAAATGTCATGCTTGTAGTCGAATGTGCAAAATTTTTCCCTAACAGACCCGACTATAAGGTCCTGACTGATTTGGTACATGTATGTTGTAAGAGATCAAACCCATTACCTCCGGTCAATGATGGTCTTCTCTGTGGTTTAGGGAAGTCAATAATATCCCAGCAAACACGAGACGTTGATCCAATGTTGTTTAAAGGTTGGTCCATTGTCTGCGACGCTGGCCAAACATTAAAACAACATTGTTTGAACGTCTCGTGTTGGCTTGGACTAACTACAAGCATACATGTCAGACACTATCTCAGCAATCGCCACCACCTACCTGGCTGTGCTTTCAGCCAATACAATACATTATTATTTAGCACCATTCGGCAGCACAGTCAAGCACCACATGGCATATATATATTGAATACAAGTCATTGAATTATAAAGGACATATTCAATCACAATAAAGAGGTTCTCAGCTTTAATTTGAAATATTAGACTTGTTCTCATAAAATTGGGTATTTTCATAAAATGATGAGTTTCATTCAGCCCATGCAGGTTTAATGCTTGGACTCCACAGCAGATTATTATAAGAGGAATGAAAATGAGTAGAAATACCTGGGTGATCATCGATTCACATTATCAAAGAGCAGGAGAATGAGAGAGCATATATTGTTACTAGCAGAAATTCATATTGTTTTTTTGTACTTCTGGTAGTAGGAGTGTTTGAATCCCAGCTTGCGAAGACTCATTAAGTGGGTGAAAATTATTCACCCACATAATATTCGTTTAATTTGCAAATTGTGATGTCTAAGCACCCATTTCGTCCCCAATAACTGTGATTTACCCGTGTGATAAAACTACTGTAGTCGTGCATAGTGCTTTAAGGGTTAATAGGTATAATTCAAAGTATAACAAAGACGTATATACGTCAGTAGCAGTTGAAGGGTCTAGTTGGTTTCATTAGAACAACAAGTACTCATCCAGGAGTATTAGAGTAGTCTCTTCTGGCTAAGTGAGCTAGTGCCAAGTGAACAGCTTCGTGTAGCCGGCTATCTGAATGTTATCCGCTGGAACAACGTCTGGTAAGTCAACCGTCACCAAACACGAGTGTACGGGGTCAGGCAAGCGACCAAACAACACGAATACCCCCTCAAATAATGTGGGCTACGTTTTAACCCCCTATTTTGTATAAACCACGGAGACCAAAGTGTTTTTTCAATTAAAAATCATTATGAACGTCTTAGTTAGCTCTTTCTGCTTCATTTGAATACCTATGTCATGGGTCTACGCCCATTGTAAATAGTTTAATTCTTTCAGTGCGGACCGTTTTTATACGTCAGAATCTGACGTCTATGGACGTCAGATTCTGATTGTATAAAGACGGTCCCCGCACTGAAAGGGTTTTCAGCTGACATTTGACATACTTCTGAAAATTATAAGGTATCTATCATAATGGTCTGTTCTACCATTTTTATATATTAACGTCAAATGTGAGCTTATCAGGGAAATTAATATTCAACTAGTGATATTGAGTCAAGCATGGATGTTCAAACAAGTCGGAGACTTGACATATTATTAATTGTGTACCGCTTTTAAACCTGATGCCTAAGTTATACACAGAATGGCATATTTTGAAGAAAACTTGATCAGAAAATGACATATTCCATCGCAAAAAGGGAGTTCTCAGCTTTAATTTGAGATGTTATACCTGGGTATTTTATCAAATAAATATGCACACATACACACGTCCCATGAATCCACAAGATGGCATATTTCCAATAAAATTCTTTGATTACGAAATGACCTAATCCATCAGAATAAGGAGGTTCTCAGCTTTCATTTGAGATATTATACGCCATACAACACGGAATATTTTGACGAAAATTCATTGATTAAAAAATGACATAACCCGTCACAATAAGGATGTTTTCAGCTTTAATTTGAGATGTTATACCTTGGTATTTAATAAAACCAGGACATTTTTATTCATCTTGAGATCTCAAGATGAATAAAAATATACAACATTATATCTAACCTAAGCTTAAAGTGGCTGTCCCAGGCTAAAATCATAAAAAAATCGGTGCTTTTATTTTGGCTTCTTAATATGAACATATGATGTAAACATGTCCATAGACTAGAGCTGCAATTTTTTTTAATTTTTGTGTTGCGCATTTATCAGTTAGGCTAGATATAGAGACGAAATTCTTGATTTCATATTATGGACAACTATGTCAAAAATAAGAAATACGGGATTTTCGTCTCTATGTATGTAGTCTAACTGATAAATGCGCAGCACAAAAATATAAAAAAAAGCCTGGGACAGTCCCTTTCAAACGTAGAATTCTAATCTATTATATCATTTTCTCGCCACCGCGATCCACAACTACAAGTTGCTGAGAACACACGACAAAAATACTGCTATTGCCGACATCATATCTCTAATGGCTAAGGGGTTAAATCGGTGCCTCTAGAGGCGTAAAGGTGCTGCTACTGGTGTATGTAAGGAGACGAGTGGTCCTTCACCGGAGCGATGTCACCCTGAATTGGTTAATTATAAAACTTGTTGATCCAACAAGTGTCGTACAAGTTAGTGTTAGTCTCCTGTGCATGGCCACGCCCTCGTACACTTAGAACTCTTTAAACACTATAGTTGCAGTCTTCCACCAGCGTTGGGTGTTTTTCGCTGATTTCACAGTCGATTCTAAATCAATTTTCATGAATTTTTGTAAGTCCTTTTTGCAAGTATTCCGGCGCCTACCTGGAAAATTTCGTGAAATTTGAATGAGTATTTCAAAAGTTAGACCATTTGACATGTAGTGGAATGTCGTGATTGAAGCTGATAGCGTTCAATGGGTTTATAGAGGAGCGTCATAATTCGCTAAAACTACATGTCAAATGGTCTAACTTTCAAACTACATAATATTTTTTCTTGACATTTTCAGGGCAGGTGTCGTAAGACTAGAAATTAAAGCTTGTCAAATTTCATGACAATCGGATAAAAATTGGGTAATGGTTAGCACCGCTGCCTTCCACACTAGAGATCAGAGCTCGTTTCCCGGTCTCGGCGGTTTGAAAGAAACAGAAATGTTTCTTCCCCATCCACTCGTAAACATCCGAGTGACCTCCGTGACCGAGAGGTAACGTGCTCGACCTCAGACCTCAAGGGTTTGAATTTCGAATCCTCTGTCTGGAGGGCAGTGTCATCTTACTCATCTCACCACCATCAGGAGATTCTCCTGGCCCAATTTAGCCTGTATGTGCATAAAAGTATTTTAAAGCCCGATTCATTTCATTTTATTTCAAACGCTAGAGGTCTGATCTATTCAACTTAAATTGTCAGTCGCTTTAAGTTGTGTCTCGCTACCGCGATCCACAACTTCAAGTGACCGGAAATCACTCAGATTTGTAAAACCAAGTCACATCATATTATCAGTTACAGATTTCAAGATAACCCTGAGCCCTGGGTCTGAGTCATTCAATTTAAATTTTCAGTCACTTGAAGTTGTGTCTCGCTACCGCGATCCACAACTTCAAAAGTGACTGAAAATTACTCAGATTTTATGTCATATTTAGTCATATCGTATATTAGCTCCACATATAGACCTTTGTCACTTCTATGAATCCATTACACAAGTACCACTAAAATCACACCCATACTAGTGAGACCGTTAAGTGTTTATTTTGGCTCGAACCTTGGACTTTGGGTTAAAATCATGACATTTTTACTGGGTGGTCAGTGATATTGTAAGCTAATTTTCTTATATAGAATATGGAACTTGTAATAAGGGAAAACGTACCCCCTAAAAACTGGGGGTTGGGGTTGGAGGGGGGGGATGGCTAACGACATTGTTTTATATCAATGTCATAGTGATGAATGTTTTCATAAAAAATATTATTTAACTGACATACAGTTGAAAAAATCAAATAACTACCTCAAATTTATAATGTTTATATCGTTTGCATTGATCTGTAAGATTAGTTTCCATTTTCTATTACAGACAGTAAGACAGTAAGATATATAGTAGATGTAGAAGTACATGCATATGCCACTGAAAAACAAAGTATTATATCTTTTTTTTTTTCTTTGTTGCAGCTCCCGTCACACGTGCGCTATAAGCCTACTGTACACCTCAAATTGTTATTGCAACATTAATTATATTTCTTTAATTTGAAACACAAACATTCGCAAATCTTGATGTTTAATCAAACATTTCGTTCCCATGAACAGTTATTTAATCTGCTATTTAATCGGATTAAAACGACTATATTGGTGCTCAAGGGAGAAAGGGTTTAGACATATCGTCACCTTATCTGTGTATAAGTCCAAGTGCCTGCTGTAATGTCAACATGGTTAACCCTTCAAGCGCTGATATATTGTTTATAAACTATGGAGACCAAAGGGTTTATATCAATTTGAAATCATCATAAATGGCTTAGTTATCTCTTTCCGCTTCATTTGAATACATATGTTATGGGTCTGCGACCATTATGTTTATTTTTACTCTTACAGTGCGGGGATCGATTTTAGTCGTCAGAATCTGACGTCTGCAGACGTCAGATTCTGACGACTAAAGTCTATCCCCGCACTGTACGGGTTAAAGCAAACAGCAGTAACTAATTGCAGTTACTGTTTTTTGACTCCGCAATGAAGTATGATTTTTTAGTGTGATTTTAAAAGACATTTTAAAACTTTATCTCACTCTCCTCTTTGTGAGTAGTTCAATATGATCACATAACAAAATTGTGGCATTTGCCAAAATATACTACAGTCTGTTTCATCAGAACCTGGAAGTAGCCTTTTTCCAATTTGCTCGGTCGCTCTTTAAAATTTTTCAACAAAATTTTTTTTTCGATTATCTTTTCATCTTCCCCCAACATCCCTGAAAATTTGGTAGTTTTTTTTGTGTATTGGAGAAGTTAGACCATTTGGCATGTAATAAATTTTCAAAATTACAGCTCTTTTTTAACACCATTGCCGGGAAACGCGAATAATACATGCCAAATGGTCTAACTTCCAAAATACACAACAAAATTGCTCCAAATTAGAAAAAGGCTACTCCCAGGTCCTGGTGAAACAGGCTATAGACTATAGACAGTCAGTCAAACACTGCAAACCTCTGCCGAGATGATTGAGCTTTACATTTACCATAGACACACCTGTTGGATGTTTCATAATTGCGTGCGATCCGGATTGTGATCCAGATGATCCGGATCATTCCAAAATTTGATTGAATCTCCCTTGATTTATTTCATTTATTTTTAAATAACCCGACGGACGGAGAGACAGACAGACCAACTAACACGATCATAGCCATCCTGGAGGAGGTAATAAAAATATAATTATATCACTCGGTATTGCGGGGAGCCTCAGTGAGCGAGAGGTAGCGTCTTCAACCTCAACGTGTCTGTCTGTTCATCTCACCAACTACACTACACATTATATGTACACGCTGCGGTCGTATCGCTTTCAATTCAATGGAAAGGACGAATCGAAGCTTTAATTTTTATAATAAAAAATGTCAGGGATGATTTAAAAATATAATAATCAAGTGGTAAATTGTTCAGACATCGACAAACACTGTATTTCGATAAATACAAGAAAATATTGGACAAAATAACTGGGCATACTCGTCGGGGTGGGGGGGCTGTCATTCTGCTAAAAAATCTTAAATTTTAATGGACTTATTCTAACATTCCGAAAAAAAGATTGGTCGTCTTTATTTTTATGCGGTAAACGTGGGAAAGTTAAAATTAGCTGCTCATCACACTAGGAACCTTAACCATTACAACGCTGAAATACATTTGTATAAACCATGGAGAATAAAGGTTTTTTTGAAATTTGAAATCAACATAAATGTCTTAGTTAGCTCTTTGCGCTCCATTTGAATACCTAAGTTATGGGTATATGACCATTATAATTTTGTTTAATTCTTTCAGTGGGGTGACCGACTTTAGACGTTAGAATCTGACGTCCTTAGACGTCCAAATTCGGGCGTATAAACCGCCTGAAAGGGTTATTTTAAATTAATCTCATTTTCATTTGAGAGCATCTTAGCTTTTCCAGTGGAAATGAGAAAACTAAGATAAACTAAGATAATCTTAATTTTCAGAATCTTAGTGGGATGGGCCACTTTGTGTACTGGACCGACTTTAGACGTCAGAATCTGACGTCTACAGACGTCAGATTTTGACGTCTCAAGTCGATCCCCGCACTGAAAAAATGCAAGAAATTCTAATGGCCGTAGATCCATAACATTAGTATTCAAATGAAGCGGGACTGAGACTTTTATGATTATTTCACATGGAGAAAACCCTTTGCTCTCTTACACAAAAATATGTCAGCGTTGTGGTTAGAGGTGATAGTAAGGTAAATACGGTGTGACAGAAGTTGTTTTGTTTGCTCACTTCAAAGCCACCACCAGTAAGCAATGTTCTGCATATTGTACTCATCTACATTTCTCTGCTGTCCATCATTAAAAACACCCCTGAAGTCATTAGAAAATAGTAGAGCCTCGTCTTCCAGCTTCCCCCTGTCGAGATACTTAAAACATTACAGAAAGCATTTCGTAAAGCCTCATTGCCTTAAAGTCAATGTCACATTCTCTTCTGTCCATCCTATAAACCACCCCTGAAGTCTGTCGAAAATAGTACGACCCGGTCCCGACTTCCAGCTTCTGCCTGACGCGATGCTCGAGACAGATACGCAAAAAAGCGAAACTCAGAGAAAGCATTTCGTAAAGCCTCATTCCTTCAAAGAAAATGTCACATTTGAGAATGGCATAATAACAATTGGAAGCTGTGATCTGACGCAATTGCCGTGCATGAAAAAGAGACATATCTTAGATTTAATTATTTAGCATTCACCACAAAATATTGCATCTATTTTAGTAGCAGTGTATTTGTTTTTTAACCCTTACAGCGCGGGGATCGACTTTAGTCGTCAGAATCTGACGTCTGTAGACGTCAGACTCTGACGATTAAAGTCTGTCTCCGAGCTGTAAGAGTAAGCATACTGTACATTTATAACGGCCGTAGACCCATACCTTAGGTATTCAAATGAATCAGAAAGAGCTGACTAAGACATTTATGATGGTTTCAAAATTTAAAAAAAAATTGGGCCTCCATAGATTTTACAAAAATAATTCAGCGCTTTAAGGGTTAAAATTTGCTGAACCCTTAAAGCGCTGAACTATTTTTGTATAAAACATCGACACCAAAGTAGAGTTGTTTCAATTTGAAATCATTATAAATGTCTTAGTCAGCTGAATACATATGTTATGGGTTTCCGGCCATTATGAACATTGTACTCTTTCACTGCGTCATCGGCTTTAGACGTCAGAATCTGACGTCCACAGATTCTGATACGTCAGAATCTGACGTCTATGGACGTCAGATTCTGACGTCTAAAGTACTGAAAGGGATACGATCTCTATGTAGAAGGTCTAGCAGCACAAGGGTTAGCCTGGTAATGCTATCTCTCACATAATGTTACTTGGTATTCTAAGGAATGTGGCGGCGTGAAGATGAAAGCTTCCTTTGCCGCCCTTATAACAAATACACAACTCCTTCTGGTTGCTGTTTGCACAAAGATCAGGGCCCGTATTCTCGTTCAAGTTACGATATGTCATAGGCTTCTGATTGGTCGAGATGGCCATCTCGACCAATCAGAAGCCTAGGATATATCGATACTGAGCATCTGATAACATCCTAACTCTGCTCCAGAAAGACACACAGTTGTAACTGCTTTCTTTCCAAATGAGCAGATACTGTTGTTTTCTTCGCGCTGTAGAATTAGCTCTACCATCACAGATTGCCAAATATAAATACAATGTTGTAACTAATTTTACCGATGTGGGTGTAGAACGCCGTGTGAATTTTTGAAATCACCAGGATAGAAAATTAGGAAAAATTTTGATGTATGTATAAATGAGCAAGTTATTAACCCTTTCAGTGCGGGGATCGATTTTAGACGTCCGAGTCTGACGTCTTTAGAGTCAGATTCTGACGTCTAAAGTGTATCCCTGCAATGAAAGTATTATTGTATAATGGCCGTAGACACATAACATAGGTATTTAAATGGACCGAGAAGAGCTAACTAAGACATGTATAATATTTTCAAATTCTAAAAACCCTTTGATTTTCATGGGATATACAAAATATTTCAGCGTTATAAGGGTTAAAATCTGGGAAAGAACCAGTTTATTAGCTTAGCGATAGATCCAGCTCTATCTGACAGATGTCAATAAAATTATGTTTCCAAAGAAACTGGTATAGCCTAAAATTATTTTAAAGGAAAAGCTTAAAGCAAATTTACATAGTGATGTAAAATATATTTTTATTTCCGTTCGCCAGATTTAAATCGTTAAATACATAAAACCATTGATTTTGCCATGTGACTTGCTGAGCAACTTTTTTTCCAATGATTGGAGACAAAGAAAAAGTGAAATGAAATGAATGTGGTTGGGAGACAAAGTAAGAAATGGTTTTGATCTTAGATACGAAAACAATTTTTGTTTTTTTATTTAACTTATTTAAATCTGGCAAACGTCTGTGGAATTGCATTTACACATTATTAAAGCATTTCTGTAAGATTCCCTAATTGATCACCTTATTTGGAAGATATGTAACCTATATTTAACACTTTAAACCACGTACGTAATCTGTACACATGTGAATCTGGTATTTAAATGTAGAAAAAACATTTTTTGCGCTGATCTATTTAAGATGATAAATATTCATTTAGCATTTTTCATTGATTTTAAGCTGCAATTGCTGACGCAATTCAGATGAAAAGTCTGTTGAACAATAACCATAATGAAAAAAACCATAATTTGGTTGTTTGTTTGAAACTGACAATTCAAAATTGATTTCTGTAACTACTAATATCACATATATAACAGGTTTATGCAGTAGACAAATTATATTTCATTGACAAAAGTAAACTAGGCACGTCGGCCTAAGTATGGTAATCTACCATATAATTTAAATAACAAATGAATGACTGATTTCATTGGCTGATCTTGTCATGTGACTGGCTGAGCCACTCGATCATTCCAAGGATTTAACCCAAAGTAAGATATGGTTTTGATTTTTTTAATGATTGCCGTATTACTATCGTTTATTGCTCTCAGTTGAATGGAGACATGCAAACTTGAACTATTAGGTGAAATACTAAAGAACATGTGAGCACTAGAAGGTGTGAAGACAACATGAGAAACTGTTTTCATCACAGAGATTTAGATATCTATCTCTGAATGAAATGGTGTTTTATCTTTCCAGCAAACAAAACATTTGTATAGCACTTAGAAAACGTCGGCCCAACGTCTTCGACGTTGGTCCAACATTGTATAAATGCTATACTAATGTTTTGTGTTTGCTGGGTTACTATCACTTGATTGAAGACATGTGTAGTACTGCAGGCTTGAAATGTTAGGTGAAATCTCAAAGAGCATATCGTCCCCTTGGATATGAAAGGGTGTATCTGTCACTTTACAAAGTGTCAGATACACCCTTTCATATCCAAGGGAACGAATTATGAGCACAATGTAAGATGCTGTTTGATCTCAGATGTTAGGTATTTATCTTTGAATGGTTGACATATTATTTTACTATCAGTTGTATGGAGACATGTGTAGTATTTCAAGCTTGAAATCTCGAAGAACATATGCTCACTCGAAGGTGTGAATACAAGATAAGAACATGTTTTGATCTTAGTCAGCGGTCTCTGGTGCAGATATTCATGTTTCTATGGCTTACATGCTATTTTACTATCAGCTGTATTGCAAGCATGAAATCTAAAAGAACATGTGATCGCTTGAAGATGTGAATACAGCAAATACCACGGGTGACTCATGTTGAGCTAATTGTTAGCCCAGCGCCTTCGACGTTGGACCAGAATTAGCCCAACATTTTCTGAAGGTTTAAATATAAAATAGCTGAATAAAGACATGTTTAATATTAGAAGCTTGAAATGCCAAGTGAAATTTGATAAGTGAAGTGTGAGATATTTTGTCTGGTTTAAGTTTAATATAATTTAAAAGACTATATATCGGAATTGTAATAGCTTGTATATAACTTACAATAAAATGAAAACTTTAGTGCACTACTGCATCGATATGTAGGTCATACCAGGGTAATTACACCCAAATAGCCCCTGGTCCGGTAAAACAAACAATATTTTTACTGAAATAATGATATTGTCGTGTAAGATTTAAGTACTACTTAGTCCGCCTGCCAGTCCCTGATATACCACTCGAGTATACCCCGAAAGTTGTTTAAAATAATGGCTAGTCTTTCATTTAAAATTAATTCCTATTAATAACCCTTTCAGCGCGGGGACCGTCTTTAGACATGAGAATGTGACGCCCATGTACATTTATGATGATTTCAAATTGAAAAAAACCGTGGTTTATACAAAATTAAAACACACCACTACATTATTTTCTTTGTTCGACCACGGCATTCTAAGCCGGGAATGGAGAGTTATTGTTCATCAAGTACAGACTAATTATTATGGAAGCATGGTGCTATGATCAGTCAGGTGTGGCCGAGGTGCTGATTATGAGGGATCCTCATTATGGTGGGATGTGTATCCCGGAGGTGGAAGACCTAGGCCTTCGGCCTCGGCCTTCCCCACAGCTAAGAATGTAGAGTTCCTCTGGCTTTATCCTATAGATAGTTCAGCGTTCTAAGGGCTCGAGAGCAAGACATATTTAAAGAACAAGACAGTGTGCTCTTCAAAGGTGTGAAGACAAGGTAACTAAGTGATTTGATCTCTGACGGCGGCCTCTGACATAGACACAGATAGATGCCAGGTGACAGGCGGGTCTTTGATGAGGCTCCCAGATCAGAAGAATAAAAACAAGACCAGGTGATTGGTCTGCACACATCCCTACACACCAGGCCAGATAGAGGTACTCAAGTATCCGAGGAAAACAGCCAGATGCTGTGTGAACAGGTGTTTAGGTGACATGGTGGTCCATGTAAAGGCAAAAGCAGAAAGTAGCTGAAGAGTGAAGATAATGTAAGATAATGTATTGATATCTGAGATTTAGATATCTATTTTTGGGTCACATATCATTTGTCATCAGTTGAATGAGGACATAATATATCCTCATTCAAGCAATTAATGGTATATTAATACAAATTTATTCAATTTTTTACATTAATATTAATGAAATTATATATTGGAAAAAAATGGTTATTATGTAGTAGTATATAATGCAAGAAATCTCAAAAAAGGCACGGTGGTTGAAATGTTAAAGCGTGATTGGTGAAATAATAAATAGCTGAATGTTAAAAGCTTGACATGCTAGGTGAAATCTCAAAGGTCAGAACATTTTCTGGTTTCAATTTGATTTAATTTTAACGATTATAAACTGCTAGAAAAGTAAGCATGTCTTTACACTGTGGAATACAATTATTATCTACACCGTGGGATGCAAAGAGCAGTAATTGCTTACTTTTGAAGTTAACAGCTACAGTTGTTTGACGTTGAAGAATCATTTTTCTATAGAAGAATATGGTGGTCTCCTTAATGCCTCATGTACATTTCTGCGCCCATGAATCGTATGAGAAATGATGGCGCACTACAAAGTGTATTTTCTAATGTTTTTTTTAATATACTGTAGATCTGATAATTTTTGCGAGTTTAAATTTTCGCGAATTTGTGATTTTGGGACTTTTCACGAAGTTTAGAATTCGCGAATTTCCATTTTTCTTGATAGTAGCGCTATTATAATAATAATTTCTTGAATTATACTTCTTGAATTAGCGAATTTGTCTTCCTCGCGAAATTCGCAAAAATTAAAACCTCTCGAATATTACCAGATTTACAGTATATACAAACATCAGTACCTGCTTACTTTTCACTGACAGAGGTATTAGATCCGAACAATTGCTTGTCGCTGTCAATCTACTAACACCAACTCATCATTATCACAATGCTCCTCCAATGTGTATCGTTACTTGTTTATCTCGTCTTCTTTGAAGTTGAAGTGGTCAGCCATGTATGTTATGAATAAATCATACAGTAAATATAGTCCATGTTTAGGTAGGAGGCAATGTTGTTCTACACACTATAGCCACGCCGCATCTCAGCATTGGTCTTTGACACTTGCAGTCGATCCCCGTCGTAGAGCAATAATCAAATAAAGTAGAAGGAGCTAACTAAGATATTTATATTGTTTTCAAATTGAAAACACTTTGGTCTCCATGTTTTTTTGTAAAAATATTTCAGCGTTGCAAGGGCTAAGGAAACTCATTACATTTATGCCTCACATCTTGAATACAATTTAGTGATAAAAAATAGCATAATCTCTGTGAATAAGACGCTATGGGCTTTGCTTTAGTAACTCATACTTTATTATTTGATAACAGTTGTATTTACCTTGAGATAGAAACTGCGCCAGGAATTCACTTGTTAGGGTGAATAAAAATGAGAAGAAAGTATTTGGGTGATACGAGGGTTATGTTAGGAGTATTTGACAACTTGAAAGTGTTCATAAATGGGTCTTACACACTAGGGATTGGTCGCATTTCTAAGTATCAGGCTTATGCATCACTGTTTAAAATTCTAAGGTCAAAATTTTAAAGTTAATACTCAGTAAATAAAAGAAATATTATTCAATTTAATATAAATTTGATCTGATGCAATGTGTGACTTTTTTGCTCTTTTTATTTCATGTTTTATCTGTTATATGTTGGCTATATTGATATATGCATTGATAACAAATATATGCTTGTGGAAGTAAATGAAATATATACATAAACGAAGTGGGGTCTGTCTACACTAGATTAGCTAACATGGCACAACATCAGAGATTACCTCCTGACAAGTCAGCCCTGCAAAGGCAAACAGCAGTAGCTGCTTACTTTACAAGTAAGAGTTTACTGCTGTTTGTCTTTGAGCTGCAGGATTCTCTTCTGCCATCGAACAATGGCATACTGACTGCAGTGCAAAGACAAACAGCAGTAACTGCTTACTTACAAGTAAGGGATTACTGATGTTTGCCATTGAGCTGCAGGATTATCTTCTGCCATCGATTACTGGCATACTGACTCCCATGCAAAGACAAACAGCAGTAGCTGCTTACTTTTCAAATAAGCGCTTGCGCGACAACTGGATGTCTCATCTTGTATCTAACAGCACCTGTGGTTTCATTCTCTCTCGCTAGGGATCACCTGTGTCCGACAGGGTGTGATCTGTATCTCGTTCTGTCAAGGGGGGGGGGGGTATTGTAGAGGAGATCAATGATTGTGTATCGACATATTGTGTTGCCAGTAACAAAGATATGTTTCAAAGGCAAAACATGCATATCCAATGGCATTTTCAAAACAATAAGCTATAGATATATACAATAAGCATTTTGTTTAGGCTTTTCAGAGCGGGGACCGACTTTAGACGTCAGATTCTGACGTCTGAAATCGATCACTGCGTTAAAATAGTCAAGTATTTATAATGGCCGTAGACCCATAACATAGGTATTCAAATGAAGCAGAAAGAGCTAACTAAGCCATTAATGATGATTTCAAAATTGAAAAAACTTTGGTCTGTTGCCCTATATACAAATATTTCAGCACTTTAACGATTAACGGGCCTACATTTTGAGATAGAAATAGACTACACATAGACATAGACTAAAGTCCAGCGAAGTGTATGCGCGACTTTTAAAACGGTATCTTACATAACAATACGATACAAAAATTATTTTTTACCGATTTTAAATTAACTTGGCAAATTAAGGGTTGAAATGGTTAAAAAACTTGTTGCATTGATTCCGTTATTGTCAGACCGCTGTGTCAGAGCTCTTTGATTTTCTGATATAGTAGAGACAGTGTAAATTTGGTTACGTGTAAGGATCTGAGGGTCATCAGGCCGGAGGGGTCATGGGGTACTCTGCGGGGGTCACTCGGTCAGGGGTCATGGTGACACAGGTGTACGTCAAGCCAGCCCCGTGTCATCGCAACTCACCCCAATACGATAAGTGACCTGACGCTAGAGATAACACACCTCACTGATACAGGTGACGCAATCACATACCTTCAAACGCAATGCATCAACCCGATGTTGGTAAAATGTTGGGCCAGCGACGTGGACGCTGGATCAACATTGTACCAGCATTGAAATAATGTATTGTGTTTTCTTGTATACCTGAGAATGCTCGAGCTACATAATCGCTTGCTTGCTTGCTTGCTTGCTTGCTTGCTTGCTGATTGATTGATTGATTGATTAATTGGTTGATTGATTAATTGATCGATTGATTGATTGATTGATTGATTGATTGATTGATTGACTGATTGATTGATTGATTGATTGATTGATTGATTGATTGATTGATTGATTGATTGATTGATTGATTGATTGATTGATTGATTGATTGATTGATTGATTGATTGATTGATTGATTGATTGATTGATTGATTGATTGATTGATTGATTGATTGATTGATTGATTGATTGATTGATTGATTGATTGATTGATTGATTGATTGATTGATTGATTGATTGATTGATTGATTGATTGATTGATTGATTGATCGGTTGGTTAATTGATTGATTGATTGATTGATTGATTGATTGATTGATATTGAATTATACTTTTTTCATGGTTGGATGTTAGTAAACTTCCGATATGTTATTAACACCTGATACTACAATAAACCGATGATAAATCCTTTGTAGCTTTTTTTCTGGGTCATACCATATATGCAGCCGACTAACATACAGAAAGCGATACAATTAAACAAGCCAAATTCTGTTTTTATTTCAAAGTATATATACAGTTAGTAAGTGAATCTAAAATCTCTCATGCGTAAAATATTAATTTTGTACCTTGAATAATTCAAGTTGAAATAAGCGAAAATCCATTGATCTCAAGTTATGAGAATTTACATACAGAAAATCCAGATAAATTGTTTAAACTCAGTAGTCCAGGAGCATTAGCATGAAAACAGATAAAACCCGGACAAAACTCATATCAAGCTGATTTTACCAAGAAAATTGTCCCCAGAGGTGTCTAGATTTACATATTAAAAGTCCCTGAAAATCCAGATTGAGCATTTCGAGAAATTAAAGATGGCCGCCAAGATGGCTATTTAATCTTTATGACAATACATCGGAGGTCATCTTAGACACCATCTTGGATTAGGAAAGCGTTAAATATTTATTAATATTGTCTGGGAGTAATCTAGGTGGACGTACTGACCACAAAACCAGTTGAAATGGTATATTACAAAAAAAATGACTGATTAACACAATTTCCTAAATATGACAATATGGCGGCGGCCATCATGCACGCCATCCCGATTTTCGCGAAAAGCTCCAAGTGTATTTTCAGGGACTTTCAATATGGTAATATAAGTACCTCTGGGAGCATTTTCAGAAAAAATCAGCTTGCTGTGAATTTTGTCCGGGTATGGACTATAGATAGCGCACAAAATCGGAATTCTCCACACTATAATGAAACGCGCACTTAAAAAATATCACTCACTATTAAAATGTCTTCTTTCAATCGTATGATTGAACATATATGTATAAACAAAAAGATAAATATTTAATATCAAAATTAAATATATTTGTCACAGACAGGGATAAAGGTGGTTTGTGAAATTGAGAGATTCAACAATTCGTATAGTAATGACAAAAATATAAATGAGTGGAAATATAACTGGTGGTAGGCAATGACACATTCTGTACACATATACATAGTGTACACATGTACACACTGTACACATATAGCCTATACATACTGAAGCCTGTCAGAGAATATGTAAAATTCTCAGCAATCCCGAGACATCCAGTCAAGCTCTGACGTCATCGGGCATGTTTTCACTGGGACAAAAACCTGCGCTGTCACTTGTCGTGTTGTTTGGTAAACTCTGCCCCCCGACCAGCGACAATGTCTCGTGTGTCTACCCACAATCCATCTCACCCACTCTCCGACTTCCTGTCTCCACATGTCACGCGCATGCGTAAGACACGACGGATGCGTGTCACGGTCCACTGTATAGTGTCTCACTCCGCCACTAGAGGGTAGACAAGTCGTCTGCAGATCCAGAAAATCTCTGGGAGTGGAGTGTTCAGAATGAGAATGAATGTGGATTTCTTTGTTGTAGCCATGCCTCTTCAGAGAACACAAGGCGCTGACACAATGTTTCCTCAATGTTGGGCCTTCGGCTGCGACGATGGCCCAGCATTGGGCCAACATTAGATAAACACCTCGTGTATACGGGGACGTGCGAGCACGCCATTTGCTATTGTTGTGCTAAAATCTGGAAATAGCAATGTCCTGTAACGTAATGTTTTAACTTGGTAAAATAGTCAGAGCGACAGTAAAAGGGCAACAATCTTGTATGTTAAGATATCAAAATAAGCTTAATATCTATTCAAGATATCCCGCGTTATCATTTTAGACTAATTATATCGAGATATTTAAGTTCAAAAATGCCCTATCGGCCTGATAAATGCAAAATGATCCTGTAACGAATCAAAAAGATTATTTGCCGCACACGTGATTAATCATTATTACGTTATTATAATACTTAAACACAGACTTGGACGTATTTGTTAAGAGCCCTGCTTAATCATTTCAGCAAGAGGACCGTCTATAGACGTCAGATTCTGACGTCTATAGACGATCCTCACACTGAAATAATTAAAATATTTATAATAATCGTAGGCACCATTACATTCAAATGAGCTATATAACTAAGATATTTATGGTGATTTAAAATCGAGAAAAATCATTGTCTAGTTTATATGTCAGCATTAGAAGAGTTATTCTTCGAATTTGGAGTTTAAAATTGCCTAATTGTTATTTTTCATTCACTTGGAGATGGAGTTGACGCAATATGGGGTTGCTGACGCCATTTTGAGCTTCAAATGATCTCACGTGCTATCACATCACCAGAATTGTAATAGGTTGATGAATAAGAGGTTTTGTCAGGATCTAGAGGCGGGAATTGGTAGCAAATCTCACCCCTATTTTTTCAAGAAACGAAATTGCCAAACATGGATATTCCTGGTAATACCCAGTGTTTCTTATGGCAATGCCATTTAACATGATTTTACTTATGTATGTCATACCATGTATATTGTCATATGATTTTAACAAATTAACAATGTTGTATATAGGACTACATGTACACATCTCTCTATTATTTCTATGACAAATAAGTCTGGATTGATTTTCTTTCTGTCAATAAAATATCTGTCTGTCTGTCTGTCGTACTCCCAAGAAAGTTATTTGGGTGGTGCCTCGAACCTCAGTTTATTTGCTAAAGAATAAAAAAATAATTTTTCACCTAATCTCTTTTTTGGACCAAATTCCAATCCACTTAGTGCAAATTTCTGGCTACGCCCCTGCTGGTGGTTTTCCGCAGAGAGATGACAATCTTTAGGGTCGTCATCTCGGCTCATTCCGGCGCATCACATTCTATAGCCTTGTCCGCTTTATGATTAACAGTATCTTTACTTCTGCTCACATGAATGGCTTCATGATTAAAAATCAATCTCAGGCGGGGGTCTTATCTTAAGGAGATATACCCAGAGTCTCCTTCAGCGATTTTATTCATCCCTTAAATGGCTAAAAATAATCATTTAAATTTTCACTCAATTGACGTTGTGTCTCGCTACCGCAACCCACAACTTAAAGCGGGTGAAAATTGCTGCTATTAGTTTAATTTGAAGCCAAACATTTGCAAATCCTAATGTTTAAACATTCATTTCCTTCCCAATTACTCTGATTTATACGGCCAATAAAATGGAGCAAAAACGACAATAGCCGCCTTTGTTGATGGAAGGGTTAACCATTCCTGACAGCCAGAAAAGACTAAAGTATGGTATTCCACTCCCTAATTTAAATAACTGAAATGAAGGCGGTGGTTGGCTGATCTCGTCATGTGACAGGCTGACCCACTCTACCATTGGTCGTGCGAAACATACCATATTTGGTCCCCGAGGGCGTCTTCTCAATTTTATTCGTCTTAATGACAGTTGTATCTCAGGGTGAATAAAAATGACATGAGTTTTTTAAATATCCAAGTGTGAAAGTAAAAAAACTCAGTTATGTAACATCCTGATTTATTAACCCTTTAATCCGCCGGAGCCGCATATAATTCGGAGTTTCATTTTTTATTAGCACATTTTATTAGCACATTTTAAATAATTATGTTAAAGATGACATGTGACATTCATCAGCAATATTTGAAAACAGTTGACCTCCTTTTTGTCAGAACGTCTTTTGTGTCAATGCTCATGTGAAGTATTGTTAATTTTAACCTTTCACGTTAGCTCCGTATGTATACGTGCGTTTGCTAAGCTTTAGAAAGCTGAAAAATTTTCTGTATAAACCATGGAGATCAAAGAGAATTGTTTTTTCAATTTGAAATCATCATAAATGTCTTAATTAGCTCTTTCCGCTTCATTTCATTTGAATACCTTTGCTATGGGTCTGCGGCCATTATATTTTTTATCTGTGCAGTGATCCTACTTTAGACATCAGAATATTATAGACATCAGATTCTGACTTCTAAAGTTGATCCCCGTACTGAAAGGGTTAACCAACAAATTTCAAATCTTGCTGATTAATGTCACGTTTTATCTTTAACAGGCTTAAAAGCTGATATGTAATGTGCCAATAAAAAATGCAAAAAAACGAATATAGACGGCACCGACGGTTAAAGGGTTAATATTTAATCTCACTACTTAGTCTCAGTTGTTTTAAATTTTTTCGATAAAATACTTTAGTCTAATAAAATCTTTAGCAAAAAAAAATACCAACTCTCAATGCACCAGGCAAGTTTTTGACAATAATGACTAAAACGATGGGTTAGTCCTTTTAATCAAGTTTCGAACCAATACAAATCAAATGGATTAAATTGTTTAATGTCTTAGCTTAGTCACAATCTAAACAAATCTTTTTTCATGAGTAGAATTACTAGCTAACAGTTCTGATGATCTTATCGGCTTTGTGATTAACACTATCTTATCATTGTTTACCTGAATAGCTCAGAAATAGATCAGAAAGCAATATCTTCCCGGGGCATTATCTTCAGATAATACAAATAATATATTAAAACAACCAAGATAATTGAATGTGAGTTTAATTTCCTTTAACCTTTCTAGGTACCATATATTTCTTCTATTTTTTAAACAAAATCAGGACTTTTTTATTTCCCTTGAAATGGCATAATATAGAAATCATGTAAAAAAATTATCTTGCATGTCTCGCAGATTAGAATGCATTAATACTTTTTTTGTCATTTCTATCCAGATTTACATTTTTATTTTTTTATGCAGAGAAGATGGATGGATTTTTCTGTATAGGATAAAGCCCGAGGCGCGCTACATTCTTAGCTGAGAAAAGGGTCGAGGCCGAGGCCTTTTTCACAGCTAAGAATCTAGAGTTCCGAGGGTTTTAACTGACTTAAAACACATTCGATCCATAATGAGGATCTTTCATAATCAACAGCTCGGGCACACCTGACTGATTATAATACCACAGGCCTACCATGATAATTGATTTGTACTTGGTCAACAATAACTCTCCATTCCCGGCTTAGAATGTAGTGGTCGGACAAAGAAAATAATGTAGTGGTGTGTTTTAAGTGTTGTTCAACACAGTGTGATATAAAACAGATATATGAATGCTCTGAGAAAGAATGCGGGACTTGTGAAGTGATCGATTGTTGTTGTGAAGTCACAATTCTGGTGTCAGGTCGTGTGAAGTACTAGAAGTAACCGACTGTGTGTCAGGCTGTGTAAAGTACTCGAAGTAACCGACTGTCTTACATCATCAAGTAAATAAAATATTTGAATAACCGATTGTGTTATACCAGCCAAGCTGAGACGTTGACCCAATGTTGGCTTAATGATGAACCGGCGTCACTAACTTTTAATCGACATTGGGCCAACATCTCTTGCTTGCTGGGGACACTGCACACGTTGGGCCAAAATATCTAAAATTAATCCAATATTTTACCTTTATTATATCAATAAATCCATGTCTGTCCCAACCCAATAGACACTGGACGTTGGCCCAATGTTGGTTTAATGCTGGGCATTACGACGCTGGCCCAGCATTATCCCAACATTGGATCAACGTCTGGTTCTTGTTGGAAAGTGTGAAGTGTGTCTACAGAGAGGCGGATAAACATTAAGTTCTCAAACACGACATGTTGTGCTGTTCCGTGTTTTGTTCTCAGCAATATTTTTACCCTCAATCACTTGTACTTGACCCTTCAACCCTTTCAGTGCGGGGAGCGACTATAGACGTCAAATTCTGACGTCTAAAGTCGACCCCCGCACTAAAAGAGTAAAAATCTTTCCAATGGTTGAAACCAATAACATAGGTATTCAAATGAAGCGGACGGATATAACTAAGACATTTATGATGAGTTTAAATTGAAAAAAATATTTTGTCTCCATGGTTTATATAAAATGTTTCAGCGTTTCAAGGGTTAAGTACTGACGGATGATGTTTTTTTCTCACATATAGGCTTACTACTATCAGAAAACGAACAGCAGTAACTGCTCACTTGAAAAGTAAGCTGTTACTGCTGTTTGCTTGACAGATCCGCATTCATATTTTTCACATAGATAATTTAGGAAATAACCTCAACGCTATGTGAGATCGGTGTTCTATCAATTTTCATCTTTATATTCTACGACAGGTGTTTTTTCCCAGATTAGCTTTCAAAGAGACAATTTATTAACTGAATTTTTTATAATTGTTCTGACACCTTTAATTTGATATATTATTACAATTGATATTTGATAATATCGCATCATTTTTTATTTCACCTTGACCTTGATGTGAGAGTTCACTTTTCAAGTTCAACCAAGGAAAATAGATTATATTTTCCTTGGTTCAACCGAAAGAAGGACAAATTACCTGGATGTTATTAACCCTTTAAACGCTGACATATTTTCGTATAGACCATGGTAACTAAAGGGCTTTTTCAATTTGAAATTATCATAATGTTCACTCTTTCTGATTCAATTGAATACATATGTTATGGGTTTACGGCCATTATAAATATATTTGTTAATACAGTGCGGTGATCGACTAAAGACGTAAGTTTCTGACGTTTAAAGTAGATTGTTGTTGCTGTCGCAATTCTCATTTTTTTACTGAATGAAGATGACTTAGAGTAGGTGAATAAATAAATACATTTGTCATAAAACAGTTTCATGAAATGATCGTTTTTCCCTAAAGCGTAAAACACACCAAAGCGAACGCTAATTCGCACGCGAAAATTATATTATACATTACTATACATTATTGTGTCTCGCCACCGCGACCCACAATTTCAAATTGGTGAAAATTACTCATATTTATTCAATTTGAGACCAAAAATTGACAAATCTAGATGTTAAAGCACACATTTCGTTCTCTATTTTATATAATATCATGTAGATAGTATAGACTCTACTATCTCCATGATAATATGTATATTTTCACTATGACTTAAATTCAAGTGTATGTACAATTTTATCCTGGATATCAAATATAGCAAGGGTACTGGTTACCTGTATTTGACACCCTGATGTACACAATTTTTTTTATAATTGCATATCTGTACAATATTACTGTATATATTTGTGTATATATATAACTAATAGAAGAAGAAGAAGAATGGTTGACAATGGTTGAATTCATGCGTTTTCCAAGACCCAAGGAAAGAATCACACGAATCACACGAGGATGTAATATCTACCATCTGACACATCCGTGTATTTCCAGCTCAAGGGCTCAAAAGGTGGACAACAAAAACACGGAAGTAGGCGGGCGACCGCGGCGCGGTTTTTCGCGTCCGTCGGCAATGAGGATTATAAACAGGATCGTAAAGCAATCAGCCATGTCCATACGGATCTCACCGCAGCAGACGCTCCAGATGATGAACCAATGTTGGTCCAACGTTGTGCCATTGTCATAGACGGTGGCACAGCATTGCATGAACATTGGATCAGTACAACGTGTCTGCTGGGACTGTAATTCATCCGACGGTGGAGGATTGCTCAAAATAAAATTGACCTTTTTGTCGATTACTCAACCGATGTTTTTATTAAATTCTGCAAGTACTTTGTTTTGAAATCAACCTTAAAACGCTGTAATTTATTACATTACTGGGAAAAACAGGCTGTACCCGACGAAATCCATCTCTTGAAACTGTTAAAAAAGAGTTTAGAGTCTCAATATAAAACATCCTTCAACGAATTATTAAACAAAGATACGGGTAGCTCAGGTAATGGGGGTAACAAATTAAGGACATATGCAAAAATAAAGAATAACTATGTAATGGAACCTTACATGCAGTATAACTTTCCACCTTCCATTAAACGTTCAATAGCTCAAATAAGATTAAGCTCACACGACCTAGAGATCGAAAGGGGAAGAAGAACGCGACCCAAACCTACACCCGCTTGTGAACGGTACTGTCGTCAATGTAGGACAAAAGTAGAAGATGAAATCCATTTCGTAATAGAATGCCCTATGTACGATGACATACGGAACGAATTAATTTTTTCAAACCCGAATATACCCCCTAGTGACAAATTTATAGCCCTATTTAATTCAGAAAATAAAACATTATTGTACAATTTAGGACTCGCGCCCTCCAATATAGGAAAGATTCATTGACAAAAGTGATGTGATCCATATCGTGGGACGGACTTCTTTGAATAATATTTTATTTTATATAACCATGTATTTGTAATGTGTCTATATAATATGTTTTAGTACATCTAAATTTATACAGACTTTTTTAAAGGATACTTTATTTTATTTTATATAACCATGTCTTTGTAATATGATTATATAATATGTTTTTAGTACATGTAAATGTATGTGATTTTGCCGATACAATGTTAATTGTTGTGCAAATAAATTTGATTTTTGTTTTGATCGCATGGCAACCACTCTGAAAATTTCGGAATAAATATTGTATGGCTTATAAGTTAGACCATTTGAGATGTAATAAATTGCTAATTATGTTGTCGCTATAAACCAATTCGTCATTCTGGTTTGGTCGCAGCATTATATTACATTACAAATGGTCTAACTTTTGAAGCACTCACTGAAATGACTGAAAATTTTCAGGATCGTTGCCATACGACTTGACAACAGCGCATGCAAAATGTCATGAAAAACACTTGATAATTGCCTGATAAATCAGAGAAAAGCTGAGACATATTTTGGACAATCCTCCACCGTCGGACAGACTATAATATGCGGAATCCCTGGAAATCATGATCCCACCTCTCATTACAAACTCACAGCCACCGCCGTGTTCACGGGAGGTTTATGACGTCACATCCGTTACTGGCCTCATTTGCATCTCGACGCGCGGATCCTGCGCAGTCGACAGATCCCTCTGTATGGCTGATCAAGTCGTTAACTCTAGAGGTGCGCGCGGCCTAATTTTTGTCACCGAGATGAATAAACACAGGTAATTAACCCTTGAAGCGCTAAAATTAAATAATTTACAAAAATAATAATTTTTACCCACTTGAAGTTGTGTCTCGCTACCGCGAGCCACAATTTCAAGTGGGTGAAATTTACTCATATTTGTTTAATTTAAGACCACACATTGGAAAATCCTGATCTTTCAACATACATTTCATTCCCAATAACAGTGATTTAATCTGCTAATAAAACGGATTAAAAACGACCACAGCCGCCCTTGGTGGTTTAAGGGTTAACCCTGAAAATGATAAAATATTTTAATATACTATGGAAACCAAAGGGATATTCACTATAAAACATCATAAATGTCTTAGTTAGCTCTCTCTGCTTCATTTGAATACATATTTTATGGGTATACGGGCTTTATTCAGTGCATTGATCAGTTTCTGACGTCAAAAGCCACCCATGCAATGAAAGTGTTAACCCTTGTGCTGCTAGAACCGTATATAATTATACTGTTTCAAGCAAGTTTTAGACCAAAATACAATGCACTGAAATCCACAAAATGGTTTGTGATAGGTGCTCAGTTAATCATAGAATTACATTTTGCTGATAACCATTTTTTATAAATAGACAATATTTTTCGTCATTTGAAGCTGGAAATTGCGTCAGCAATTCCAGCTTCAAAGATGGAAAAATAGAAAAAAAAAATTCAGCAGAGCAAAAGTTAAATACAGGATTTATGCGTAATCTTGTATCTAATCCTGCGTATTTATTAAATTATGCCTGACTGATTAACAAATATAACTTTTAATTTTAATTGACTTTAGTGTCGTCAAGGTCGCTAGGTGTCAGCCGGATCAAATTAAGGAAATGAGTTGATCAGCCGCCGTGGTGCTTAAGGGGTTAAGACCGGCTTGATGACAAATAAATACGCATTCTAACAAATGTAGCACATAAACAATGCCTGTAGCGACGGGGTGGGAGCGAGTTTACAATGTGATCAACCACCCCAGCGAACACACGGCGCTGACCCAATGCTGGGTTAATGTTGGCCCACCGTCGTAGACCGTGGGCCAGCATTAACCCAGCATTGTTGGCGTTCACCGGAGTGGCAGCGAGTTTACCACAATAGGCAGCGCCTCACAAAAGGCTCATTTGGTCGTCACCATTCCACGGGATGGCGGGATATTAATCAGGGGAGAGACGAGGCATAATCCCGTAGATTAGCAGCTGGATATTGCCACGCGGGCAGTCCCTTAATTTCCTTGCTTACCAGACACACTTTGAGGCCTAGAGCCTAGGGCGCATCTCAATAAAAAACTCCAGATGAAGGTTATTTAACTTCCTGTATTTTTTTTAAACAATCTTAACTTTTATAATAAAAATGACAGAACTTTAAATTGACCCACTAAATTCTTAAAATGACTTTCTCTTGACTTTCTCTCATTTCTTAAAGCATACTTTAGAACATCTTAAATTTTTAAAATAAAATGAGAAACACTTGAGAAATATGATTAGGATTATCTTATCTTTCTTCTCTTTCCGTTAGAAAATTTAGGATGCTATTAATTTTATTTTCAACTTATTTATATATTTCGATGCGATCCTGTATTTTTTTATAGCAGAAATGAAAGAAAGTCTAGACAGTCTCAACCTGATTAGTTTTTAGTGGAAAACACAACTGAGAGCCGATAACCTCCTAGTATTCACCTGGCCTGATTTTATTAGAAAACAATATTAGAACACTTAAGATACTCTCAACTTGTCTGATGGAACCCTGGTCGTTGAGTTGCCATGCTTCTACTCAACCCCCCCCCCCCCTCATATATTAACTTTTCTAATAAAGCAGAGAAAGCTAAGGTAAATTCAATATTACACTTTCTTAGTGAGGCACCTGGTCTTCGCGTTGTCTCGCTGATGCTTAATCCATATTATGCATTTTCTGGTCCAAACTGTCCTATACTGCAATCAATTCCCTTTCATGTCTTACTTTGTTATTGCCTCCAGTTGGAGCAGATCACAATCTCCCTCTATAGAATTTTAGATAGAGACAGTGTTTGGTCTCAATGTGAAGCTCTCACTTCGTAATTCTACACATTTGCTTCTCCATCGTACTTCACCATCATCTTAGCCTTCTCTTTTTCCTTCACAAAAGTTAACATCCATCTTAACTTTTCTAATGGAAATGAGAGAGAGTCAAGATATCAATTTAGCTTTTTGTGTTCACTCTCGTTCTAATAATATATTTCCAGGTCCAGGGAAGCAGAAAAAATCGACAATATACATACATAAATAATATTTTTAAATTTAAACCTAATCATAACAATTTACTTAAAAATATACGAGGACAAATGTTGGATTGTGGTGAAAATCTAACTTAAGCAACTGAGCGTTGATATACTAGGCCACTCCGAGTAGTGCAAACACCCAAGTGCTATATTTTGCAAGCAAATTAAATTTTATGTTTGTATAGAATTTATCAAATGGGGAGATCCACCAATAATGAGACTAATCTGATTTCAACTCTATCTCATTTCGTTAGAAAAGTGAGCTTTTTTAACGAGAATTTGAAAAAGTGGATTGTATGTTTCTTGTCTCATCATGTTCCCACCCACTCCCTGCCATGTTTTCTCTGTCCCTTCCATGGCTTCCCTGTTCGTCGCCTTGCAATGTCCCTCCCATGTTGTCCTTGGTCAAATCACCTCCATTATCGAGATCTTATGGATGAGGCAAAGAGTAGGTACTGCTCACATGGGAAGTAAGCAGTTACTGTTGCTTGTCTTTGCACGACGGTCAGTATGCCAGTACTCGATGGCAGAAGAGAATCCTGCAGCTGAAAGACAAACAGCAGTAACTGCGTACTTGAAAAGTAAGCAGTCACTGTTGTTTGTCTTTGCACGACGGTCAGTATGCCAGTACTCGATGGCAGAAGAGAATGCTGTAGCTCAAAGACAAACAGCAGTAACTGCGTACTTGAAAAGAAACCAGTTACTGCTGTTTGTTTTTACATTACACAACTGACCAAATCTGCTATGCATACCGGACAACAGTAACTTATCATTTGGAAAGTAAACAGTTATTGCGGTTCACTTTTGCTCAGAGGAGTTGATCAAACAGTGCCGCTGTTTGGACACAAAGCCGCCCCCTGCCAGTTGACGGTCCCTAAATTTCCTGTCTGACGCATGTGCCTTCTAGCTCTGCCCTTGATGTGAACATGCCCCTCTCTCCTCTGCCTTCTCCATCTTCCCTTGATGCGAGCATGCCCCACTCCCCCGTCTAACCACTCTCACACGTGTCTTCACAGTGACTCCTACACAAATTAATAACTGACCTGCAGCACAAAGACCTCCTGATTGTGTGTGGGGCAGGGGAAGTAGGGGGTAGGTGGGGGCGGAATCTCTCATTGCTGAAAAAATTCAAGTGGGATGAACTGTAGTTGGAAGATATTTTGATGGATATTTTAACTATCTAATTATTAAAGAGACTTTATTTATACAGAGACTGATCCTACAGGAATAATCTGGTTCCCCATATTTTTGTTGTCATAACTTGAGGCTGTATCTCTAAATATATATATATACATAAAAACGTAGTCTAGTTTGTTAGGTATACAGTTATGCTGTGCAAATAATTCATGATAGGTTAAAAGGAAACATATATAGTTTAAGTAATACTAGATCACAATTACGGCCAGAGAAGAATGTGGTAATCATTATGGTCGGAATATAAATTTAATATACTTCTAAATAATTACAATTCATTTTTTATTATACGTGGGAAATAACATAATTTTAAAATAATTTAATACATGTACTGTATTAATATTTTTTAGCCATTCAGATAATGCAGAAAGACAGACTGTTCTTTTAATATAGCATGGTCTGAAGATGGGACTGACATTAACTATTTACTTGCAAAGTTTTTTTCTACTTTTAATTTCTTAAAGTTGCGACTCACAAGTCCAAGTGGAAGAAAAATTGCTCATATTTGTGTAATTTGTGACTAAACATTGATGTTAAAACACTCATTGCAGTCCCAATAAGCTGACATGACTACAAAATCATCGATTGAAACTAAAAAATAATTAATTAAATCGGACGCCCCTTCTTTTTTTAGAAGCCCAGCCTGGATCCGCTCCTGTGTTGTCACGCCTTCAGTAGACGGCTTCCATCTCTGTGTAGACTCTCTGAACATTCTGTATGCCATGCGTGGACATGCTGACCGGGGGAGCTGGGGAATCAGTCTCAACAAAGAAACACTCAGATGTAATTAGGTTAGGGAACAGCCCCCTAAGAATCCTAATATTCAGATTATCCTAACTTTCTATTATTTCCATTAGAAAAGTTAAGATTTTCCTTAAATTTTCTAATTAAAACAAGAGAAAGTTTGGATAATCTGGACCTCAATACAATTTAAACTGAATTATTTAGCTTGATCGAGAATATCACAAACGCATGCTATAGTATCCTTGGATTGCTCCAACATGATGAACAAAATCATCTATGTAAATACCTCAGCTAGGGAAAAGCTAATTCACCTAAACATAACCTTTCAGGGAAGATATCGACTTCAAACGTCAGAATATGACGTCTGTAGAAGTCAGATTCTGACATCTGAAGTCGATCCGCGCATTGGAATGTCTTAGTTAGCTCTATTCGCACCATTTAACTACCTATGTTATGGGTCTACAGGCCATCATAAATATTTTAATTTTTTCAGTGCGGGGACTGTCTTTATACGCCAGAATCTGACGTCTAGAGACGTCAGAATCTGACGCATAAAGACAGCCCCCGCACTGTAAAGGTTACGATTAAAAGGGAGTGAGTTACCATGAGGCCGAGCTGGGCCACGAACCTCTCTGAGAGTGTTCCGAAAAGACTTTTGGACACATTGTGGGGCATGCCTCTGAATTAGCCAAGGTCAACCGAGCCTGAAATTGTTCATTAGTCATTTAATAAGCGGCAGGAGGCATGGGGGCAGTGTTACTGGCCAGATTTGGCAGTTAGAGGGGGTTATTGGGCAGATTTGGCAGTTATAGAGGGGTTATTGGGCAGGTTTGTCAGGTCTAGGGCGGTGTTTATATTGCATGTCACGTGTTGGTGAGAGTGAGGCGTGCCTGAATCTCCTGACTGTCAACATGGCAGATAATAAGGCTATAGTCAACGTGACATGCTGAGTGAGTGAGTGAGTGAGTGAGTGAGTGATTGAGTGAGTGAGTGAGTGAGTGAGTGAGTGAGTGAGTGAGTGAGTGAGTGAGTGAGTGAGTGAGTGAGTGAGTGAGTGAGTGAGTGAGTGAGTGAGTGAGTGAGTGAGTGAGTGAGTGAGTGAGTGAGTGAGTGAGTGAGTGAGTGAGTGAGTGAGTGAGTGAGTGAGTGAGTGAGTGAGTGAGTGAGTGAGTGAGTGAGTGAGTGAGTGAGTGAGTGAGTGAGTGAGTGAGTGAGTGAGTGAGTGAGTGAGTGAGTGAGTGAGTGAGTGAGTGAGTGAGTGAGTGAGTGAGTGAGTGAGTGAGTGAGTGAGTGAGTGAGTGAGTGAGTGAGTGAGTGAGTGAGTGAGTGAGTGAGTGAGTGAGTGAGTGAGTGAGTGAGTGAGTGAGTGAGTGAGTGAGTGAGTGAGTGAGTGAGTGAGTGAGTGAGTGAGTGAGTGAGTGAGTGAGTGAGTGAGTGAGTGAGTGAGTGAGTGAGTGAGTGAGTGAGTGAGTGAGTGAGTGAGTGAGTGAGTGAGTGAGTGAGTGAGTGAGTGAGTGAGTGAGTGAGTGAGTGAGTGAGTGAGTGAGTGAGTGAGTGAGTGAGTGAGTGAGTGAGTGAGTGAGTGAGTGAGTGAGTGAGTGAGTGAGTGAGTGAGTGAGTGAGTGAGTGAGTGAGTGAGTGAGTGAGTGAGTGAGTGAGTGAGTGAGTGAGTGAGTGAGTGAGTGAGTGAGTGAGTGAGTGAGTGAGTGAGTGGCAAATGTGTATTTTTCACAGTATAGTGCCCATGATAACTTGATAATTTAGTTTTTTAATCTGTTATAATTCGTTTTTTCAACTCCGTCCATTTTCCTTTATATAGACTGTAGCCAATAGTAACTGATTATTGGTGTACAAATAAATTATTTTTATTTGCCCTCTACCAAATGCCTTTTGCAGACCGTGGGAATCATATCAATTAAAGCTTATCTGTTTAACTTAGCTATTTTACTGCGAGACGATATCACACATGCCAATCGATAGCAAGACGCAGTCTCCACTATATATTTGAAAATATGCATTAACAGATTGAGGTAGATATCAAACAAGTTCATCAAACAATTTCAACTCCATTCTCAGATTGTTAATTTTTGTGATAATTATTGAATTGCTTCACTTGCTTGACCAATTCTTTCTAAAACAAAATAAATTCCATAATTATTCAGCACTTAAAAGGTCAACCTCAAATATATAAATAATAGTACATATGATAATCATACAGTGACATGTGATATCTAAATTAACAGGAGACAATGTAGGAACTTGCTAGGTACTTGTATTATTTATCGTGTGAACCAAATACAGCGAAGACCTTAATTATGGTGGATGATGTCACAAGACATCATCGTACATATCATTTATTCAGTACCAAGCTGTTATTATCACATTATGGTTATGTTATAACATGATATTGCATTTTCTGACAATGCATGTATGTTTTTTTAATATCCTTTATTGGGATTGTCCAGGAGATGCGTTCATAATCCTTACAACAATATTTTAAGGGTTTTCTTTAATTTGAAATCATCATAAATGTCTTAGTTACCTCTTTCTGCTTCATTTGCATATCTATGTTATTTTATAAATTCTTTCAGTGCGGGGACCGTCATTATCTGACGTCAGATTCAGACGTCAGTATCAGATTCTGACGTCCGTAGACTATTTCTAATCCTCAAAAACTATGTCGATAGACTTATTTAATCGGCACTTTACCATTATAATCTCCATCCAGTACAAGCTGCACATTATGTAGCAATTCTGAACTTATAGATGGACAACCTTTAAAGCGCTGAAATATTTGTTGTATAAACCATGGAGATCAAAGGGTATTTTTTAATATGATGTCGTCATAAAATGTCTTTGTCAGCTCTTTCTGCTTCATTTGAATATGTTATGGGTCTAAGGCCATTAGAATTTGTTTAATTCTCTCAGTGAGGGAACCGTTCTTGTGCACGTCAGAATCCGACGTCTACAGACGTCAGATTCTGACGTTGCTCCAATCTTTGAAAATTATGTCGAGTGACCTATTCAAGCAGTAACCATAGACATTTCCATCCACTACAAGCCACTCTAGCTATTAGTAATTCTGGGCATGTAGATTGAAAGAAATATTGGATAAATAATTCTCATATACACGGTTTTTTGAAAAAAAACATGAAAATGTTCGTCTAGCTCTATGCCATATACGAACCAAACTGTGTACACAGTCATGGCTGTACATCATTAGACTGTACAAGTGGCACATACGGAGAGTTGTCAAACACATTTCCTGACGTCACGCTTCGGGTGTTATCCGGATGACTAAACAAACATGGCTGATAGCTCTGCATTCTCACAGAGCTCATTACAGTAAATCACTAATAAAAGGTACAACAACTCTAACGTCGTTGTGAATGAAAAATATGCGTCATTGTCCCGTTAGACTGGTAAGTATATATTATCAAGCAAAAATGCTGCTAAAATCGACCATTTTTTACCATATTTTACCTATTTATCAGTCTTTATCAAAGTCTATATTATTAACAATATCCGATATAATAATAATATTGTATACCGTTTGTTTGAATGTGTTCACAATGTGACATTTTACTCGGTATATGACTTATGTCAATCAAATTGATTGAATTGATTGATCAAATAACTCAGCATTTTTATAGTGGGTCACAATTTCCAGCTTCATCTGAAGAGCAGAAAGAGCTGACTAAGAAATTTATGATAATTTCAAATTGAAAAAACTAACAAATTTGTTCTCCATGTTGATGTAAAAATAATCCAGTACTAAGGGTTGAAATAGGTTATAAAGGGTAGTCCAAGGCGTTTTTAAGGCATCTCTCATTTTTCCTAATTTTCGAAAAAAATTGGTGTTGGCTACATTATTCTTTGTTACGTCATCTGTTAATAATTAGTCAATGTGAAGCCTAATGTGAAGATACTCAGTGTGCTGCTAGTAAACACGAGACATTGACCCAATGTTGGTCTAACGTTGACCCAACGTCTTCGACGCTGGCCCAACCTTAACCAACATTGGTTCAATGTCTTGTGTTTTCTAGGCTGCCTTGTCAGTGAGGCGTGTGTAAGACAAGCTAGGATCACATGACCCTTATCCCCCCAAGGCCAGGCTGCAAATTATAACCAAATAAAATAAAATACAGAGAAGTTATAATTTTGTGAATATTTAATAAGCACACGTTATCTCGCCAAGGATATCAGATATACATGTAACTGTTTTATGATAATCGCGCAAGGATACGGTGGGTTCAAATGATGTGTTCTGGTCTGTGGAAGAGAGTACGGATATTAGCCCATTTTGAACTGTGGTGACAATTTTACTCGCTGGGGGGGGGGGGCGTAGCTCAAAATCTGTCTGGTAAGCTTACTCATAGCGGGCCTGTTTTTGAACAAGAACATTTCCAGCTTTGTCATGATATGTTATACTATATGGTTCATATAGAGCGAAAAATGGTGAAATCGGCCTGCGGAATTGAGGCAGTTTACATGTGCTTCAGTGGTACTGCCATTTGAGCCCCGTGCTACTAAAGCCCATAACATCTGTGGAAGGTGCTTAGTCAGCGAAATCTATTTTTGGAAATGTCTATTTTTTTATCAATAAAACTATTTTTCGTTATTTGATTACATCAGCAATTCCAGCTTGATATGAAGGAAAAATAGAAACAAACAATTCCACATAACAATAAAAAAGTCATATTTTGCCTTTTTGAATGTCCCACATGTCACCCCAGAGCTAACTATCCACCCGCGGTATTCTGATTTTGGAGAAACAAAAATAGATATGTTGGCTAGGGATTTGAGTTCGCATCCTGTGTCTGGAGGGCAGCGGTATCTGATTATCTAACCGTCCGTAAGTGTTTATCGCACCTTTTTTCTTGGTTTCAATATTACTGACCAAATTAGTGTACTGCATGACCTGTACTGCAATATATCTTCATTTCCCATGTATTTAGATGCATCTAACGGGCCAAGGATAATTAATCTAACATAATGTATATACATAATGTATGGTAGCATAATCACAATTTTACTTTTCCTGGTGCATATTGATTATTATCATAATATTGTTTTCATAGTTGATATTTTTCCATTTTCTTTTTTCAAACAAATAGTCTGATAAAACACCTCATGCATAATGTCTTTTGTTTTTGCTCTGACCCAAGTTTTGATTTTTCAAATCAAACCAATCAACCTTGGGCCAGCTTTGCTGCAACTACTGTGATAAGCAATAACAGTGCGAACATTACATATATAACATAGCCATTAGGCTAGTAGTAGTAGGCAACAAGCTGTTCTACACTCCCTCAAGGACTTAATGACAGATGATATATCACGTCACGTTATCTAATATAACCACTCAGCAGCAGTCATTTGGTTGTGATTACATTTCTTTTTACATAAATAAAGAAAAGTAATTAAGACCTATTCGTCATAGAAATAAGAGAGATATATGCACATGTATATACAAGATGGTCAATTTGCTAAAAATATATGACAATATACATGGCATCACATGCAATATTAAATTATGTTTAGTGGCACTGCCAAAATTAACACTGAATATTTCGATAATATAAATGATTACTACTTAAAATAAAATTGAAAGGCATTGCCGAGATATGAACATAGGGGTCTATCATTCTGTTTCCCGCATCAAAATAACCAAAATTTATATGTCGGCCCTATGACAATTACAATTACGGTACTTTTCCCGGCTCTACCACAACAGCCCTTGCCATAATAGGGTGGTTGTCTCGCTCAGCCCTGTGTTGTTTTCAGGAGGGGAGTGAAGCCACAAATGTTACAATTTGTCAGAGTGGTCAGCTTTAAGCCCTCACCGGCCAGGATTGTACACCCCCCCCCCCCCGATCAGGACTCCCACCCCGCCCCCCTGTTCCTGGTGGATCCCGATATGAGGTGCGGGGCAGGACTAATCCTAGCAGGGTCAGACTGGAGGACCGGGATGCGATCCGCGAATGGAGGGGGGCGATCCTGTAACAGCCCAGGTTGACCCTTTAACCGCCTGTGTCGCATATATTCGGGTTTTTATTTTTTATTAGCACATTAGGTACCACATTTTAAATATGTTAAAGATAAAATGTGACATCAAACAGCAAGATTTGAAAAGAGTTACCCTCCATTTTGTCAAATCTGAATAATTTTCACTCACTTGGAGTTGTGGATCGCGTCAGCGAGACACAACTTCAAGTGGGTGAAAATTCGAATTGAATAATTTGGCGGTTAAAGGGTTAATTAACCCTTACAACCCTTTTTTTTAAACCATGGAAACCAAAGGGTTTTTTTAAATCATTATAAATGACTTAGTTAGATTTTTTGCTTCATTTGAATACCTATGTTATGGGTCTACGACTATTATACATTTATTTAATTCTTTCAGTACGTGAGTTGACTTTTTTTTTAAGTTTTTTTTCAGATTTCATATATATATATGTACATTCGTAATACAAAAAAAGTTATGCTATATCTATGTGCAACGCTATTAAGTGGTTATAAACTGTATGATTACTTTATAAGAATTAAAAATAACAGAAAAGAAGTACTATCTGTAAACGTACTATCTGTAAAAGACTATGTGTAACCTTATTAATTCATTAAAGATATTTCTCGATGCTATTTGAAGAAGAGAGCAAATAACTAGATTTCTAGCGTGCCGTAATCCTCGCTTTCTCGAGCTCATTTGGCTTAGTAATGCTATCTTCCTTTGTAATAAATTAACTTAAATCCTCTCGCTTATGAATGTAAGTGTTTAAATCCCTTTCGGTCTCCCACTGGTCAATAAAAAATATCTTAAATGATACGCGTTAGGTGTGAATAAAAATGAGATTGGACCGGGGCACACGTATATTTTAAATGGCCGGATTTGATAAAATACCAAGGTATAATATCTCAAATTAAAGCTGAAAACCTCCTGATTGTGATGGATTATATCATTTTTTATTCAGCGAATTTTTGTCAAAATATGCCATGTGGTGCATTAATGCGACCATGGAGCTTAAAGGGTTGACTGGCTGGATCTCTAGACTGTCCACCCATCTCATTATCTCTGTCTAGTTCTCCCCGTCAGAGAAGGCCCTGTCAACATCCCAGGAAAACCGAGATTCCAGCAAACACGAGACGTTCATCCAGTGCTGGTTTGATGTTGGGCCAGCGTCGTAGACGGTGGCCCAACATTAAACTATCACTGGGTGGACGTGTCGTGTTTGCTAGGATGTAGGCCCTCTGTTGAACTAATGCTGGGCCATCGTCGCAGGCGGTGTATCGGTCAAAATGTTGTACTCTGCGTTGTGTAAATTCAATATCTTGGGGAGTCTACGTGTTCGGCCTCAGACCGTCAGGGCTCGAATTTCGAAACCTGCGTATGGAGGCAGTGTTATCTCATTCATATCACCATCCTCATGAGGTTCTCCTGGCCCAGTTTAGCCTATATGTGCACAAAGGTGGCTTAAAACCCCATCTATTTCTCAATTTATTCGGCGCTGTGTTGATTTGAAGGTCGCATATTTATTACATCTCGTAGCAGAATGATCGGATAGCTACATTCAGGTGGCTATATTCGAGAGGGACGTGGTTCGATGGGTAGAGCGTGGCGGTTTTCAATAGCTGTAGCCTGTCGTGCAGGGTTTAATTCCTACAAATTATATTTTCAAAATCGACTGACCTTGTCTAAATATTTCAAGAGAAGCTCGATTTTCTGTGTATATTTGCATGTGATTTCACAGAACATTTATGTTGTATATACATGTACATATCTATTTTTTATGACAAATTAGTCAGCAATGACTTTCAATTGTGTCAATAAGACATATACCAAGTAGCATCTTTAAGTATATATTGGGCCGTAATATACTAGTATTATGTAACGAGTTATTATGCATATTCCGTTGTGAATTCTAATCATTTTATTTGCTCTATTTTTGTATTTATTTACATTTCGCGAGAAAAGGAAATAACGTAATTTTAATCTAATATATTTTTCATATTTTTTTTTCAAATTACCAAGATAACCTGTTTTATATACATATATATCTTGGTAAACGATGAAGAAGTCAGACATAACTTCAAATATTGTCAATAAAACAAATGACTATATAGCTTTGTGGCAATGCTGGCCCGATCGAATCATCATTGGCACAATGTTGTATTGTCTTTCCTTGGTTGTCGTGTGGGAAACATATTAATCACTTAAACCTCAGAGTAATAAAGATCAAATAATACCCCATCATTCAGGGGGTGAATTGGCACCCCGCCGCCAGTGTGTCCCCCTGGTGGCCGGGGTGTCGTGCCCCCGCTGGGGCGCGGTCTGGTCGCGGGGTGTGACCCTGGGGACCGGGTGACCTACCCCCGCTGTCAAGGTCAGCACGCCAGAAGGGTAAAGAGGGAATAATATGGGCGGCAGTCATCTGAACTCACCGACGCCGCCATGAATCCGCAGTGGGAAAGAAAACAGCAGAAGCTTCGTACTTACCAACTGATCAGTTACTGCTGTTTCCCTTGACCTACATGTCAAATGCAAACAGCAGTAACTACTTACTTGCAAGTAAGCAGTTACTGCTGTTCTCCTTTGTAATGTAACAAAATGAGCAAAATTTAACCAATTTAGATATTATCCAATGTATGACCAAGACTATATAAAGTTCTTGGTATGACTTTTCACTGGCGGCCATTTTGAACACCTTTTTCAATAACTAAAAATGCTCAATAATAATAAATGTATTGTATTATTAAATATATATAAAAAGCTCAAATTTTACAATAGCATCTTTGCTAATATGTATACACCCTGTATAAATATATTTTAATAAATAAATAAATGCCAGTTTGGCATTATTCAGATTCTGATTATACCATAATCAGCAATAACCTCGTTTGGGGGTATTGTTGCAACGTATCTAGCAAGAATGCATACTTGACGTCTGGACTATCAAGTGCAGGGCAAACAGCAGTAATTGCTTACTTGGAAAATAAGCAGTTAATGCTGTTTGTCTTTGCACGGCAGATTTTTTAAAGTGAACAGGGTGTGGCAACCCAGCATTTGTATAACATGTGTACAACGTCGGCCCAACGTCTCCGACGTTAGTCCAACATCGTACAATTTCTATACAAATGTTTTGTGTTTGCTGGGAAGATAGTTGGTCAGCAATGAAAAATCTGTGTTTGTGTATGCTGTGATCAAGAATTGCCTCAAAAATGTGAGGGTAGCCTTGATAAATTCAGATATAAAGACTGGTGTTCAAATCCCCACGTTAAAGCATTATTACAATGAGATGTAAATCTGCCATTTTAAAATAAAAATCATTGATCAAACAAGGACTTTTTTTGGCACAACTTTACGAATGCAATGATTACAGACTCTGTATCGCATACAGAGTCTGTTATTACGGACTAGGTCTATTCTGTGAAACTCAATGACCTTGACCTCCTTTGTTTTCACCGAGCTGGCTAATACAGTGAAGTATGGGGGAGGGGTCTTATATAACCTTGTTTTCACCGAGTGACGTCACTGCGTTTCACAGAATTAGGCCTAGCCCCATCCGAAATTTCCTCTGTTTAGCCATTTATTTTAAGTGGCACATATATTTGTAGCAATGACATCAATAGGCTTGAGTGTTACCAGTTTAACCAAAGAGTTAAATCAATCACCAGAGTGCTGATAACTGCAGTCCGCCATACACACACCCGACTACATATCAATAACCACCCCATGAAGGAAATATGCAAAACAAATGTTTATAAAAAATATCGAAAGATGCAAAATGAGGGTAACAGTACATTTCTGCTACAATGAAAACTTGTGATGCATAAGATGTGAATTATGGGACAAAATTACCAATGCAAGTTGAAATTGTAATATTTTGTAAAATACGTATGTTATCGTGACAATTTCCTTATTGTGAAATAATATTAACCCTTAAAGAGCTGAATTATTTTTATATAAACCGTGGAGATCATGTCATATAATCGTCATAAATATCCTAGTTAGCTCTTTCTGATTCATTTGAATGTTATGTTCTTGAATGTTACCTATGATATGGTCCTACGACCATTACAAAAAAAAACTTTTACAGTGCGGGGATCGACTTCAGTCGTCAGAATCTGACGTCTACAGACGTCAGATTCTGACGACTAAAGTCGGTCCCCGCACTGTAGGGGTTGATGACATATATTTCTCCGAACTGAACGGAGCTGTGCAGTGCTGCTTGTTGTGCTGTTAGTGTTAACACTTTAAGTGTTGCTTTTCTCTTCGATGTTGTACACTCTCAGTTCTCTCAGTTCATTGTGAGACGTATAACAGTATCAGCCCATATAGCACTTTATAGTTGTACTTTGCACTGCAATGTATGGCAGTTATACCATGTATGACTCGATCGAGTGAGAAAATACAAACGGTGTTCATTTGAGTGCGATATGGGAAAATACAACACTCGTCCACTGAATAAGGTGTTCACCCAAAGGAGAGAGGGACATGGCGCAATGGTTAGAGCGTGGTGCTCTGCCGATGTCGCTGCCTGCCGTGCGGTTTCGAATCCCGCTTGGTGCAGAATTTTCTGAGAAATTTCATGTTTCTCCCCTCTCAATCTTGGGACATTGCTGAGATGTTGTGTCCTTGGGCAAGGCACTTCACCCTCAAATGTTTCACTTGACTCAGGTGAAAATGAGTACCTGGTAGGACAGAGATGGCAATTTGTATGATGAGTTCAATGCGCCGAAACAGCTGCACAGGACTGTATGCTCTCCGTGGAGTTGAAATGGCACACGAATGAACAGGCCCAGTGACCAGGGGGTAAGATGTAAAGTCGGATGATAGGTCTTCAGATTTGATATCAGACTTTAAAAAAACCTGCACATCTTTATTATTCATTTGAAGAGTGGTGTATTTTCCCATATCGCACTCAAATGAATACCGTTTGCATGTCGTTATTTGAAGCATCCTGACACAATTGCCACCTTCAAGTGACAGAGAAATATATCAATTTCCTAACAAATAAACCTTACAACGCTGAAATATGTTTGCATATAGACCATACACTCTAAACAATATAGGTTTTTTGAAAAGAACCCTTCAGTACAATCACCATGCAACCCCAGGAGAACCCTGCAAGGGTTGTCCAGGGGTTGAATGATAATAATACTCAAGGGTTCCTTCCAAATAACCTCTAGTGTTTAGAGTGTAGAGACCAGATGTTTTTTCTAAATTTTAAATCATCATAAAAGATTTGGTAAACTCTTAATTTCCGCTCGGGTCTGCTCGAGATGATGGGCCAACGTTGGTCCAACATTGGTTTAGATTCTCGTGTTTAATGGGTCTTAAGGTGAATCAACGAACGCCATTCAGAAGGATATGGTGATCAACGACCCCACATATCATTAACCATTCTGAATAATGAAAAACGACGAGCGTGAAACTGCTGGATATAAATCGTCAATCGAAAAGAACAGGGGATAATCCCGACTTCAGATTCTTCGTGTTGCGATATTAACACTTGCACTGACTCTAGACATGGGGTTCGACTCCGGATCCTTGCGGTCAGACCATGATGCGTCCCGCCCACGACGGTTTCCAATTTACTGTGGTCCGCCTGATTGGGGCTAAATGGCAGAGATCGCTAGGCGGCAGCACCGCTCACTGGGGTGGACAATGGTCAGCGGGGGTGGTGGACAGCTAATGGTATTAGTGAGCGGGGCAAACTAGTGATAAATCAGACCACCAGAGGTCGCCCGTGTCACTGTGTGTGGCCCCCCGTAGAAGGGTGCATCGAGATGACAGCCTGAAAACACAGACTAACCGGATATGAGGTCCAAGAGAATACGCCAGAAAAAGCCCTCGTGATCTATGACTGGAGCACTTTGACATGCTGGCACCATCCTCTGATAAGGAGAATAAATGTTTTATAGTGTGGAAACATGGAAATATTTACCTCAGAAAACATGAAAACATCTACCCCTGATCAGAGATGGATGTTTCTATAGAAATATTTACCTCTGAGAGCATGGCGACATCTACCCCTGATCAGAGATAGATGTTTCTATGTATGGAAACATGGAAATATTTACCTCTGAGAGCATGGCAACATCTACCGCTGATCAGAGATAGATGTTTCTATGTATGGAAACATGGAAATATTTACCTCTGAGAGCATGGCAACATCTACCGCTGATCAGAGATAGATGTTTCTATGTATGGAAACATGGAAATATTTACCTCTGAGAGCATGGCAACATCTACCGCTGATCAGAGATAGATGTTTCTATGTATGGAAACATGGAAATATTTACCTCTGAGAGCATGGCAACATCTACCGCTTATCAGAGATGGGTGTTTCTATGTATGGAAACATAGAAATATTTACCTCTGAGAGCATGGCAACATCTACCGCTTATCAGAGATAGATGTTTCCATGTATGGAAACATAGAAATATTTACCTCTGAGAGCATGGCAACATCTACCGCTAATCAGCTGATCAGTGGTGGATATTTCCATGTATGGAAACATGGAAATATCTACCTTTGATCAAAGATGGATGTTTCCATTAATGAAAACATGGACACAGCTAACTCTTATCAGGGATAGATGTATCTATGTATGGAAACATATGGAAACATCTACCTCTGATCAGAGATGGGTGTTTCCATGTATGGAAACATATGGAAACATCTACCTCTGATCAGAGATGGGTGTTTCCATGTATAGACACATATGGAACAATCTATACCTCTGATCAGAGATGGGTTATTCCATGTATAGACACATATGAAAACATCTACCTCTGAACAGATATGGGTGTTTCCATGACATAGAAACAATCTACCTCTGAGCAGAGATGGATGTTTCTATGTATAGACACATATGGAAAAAACCTACCTTTGATCAGAGGTGGATGGTTCCATGTATAGACACATATGGAAACATCTACTTCTGACCAGAGATGTGTGTTTTCATGTATAGACACTTGCACTGGAAACATCTACCTCTGATCAGAAATGGATGGTTCTATGTATAGACACATATCGAAACATCTACCTCTGATCAGAGATGACTGTTTCCATGTATAGACACATATGGAAACATCTACCTCTGATCAGAGATGGGTGTTACCATGTATAGACACATATGGAACAATCTATACCTCTGATCAGAGATGGGTGTTTCCATGTATAGACACATATGGAACAATCTATACCTCTGATCAGAGATGGGTGTTTCCATGTATAGACACATATGGAACAATCTATACCTCTGATCAGAGATGGGTTATTCCATGTATAGACACATATGGAAACATCTCCCTCTGATCAGAGATGGGTGTTACCATGTATAGACACATATGGAACAATCTATACCTCTGATCAGATATGGGTGTTTCCATGTATAGACACATATGGAAACATCTACCTCTGATCAGAGATGGGTGTTTCCATGTATAGACACATATGTAAACATCTACCTCTGATCAGAGATGGGTGTTACCATGTATAGACACATATGGAACAATCTATACCTCTGATCAGATATGGGTGTTTCCATGTATAGACACATATGGAAACATCTACCTCTGATCAGAGATGGATGGTTCCATGTATAGACACATATGGAAACATCTACCTCTGATCAGATATGGGTGTTTCCATGTATAGACACATATGGAAACATCTACCTCTGATCAGATATGGGTGTTCCCATGTATAGACACATATGGAAACATCTACCTCTGATCAGAGATGGGTGTTTCCATGTATAGACACATATGGAAACATCTACCTCTGATCAGAGATGAGTGATTCCATGTATAGACACATATGGAACAATCTACCTCTGATAAGAGATGGGTGTTTCCGTGTATAGACACATATTGAAACATCTAACCTCTGATCAGAGATGGATTTTTCCATGTATGGAAACATATGAAAACATCTACCTCTGAACAGATATGGGTGTTTCCATGACATAGAAACAATCTACCTCTGATCAGAGATGTATGTTTCTATGTATAGACACATATGGAAAAAACCTACCTTTGATCAGAGGTGGATGGTTCCATGTATAGACACATATGGAAGCATCTACTTCTGACCAGAGATGTGTGTTTTCATGTATAGACACTTGCACTGGAAACATCTACCTCTGATCAGAGATGGATGGTTCGATGTATAGACACATATGGAAACATCTACCTGTGATCAGAGATGGGTGTTCCCATGTATAGACACATATGAAACAATCTATACCTCTGATCAGAGATGGGTGTTTCCATGTGTAGACACATATGGAAACATTTACCTCTGATCAGAGATGGGTGTTTCTATGTATAGACACATATGGAACAATCTATGCCTCTGATCAGAGATGGGTGTTTTCATGTATAGACACATATGGAACAATCTATACTTCTGATCAGAGATGGGTGTTTCCATGTATAGACACATATGGAAACATCTACCTCTGATCAGAGATGGGTGTTTCCATGTATAGACACATATGGAAACATCTACCTCTGATCAGATATGGGTGTTTCCATGTATAGACACATATGGAAACATCTACCTGTGATCAGAGATGGGTGTTTCCATGTATAGACACATATGGAAACATCTACCTCTGATCAGAGATGGCTGGTTCCATGTATAGACACATATGGAAACATCTACCTCTGATCAGAGATGGGTGTTTCCATGTATAGACACATATGGAAACATCTAACCTCTGATAAGAGATGGATATTTTCATGTATGGAACCATATGGAAACATCTACCTCTGAAAACATCTACCTTTGAAAATACGGAAAGAGCAGAGAGCAGAGACAGATGTTTCCTTTCCTCAATCAAGGTGACCATAGTATATGACGCAATTATCTGGAGCGCATGCTTTTCATCGATTTCTCCATCAATAATATCAACCGATTTTCATGATTTACATAACATTTTCAAGTCATGTCCAAACATCGGTAAAAATTTCATAAAGCTATATGCAGAATTGCAAAAGTGAGACCATTTGACATGTAGTAAATTGAAAATATGACGTCCCTCTATAAACCCATTACGCTAATTCTGGAATTTTATTACATGTCAAATGGTCTAACTTTTGCAATATTTAATAAAATTTTGAAAGATTGCTACCGATGTTCTGACATAACTTGGAAATGTCATGTGCAAAATTTCAAGGAAATCGGTTCAGAATTGACGGAGAAATCGACGTAAAGCGTGTGCTCCTGATAATTGTGTCATAGGCTATAAAAATGACGTGATTGTGTTGAAAGTGACGGGAAAATGTCGTGATTGTGTTCAAGGTGATTAAACGTGTCATGATTGTGTTTAAGGTGGCCTTATTGTGTTTACTGATATTAGACAGACCATACAGTACATTGCACACGTACATTTCAATAATAACCCTTTAACCTCCGAATTATTCAATTTGAATTTTCACCCACTTAAAGTTGTGTCTCGCTGACGCGATCCACAACTTCAAGTGAGTGAAAATTATTCAGATTTGACGAAATGGAGGTCAACTGTTTTTAAATATTGCTGATTGATGTCACATTTTATCTTTGATATGTTTAAAAGGTGGTACTTAATGTGCTAATATAAAATGAAAACCCGAATATATGCGGCACCGGCGGTTAAATGGTTAAGCAAATGCAATACATGCTGTCGATGTTGATATAATCCATAATATAAGTTAGAGAGACATTTGTTGAAAAACACCTTTTGTAAATTTACGTAATCTCAGTATTAGTTTGTATCGCAGTGCGATGTTCTGTCCTTGTAGAAGCATACATTATAATAAGCCAATACGCTATTACGCACTTGGTGTTAAGGTGTTGTTTATTTGACTTGTCATAAAGCGGTGAAGCCACCTGAATCACGTAATTGCCTCCACATTATGCCCGATGTAAACACCGGGAGATCACGTGAATTAAATCTCGCTTTCTCACGCCTGGTCACGTGACGACGAGAGGTGTTAATCCACGGTGTTAAGCGGTGTGATCAGGCCGTGATATAACAACATAATGTATTCATACGCCTCTGATTAACCCTTCTCATGCTGGGGTCGTATATAGATGGATGAATATTTATTGACGAACGAATGTCTGTGTAGACTTATGCGTCTTTAAAAATGAACATTACATCAAAATATACAGTGCATTATATGATAAAATAGAAAAATATATATGTGTAAAGTTAGCCCCGGTTAACTTTCATTTAAAATGACGGCACCCCGTATCTGCGGCGTCGGGTGGATTGGGTACAGAGGCTGGTTCTTATCTGTCAACACGGCACTTTAGGGGTCTGTTACTCCCTGGTACGCTCGTGTCCTGTTGGCATCAGGTTACACGTTACCTTAGTCTCAGACAGACACTTCTGGTCTGTTTGCCGCACTGACCAGCCGCTTTGCGCGCGCGCTCTTACTTGTTGTTCACTGTGCTTATATTTTATTCTACTTTTTTTTTTTTGTTATTTTTTTTGTTAATGTGCTACGTTTGAGTATGACTGACAATCACAGCGAGTCTGATGTGGAGACTGAGTTAGTCCAGTTCGATTTCGTTGAGTGGGCACATAATGCGGGTTTGTCTCGCAAAGCCACGGCTGTCCTCCGACAGGAAGACATCACAACGAGGAGGACATTGGTTTTATTGAAACCTTGTGATGTACGGTCGCTGAACCTACAACTAGGACAAACTAAGTTGTTGGAGGCCGCGGTCAACGAGCTTAATGCGATGGATAAGATTACGACTCCAGTGGCGGCAGCTAATGATGCCGAGGATGTAGGTGCACCAGTGGGACTACGTACAGGATACGCCGCCACAGGGATGGATGGTTTAACCCTAAACAACCTGAGGCAGCAGGCAGAAAACATCTCGGCCTCAGGTGAGTTGCTGGACAATCTACTAAAGGATGTTACGTCGCCAGAAAAGACCAGCCAGAACAGTAGGCCAACTAGTGAGACCACCTCTTACTCAGGTTTTGATCCCCGCGTGAACCTGACAGTAAAATCTAAAAATAATAAAGCTGTCCACATAACACAATTTTTGGGTGAGCGGTCCCGTAAGCGCCGGATCAGCAAGCAAAAAGAACGGGTGCTGTCGTCTGCTACTGATTCGGATCAGTTATCGCTAGTCAAATTAGACGATGACCACCCTTACGCTGGCATTTTCTTGTCAGAATGGGCAAGTGCTAATATGAGACTTATGGCTCACCTACGTCAGATTGGTCGCTTGCCCGACGACCAAACGGACTATTATTTATCATATACTGTTACAATTCTGGATTTTGCGGACTCATATACATGGAGTAGCATTTTGAGTTTCGACCATATGTACCGTGAGATGCAAGCCGCACATAATCTGCAATGGGGAGTAATATCACCCACCATGCAGTTGCAGCTGCTGGTGCCTAAGAATCGCCATACGGACCATAACCCGTTGACACCAGGAGCAAATAACAGCTCAAAAAGACAGATCAACAATAGCCAGCAGAAAACTGGTGAAATTTGCAGAATGTTCACGTCACGGGGATACTGTAATTTTGGTGAAAAATGCCGCTATCGCCACGTGAAAGCTGTACAACCGCCCGCAAACCCCTCCGGTGACGCGTCAAAAAACGCCTAGATCAGCGACCTCTGGCTTGTCAGACTGGCTTCAAAGAGGCGGCGCTAAATTTCCATGTTTGGCAATCACAAATTCCCTTAGACCATCCAGACAGAGAATTTTTATTATATGGCATTAAAAACGGTTTTGACATTGTTGACAGCGAGAAGATTAACACACCCGTGGATATAGCAAATTACACATCAGCCACTGGTGAGGACATGGTGGCCCGGGTGGAAGATCAAATTAAAACTGAAATTGACAACGGACGTTATGTGTTAGTGAATGAAAAGCCTTTAATTGTATCTGCTCTGGGCGCCCTTCCGAAAAAAGATGCCAAACGTGTACGCCTTATCCATGACGCTAGCCGGCCTGCAGGTCAGGGGGCGCTGAATGATTATTGTTCTGCAGAGAAATTCAGCTATCAATCTATTCAGGATGCTGTAGACATTATTAAACCGGGTTCCTTTCTGGCTAAGGTGGACCTGGCAAATGCTTATAGATCTGTCAAAATAAATCCTTCAAACTACAAGGCTACCGGGCTTAAATGGCGCTTCTCGGGTGATCAAAGGGTTTCATACTTGGTGGACACTCGTCTACCCTTTGGAAGCAAGAGGTCACCCGTGATATTTAACCGGTTAAGCCAAGCAGTGAAAGCGATGATGGCCGCGAGGGGCTATGACATTGTGGCATACCTGGATGATTTTCTCATTGTTTCTGATACACGAGAAAAATGTTTGACTGGTTTAAATACCTTACTCACTTTACTGCGGGCTCTTGGCTTTCATATCAACTATTCTAAACTCGAAGGCCCGGGCCAACGCTTGGTCTTTCTCGGAATAACTCTTGACACTGCCAAAATGACATTGGAAATTCCACAAAATAAAATAGACGAAGTGCTGAACCAGATATCATATCACATGAAAAGAAGGAAAATTACAAAACTTGAAATCCAGAAGCTGGTGGGCCGCTTAAACTGGATATCACAGTGCGTTTATGGAGCCAGATTCCACATGCGACGCTTGATAGACGTTATTAGCAAGTTACGTCATCCCTGGCACCGCACTCAGCTGACACGTGACATGCGCTTAGATATGGAATGGTTTGTCTCATATATGTCTGTGTTTAATGGCTGTACGCAAATGGCCGAGACCAGACCAGCCACTCCTGTCTGTATTGATGCCTGTAATATAGCAGCAGGTGCGTATTATTGTGGAGATTGGTTGCACGCCCCCTGGTCACCGGACACCCGCGATAATATCACTATCAGCTATAAAGAGGTTCTAGCGCTTGAACCTGCAGCACTTAAATGGTGCCAGGACTGGGCAAATAAAAAAATTAACATTCACACTGACAACCAAGCCGCAGCTATTTTAATCAACAAAGGATGGTGCAAGCACCCTATTGTCATGGCTTCTCTTCGCCGTGTTTTCTGGCTGTCTGCTATATATAATTTCCGTCTTCGTGCTTATTATTACCCAGGTGTGAGAAACACTTTAGCGGACGCTGCTTCGCGACTTCACGAACCACAGGGAGTCGCTAGATTACTGACTCTTCTGGCTGGCACCCATTCGAATCCTATTTTGTGTTCACGGCCTGCATTGTTCTATCAGGAGACAGGCGCCGCGTATTGCAATCTACCCTGTCCCGTGATGTTTACAGATACTTCAACAAAACATAGAAGGCATATCGGACTCACAGGGATACGTACCTGATGTTTTGCCGCGCCATGGGATGTACACTGGTTCCACCGACAACGGATATTTTGTGCAAATATGCAGCCATGTTGGCTCGATCTCTCAAATATAATAGTGTGATGCATTACTAGAATATCATACGTATCTTACATCTAGGGTGGGATTTGCCTGATCCTTTGTTGGATAATTTCAGACTTCGATGTGTGATGCAAGGTATTCGTCGTGATGTAGGTGATTTTGTGTGTCGTAAGTTACCTATGACGCCTTGTTTACTTCGTCAGGTTTTATCACAACTTGATTTGTCTCGCCCTCTGGATATATTAGTATGGGCAGCATGTCTTGTACTGTTTTATACTACGCTACGTCGATCAAACTTGTTACCCTCTCATCTACTGCAGTTTGTGACTCCAGCCGTCATCTCCATCGGGTTGATATCACGTTTCACCCCTGAGGAATCAGCTTGAGGATTAATTGGAGTAAAACTAATCAATTCAAACAACGTACTCTATCTGTTTGAATTGTTCATTTTCGGGGTCAATGACCCGACAGACTATCCATATGTCTTGTTGTGCTTCAGTATAAATTACTTTGTTCTTTCTCTGTTTTGTGTAATTTAGAAAGTAATTTTTTTTTTTACCAAGGAGGTTACTTTTCAACTTGTTAACCTCTTTGTATTATTTTTTACTACTTCTACTTTTTACTGTCTACTCCCGTTGGGGGTTTTGGTGCTTGTTATGTTATTACTTCACTCTGGTCGCTTTGCGCGCGCTTGCCTTTAGTTGGGCTTTGTAACGTAGTTAGTATTGTTTAGTAATAAAGCCTCTTTTACCCCCTTTACCCTGGTGTTGTTGTTTTAAGTGTAAAGTTAGCCCCGGTTAACTTTCATTTAAAATGACGGCACCCCGTATCTGCGGGGTCGGGTTGATTGGGTACAGAGGCTGGTTCTTATCTGTCAACACGGCACTTTAGGGGTCTGTTACTCCCTGGTACGCTCGTGTCCTGTTGGCATCAGGTTACACGTTACCTTAGTCTCAGACAGACACTTCTGGTCTGTTTGCCGCACTGACCAGCCGCTTCGCGCGCGCGCTCTTACTTGTTGTTCACTGTGCTTATATTTTATTCTACTTTTTTTTTTTTTAATTGGTGCTTGTTATGTTATTACTTCACTCTGGTCGCTTTGCGCGCGCTTGCCTTTAGTTGGGCTTTGTAACGTAGTTAGTATTGTTTAGTAATAAAGCCTCTTTTACCCCCTTTACCCTGGTGTTGTTGTTTTAAGTACAAGTATAAAAATGATTAAATTATTAAAAGAACTATACATGGTAGTGATACTTTGCATGATAGATATTTATAGGGCTTTAACCCTTGTGCTGCTGGGGCCTTGTATATAAAGTTGTAACCCTTGTGCTGCTGGGGCCGTATATATAAGGCGTTACCCTTTGTGCTGCTATATATATAAGGTTTTAAAATAAATTCAATGCAAATAAAATTGCACTTAAATGATTTAAATGTTTTGCGGTTTAAACAAATAAGTGTTTATTTCTCAAACTAAATATATTTTTCATTCATTTGAAGCTTGAAATTGCTTCACCAATTTCAGCTTCAAATGAATGAAAAATGGAGACATGACATAAACTAATTTCAATGCAAGTAAAATAACGCTAATATTGTTGAAATGTTTTACGGTAGTTCTTCATTTAATTAAATAGTCTACTTTGGGCGACGTCTATGTTTCATACATAGGTATATTTTTGCGCCGTTTGAAGCTGGAAATTGCGTCAGCAATTCCAGCTTTAAATGACAAAAAAAAAATACAATTAATTCACCAGCACAAGGGCTAACCCCGTAATGTATTCATACGCGTCCGTGACACGTGGCCACTGACTGTGACATCATACACTTAGCTGTGACGTCATACACTTAGCTGTCATAATACCACGTGATCTCATTATAATTAAATGGCTGACTTGGCAGGAAAAGCTCATAGCGCAGCAGGTGATTAAACCTGCATTATCGTCCTCACAAGAACCCTTGCCATGCTGAAGGATCTTTTAGTATTTATCACCCAATTGAACTTCGAATTCCTGGAAAATTTCCAGCTTCAAAATGACAAAACATCCCTCAGTTACATCTCCCAAATCTTTTTTGCTACTATTAACAGTTATAGCAGTTATTTTATCTCTGGTTTTGAAGCGGAAAACAAATAGCCATCATGTATGTGATCATTACCATGTATATATCATTTAATTATTTCAAAGAATTCATTGCTTTTACATATATTTACACTATGTTATATTTTATCATATTATGCACTGTATTATATAATGTACTGTTCATTTTATTGACGTACTTAAGTCTACATAGATTTCCCGACGTCAATAAATAAATATCTGTCTATCTTCTAAGTAGAATTGTTTGATCAAAAGCTTACCTACCATAAACAGGCTTAGCTATTTTAGTTGCAGTTGAAATATTCAGTTGAAATTTGCATGTGAGCATCTAGCATGGGAAGGGTTAACCCTTGAAGCGTTGAATAAAATAATTTAAATTTTTACCCACCTGAAGTTGTGGCTGGTGGTAGCCAGACACAACTTCAAGTGGGTAAAAATCACTCATATTCGTTTAATTTGAGAACAAGTATATGCAAATCTTGATGTTTGAACACACATTTCGTTCGCAATGGCTGTGATTTAAATGGCTAATAAAATGGATTAGTGAAGAATATAGTCGTGCCTAAGGATGAAAGGGTTAATGCAGCTGTATCAATCATTGTGAAGCTCTAGAGATCAGAACAATGACTCAGTGCTGAACCTGGATGCTCGATGTTCAATTGCTAATTCAGAATATGTTAAACACGCGTAATGTGTTAAATAGGCCATGAATGCAGACCAAAATTGCTTCACCAGCCTTTGTTAAGGTGTGAATACGTAATTTTGATTAAATAAATATATTTAGAATCAAAGATATACAAAGTTTTAATTTTCAATTAAAGAATTGATATATATTTTTAGAAAGAAGTCGATGTAAATGAAAGGTGAAAATTAAACATATTTCTCATTTTGAAGGAAAAACAAAAAGTAGCTATTTTTTGTTCAATCACATTATAATCATTTTAAGTTATACAACAAGCAAAGTTAAAAGGGTATGAAATTTAAATGGTTCTAAAATGCTACAGAGGCTAAATAACTTTACGAGTAAGCAGATACTGTCTTTTGCCTGTGCAGAGCTAAACACATGTTGATGTGTTTGGTTGTTGAGGTGAATGAATGCTCGGTTCTGAATAATTCATAACGGTTACAATAATAGGACGGAATGTAAAGAAAAGTGTATTATGACGCATAAAGGGTGGATTTGATTTGGCAGTGGAGATTAACCCCTTCCGTGCAAGAGCTAAAGAGATAGGGCATACGTTCAAGATATATGGCCGAATGGAATATATATAATCATTTGGTTGACAATTAGAATATTTGCCCCTGTTTGAAAATGCATCAAATTGATTTTGTTATGAGATATTTGTATTTATTTGAAGTTGGAATTGCTGAAGCAACTCCCAGTTTCAAATTAATACAAATAATAATATAATAGTATTTTTTCTAATAAAAATATTTATGAGGACTCATTGGCTTGTAGTGCACGTATAGTAATAGACAATCTGTACAAAAACGGGGTGGACTTAGAAAACATGAGATATTGGCACAGTGTTGGCCCAGCAATGAGCCAGCATTCAGCCAATAGTTATTGTTCGCTGGCGGAGGGGGGGGGGGGTCAGGAGGGTCATGGTTTGTTATGTTTACCCCCTGTACCCCTGTCCACCGGGCCATTTACACGTTCATACATATAGCGGTCAATCACAAGGACAACTCACCCATACCTCAATAATATCAAGCTTAACCCTCTAGCCCCCAGATCTAGTCAAATAAAATGACCCTTTGCGCGCTATGCGATTATTAAAAAAATCACAGAAATTACGTTTATTTTGTCAATATATTTAGTTACAGCTGATAAATCCTGCTAGATTTTTAATGATCTGAGTTTGTTTTTGCATTGATGATTTGATAATCGTTTTATGTGATTGATCCATTAGTAATCTCTGATTTTGTCAGAGCAAATTGAGATTAAGTTCATCTGTTATTAATAAAATGCCATTTTTTCTGCTTAATAATAACTGTTATCTTGGATGAACAATTTCGTCCATCGAATATTTTAAGATATGTTCAAAATTATATAGAAACATGAATTGTGACGTAGGGAATAAATGAAACGAAAACAGAATCTATTTTGTAACATAAATATCTGGTCCAGGCTTATTGTCAGGGACTCTTAAGGCATCAGAAGCATCATTAAATTCTACGATATCATGTCTTTAGATCAAGTAATGATGTTCTAGTGCATTTGCATGGAATATAAGTACAAAAAAGGTTTAGTTATTTAAATCAGGTATATTGAATTATTGATTTAACCCTATCAGCGCGAGGATCGTCCTAAGAATCTGACATCTGTAGACGTCAGATTCTGACGTATAAAGACGGTCCCCGCACTGAAAGAATAATATATTTGTAACGGATGTAGTACCAGTAGTTAGTACTACATGTTGTAGTAATATTTTGTTTTGTTTTTTCAAGGCCTTGGGCCCATAGTACAAAACAATTTCACATGTTATATACATACATAAATGCAAAACATATTCCAATAATTAAAATATACTTTTGTGTAGGACATATCAATACAGATTAGTTAGGTTATTTCTTTTGAGTTTCTCTGCATGAGATACAAATGAAGCTAATCTCTTTAGTTTATTTTCGTCAGTTTCTGTAGACCCATAACACAAGCATTCAAATCAAGCGGAGACAGCTAACTAAATCATTTATGATGATTTCAAATTGAAAAAAAAATTTGGTCTCCATGGTTTATACAACAATATTTCAGCGCTGTAAGGGTTAAAAGCGCCAAGTCGTCCTCAGCCTGCAGACTCTGTTTATTGTGTGGACAGAGTTATTGACGGCTTGACAACACCTTAGACCAGTTGACACATGCTTATCACATGCCGGACTAAAGCTAATCAAATTCACACCCTTTCACACCGCACAAGCCGACGGATTCCCGACAATCGAGTCCTCACAGAAATTTTGATCAAATTCACACCCTTTCATACCTCGCATAGCGGCACCAAAGCTAATCTTTTTGAATTATAACTTTTTCAATTATACATACGTTTTACAATCTTCATTTAAATATTTATCAAATTACAACTACATCATGTTTTAATTGTACATGAATAGACCTACATTTTAAATGTTGCCTTTTTTAACTATATCTTAGCTATTTATAATATTATACAATTTTAATAATATGCTGTACTTTATTTTATAATGTCTGTTTGCATAGGTTTTTTTTAAGTTAACATTTTAGTTCTGATTGACTTTTATATGTGAATAAAACTGATTGGATTGCTAATCAAATTCGCACCCTTTACACGTTCAAGCCGACAGATTAACGAGAATCATGAATTCGTCGGCATGTGAGGTGTAAAGAATGCGAATTTGACTTGCGAGACGTGAACTGGGGCGACATTAGGGCAGCAGCATTGTCCGTTTTCACCGGAAGCTGCTAGGACCGGAAGTGAGTGATGCAAAGCGCGGAAAGAAGCGTCCGCTAATCTGGTGAGAAGTGATGCGCCCTAAGAACCCTTTAAGCTCTAAACACCACTATCATCGTGTTCAACGTTTTTATTATCACCTCAAAAAACATCGTTTGAGAATGTGAAATGATTATCATAACTGTCAAATTTGAAAAAAAAACGTGACCTCCAATTTAAAGATCTGAATAATTTTCATTCATTTTCACTCACTTGAAGCTGTGTCTCGCTCACGCGATCCACAGCTTCAAGCGAGTGAAAATTTGAATCAAAACCCTTGGCGACCAAAGGGTTAAAAGGTTTTCTCTGTACGTTTCCTGGGGAGGAGTGCGTCCGCTTCGCGCGCCATTCAGACAACTCTGGAAAATATTCATGATCGCCGCACTTTTGTATGGACAGTAGCTTGTTGTCATAGCACGCTTTGCCTCCTACAGGCGTATTTTACTAGAACTTGGAACATATTTAAATTTATTGTTTGTGGATTAAATTGTAGAGTTATTTTCTGTTGATCCGGCAATTCAGAAAAGTTTTTAAAAATAGAACAAATAAGATTACAAAAAACAACATATTTTGATCACAAAGCATAATTACGAAAAAGTTTATTGATGGAAGACGTGTTTGATCTATCATCGGCATTATTATGTAGTTATTATTAAAATAAATGAATTACAATAGAACTATATAGCAGAACTATATTTTTAGACTATATCGTCGTCAACTGATGTAAAGAAACACATACACAATTACTTTATTGTCTCTCCACCAGTTTGAGAGAGTTGTTTATAGTTCTACTAGCTTGTAGTTTATAAGTCATTTCAGACTTAACATTTGTCAATAAATATTTATCTATCTTTAAGTAGGCTTGTCACCTGTAAATAGTGTATTTTCCCTTTACCCGCTAAGTTATCATATTTATTATTCACCCACTTGAAGTTATGTCTCGCTACCGCGACCACAACTTCAAGTGGGTGAAAGTTACTAATATTCCTTTAATTTGACACCAAACAAATAACTGATATCTATAACCTGCTAAGAAAACAGATTACAAACTTGCCTATTGCACTACAAGTGTTAAGACGGCTGATAGGTGTCAATTTCAGCGGGCTGTGATGTACATTTCATATGTCTTCTCCTCAATGACTTGACCATTCAGCTGATCACGCCTGAGCTGACGCCAAAATTCAATCAAATTGTCACGGAATCAGACAAGTCCACTACGGCTTTATCCGCCAATTACCAGCACAGAGAGGTCACAGCTGGCCGGGGGCGATTCGCGGGGATTATGTTAATCTCTCAAGTGACCTGCTGTTATCGTCTTTAGCACTGGGCTGAATCAGTGAATATTGCTTTACATAGCTTTCTGTGCATCCTGGTAATATTGCAACAGAAGGAAACCCTGAAGTCGGGACTTTGCCCTACTTTTTACTGAATGACTTAACCCTTTGCCTGCTAATCGCGACAATAGTCGTTTTCATCCTTTTTATTAACCGATTAAATCACTGTTATAGGGAATGAAATGAGTGCCTCAACATCAAGCTCTGTAAATGTTTGGTCTCAATGTAAACAAATATGAGTAATTTTCAACCACTTGAGGTTGTGTATCGCGTTAGCGAGACACAACCTCAAGTGGTTGAAAATTCAAGTAAATTCACATAGCAGGATAAGGGTGAATATTGCTTTACATCGCTTTCTGTGTATCATGGTAATATCGCAACAGAAGAAAACCCGAAGTCGGGCCTATGCCCTACTTTTTATGGACTGACTGCATGAGTTCTTAATCTTATAGTGCTCCATACGAACACTGTATTTATGCACAACCTCGGTGACAAACATCCTACCTGGCCTGAATTAGAACTCATTACCTCAGAATTTAGAGCCACATCCGGACAGAATGAGCCACTGGGGCCGAGCTGTTCTGCAACGCTAAAGCATGTAATTTAATGCAACACAAAGGCAAACATTAAAAAGCAAACACCAGTAACTGCTTATTTGAAAAGTAAGCAGTTACTGCTATAGATTTTCGGTTGCACCATACTATATGTATTCATGAGAAATATATATATTTTTTCAAGAGTGTATATATTTTTGTATTTTTGCATATTAGCGTGCCATATTTATGTGCTTGTATCATACGAAGAGTGGACTGATACCAATATACGTTTGATATCGAAAAACAGGACCTAAAGTGTGATATGGACTAATACTAGATAATACAAGTTGCCATAGACTGACAACAATATACATCTGACTTAAGAAAACCACAACAGAGTGTGATATGGACTGATACCAATATGCGTCTCCAGTAAAAAACCCAACATAGGGTGTGATATGGACTGACGGAAATACAAAATATGCTGAATTATGAAGAAAATAAAAAAAACTGACATTACAATTTCAATATTTGTAAAACGCGCTCGCCAATGAAGACAATAAGAAGTAAAACAGAAAGATGCATTTTGTATGTGACTGTGAGCAGAGCTGGATCTCTTGATATATGGAGTGGATCACAGAGGTTGTCCTGAGTATTGACAATGCCAATGATTGTCCGACTTAACCCTTTAACCGCCGGTGCCGCGTATATTCGGGTTTTTATTTTTTACTAACTTATTAAGTACCACATTTTAAATATGTTAAAGATAAAATGTGAAATCAACCAGCAAGATTTGAAAAGAGTTGACCTCACTTGAAGTTGTGGATCGCGTTAGCGAGACACAACTTCAAGTGAGTGCAAATTTAAATTGAATAATTTGGCGCTTAAAGTGTTAATACTTGTCAAGTTATTTGTGAAACCAAGAGCGTGAACTAACGTCTCACGTGTCATACCAGTTGCCATAGTTACCAGCAGAAATGCATAATACCAGATATTACACATATTTTACATCCAACACGTTACAAACCCCAGACCTGATATAATAACACTCTTTCGTCAAGTATTATTTATTGTTATTTATGCATAATTTATGCAACATAGGCACCCTATGTCTTTTTTATTATCACCCTCAGTATATAAATTAAATTACATTATATCTGCCTGAAAATGAAAATTTCATCATCATCGCATTCTATGGGAGACTATACTTTGGCCTCAATAACACTTCCTCCTGCAAACATCATATTTTCAGTTAGAGCCCAGCAAACACAAAACATTTGTATAACATTTAGACAACGTCGGCCCAACGTCTTCGACGCTGGTCCAACATTGTATAGAAGTTTTACAAATGTTTTGTGTTTGCTGGAAGGGTACAGAAGGCTGAGTGGTTGTCGCCTGTGCTCAGGACCTTTCACAGCTCGCCAGCCCCTAGTAGACACAGCCTGTACTAACACATCATGTTTGTACCACACTCGTTCAGTATTTGTCTTACGCTCTTACTGGCTGGCTCAGTATCTGGTTGGATAGCTGACTGATTGCATGACAGGCTGGCTGGCTGAATGGCTGACTGGCTGGCTGGCTGGCTGGCTGTCTGGTTGGCTGGGCAGCTGGTTATTTGGCTGGTTGGCTTGCTGGCTGGCTGACTGGCTGAGTGGATGGCTGGCTGACTGTCTGAATGGCTGACTGGCTATTTGCTCAGCTGGCCCGCTAGCTACATGGCTGGCTTTCTGGCTTTATGGTTGACTGACCTGCTGCCCGACTGACTGGCTGGTTATTTGGCTGGCTGGTTACCTGGTTGGCTGGCTGGTTAGATGGCTGGACGGCTAACTGGCTAATTATTTGACTGGCTGACTGGCTGGATGGCTAGCTGGCTGGTTATTTGGCTAATTGTTTGGCTGGCTGCCTGGCTGGCTGCATGGCTGTCTGGATGTTTATTTGGTTGGTTGGTTGACTACCTGGCTGGATTGGTGGATGAATTTCTGGCTGGCTAGCTGGATACCTAGCTGGCTGACTGACTAGCTAATTGACTTGCTAGCTGACTGACTAGCTGACTGAATTGATTGCTGGTTGGCGAGCTGCCTGGATGGCTGACTGGCTGTTTGAATGACCGACTGGCTGGATAGCTGACTACCTTTTTGACTGGCTGGTTGGCTGATCATGAAGCGTATTTTAAAAACACAAATTTTCTAAATTGATTTGAATCTTGAAAAGTGTACGTCCATATGAATTTAAGGCTGAGACATGATGAGATGTTTACGTTTTGGATTTCATGTATCATGCTTAGTGTACTTGATGGCTCTGGTCTTAGCCCTGGTTGTGAACAAGATATTGAACGACCTCTTCACAACCCTCCTGGGTAGATTGTCTTTGTGAATGACAAGCAGCTTGAAGGTTATGTGCTTGTTTGGTCCCACAGACAAACACTTTGCTTAGACAATTCTCCCAATGGCCGTACACAGACACTTTAGCCCCATCAGCGCTGAAATATGTTTGTATAAACCAAGTTTAAATCATCATAACTGTCCGAGTTTAGCTCTTTTCGCTTCATTTCAATACCTATGGTATGGGCCAACAACCATTATACATATTTTATTCTTTCAGTGCGGGGATCGACTTCAGACGTCAGATGCTGACGTCTAAAGTCGGTCCCCGTACTGAAAGGGTTAATCTACCTGAATGAGTACCTGATATACTACAGAAACTATAAGGTTTCTTCGTCAGTCAGTAATCTGCTATTGTCAATCAGTTATAAAATTATGATCAATCAATCTGTTATAATATATATTTTGCAACAGACAAATCAATCTACTACAACAGATTTGTCAATGACTTATAACTGATTGGTCAATGTTATATAGCAGATTGGTCATTGACTGATAACATATTGACCAATGACATATAATGATCAATGACATATAGCGGATTTACCAATGACATATAATGGTCAATGACATATAGCAGATTGACCAATGGCATATAATGGTCAATGGCATATAGCAGATTAACCAATGACACATAATGGTCAATGACATTTAGCAAATCGACCAATGATATATAATGGTCAATGACATATAGCAGATTGACCAATGACATATAATGGTCAATGACATATAGCAGATTGACCAATGACATATAATGGTCAATGACATATGGCAGATTGACCAATGACAAATAATGGTCAATGACATATAGCAGATTGACCAATGACATATAATGGTCAATGGCATATAGCAGATTGACCAATGACATATAATGGTCAATGGCATATAGCAGATTGACTAATGACATATAATGGTCAATGGCATATAGCAGATTGACCAGTGACATATACTGGTCAATGGCATATCACATAATGATCAATGACATATAGGAGATTGGTCAATGACATATAGCAGATTGGCCAATGCAATATAATGGTCAATGATATATCACATATTGACCAATGGTCAATGATATATAACATAATGGTCAATGACATATCACATAATGGTCAATGACAAATAACATATTGGTCAATTACTTACGACAGATTGTTTAATGATTGTAACAGATTGATCAATAACTTGATTCAATGACGCATAACCAATTAAACAATGACCAAAAAGATGGGCCAATGGCTTATAACAGATTGGTTAATGACTAATAGCAGATTAGTCAATGACTGATAAAAGATTGGTCAATGACTTATAGCATATTAGTCAATGCCATAACAGATTGGTCAAAGACTTATAGCATATTAGTCAATGACATAGCAGATTGGTCAATGACTTATAGCAGATTGGTCAATGACCTATAACAGATTGACCAATTAGTCAACCAACAGTTAATGCTAATACCCACTCAGGACACCACACAATAACATAAAATAGTTTATTTTCCTAGCGAGCCGACACAAGTATTGTTCTTGATCCCCACTCAACGACGGACGATATATTCACGTCACGTGGTGTTAAATACCCAATCAACAGACGTCATTTAATTGTGCTGACGAGTCACAAAACAATCCTAAATAACAATTCACTCGTTCTTTATAATACCCTTGTCAAAACTGACTACACCCTTTAACTGCCGCCTGGATTTTTTAGTGATTTAAAGTATAAAAAAAATCAGCTTGAAATTTAATATAATGTATGCTCAATCTAGGGCAAATTATAATCTTTATGAACTTTTGCATTAACCCTTTAACCGCCAAATTATTTAATCTGAATTTTCACCCACTTGAAGTTGTGTCTCGCTGACGCGATCCACAACTTCAAGCGAGTAAAAAAATTTCAGATTTGACAAAATGGAGGTCAACTGTTTTAAAATATTGTTGATTGATGTCACATTTTATCTGTACCATGCTTAAAATGTGGTACTTAATGTGCTAATATAAAATGAAAACCTAAAGATATGCGACACCGGCGGATAAAGGGTTAAAGGTGATATCCAAATCACGTTTCCCACAGAATAATAAGACAAACTATATAATTATTTAACAAGGTAATTAACCATTTTTATGCTGAAATATTTTTGTATAAACCATGTTTTTTTCAATTTAAAATCATCACAAATGTCCTGGTTAGCTCTTTCTGTATCACTTGAATACCAATGGTATGAGTCTACGGGCATTCTATTTTTATTAATTTCAGTCTTTAAACGTCAGCATCTGACGTCCATAGCCGTCTGATTCTGATATCTGAAGACGGTCCCCGCGCTGAAAGGGTTATGTTTTGTCTAAATTTTAGGTACCGCTGTTCAAAGCATGACTGATTTATATTCACCTTTTTTATTTATTTACATTTGAGCTTAAATAAAAAAAATCACAAAGTTAAAAGTCCGAATAAATTGATTGATCAATTAATTTTATTTTATTTAATCCCAACCCCTCAGCGATCTCGGAACCAATGGGAACTGGTGTGGCAGGTGCCTTAGAGCGATGTGCTGTCAAACAAACTGGATGTTTGCAGTGTACTAAATCAATAAGTAAACTTGTACAAATAATTATAAATATCAATATTGCTGAGCACAATGTCCCGCATTGTTGTCATACAAGAGCTGGTTCTTCTGTAATCTGTTATCGTACATCTGTCCCTTAATCGTAATGTAAAATAAAAACAGCCATTAGCCGCGAAAGCACCCTTTAAGGCTGCGGTCACCACATGTTTTTTGTCTCACTCTTCTGTTGTGCAAAGCCAAACAACAGTACCTGCTTACTTTTCAAGTGAGCAGTTACTGCTGTTTGTCTGCTTGTCTTTGTCGGACAGTGCTTATATGCAATATTTTTAATATACGAAAATATTTACTTATATTAGAGTATATTGTGCACTTCTAGATAAACAATGACATGTAATATACTAACAAACATACTGTAAAACTTTATTGTTACTCAAAATAATTAAATACATTTATGTTTGCAATTTTGTAGTCATTTATTACGAGTATTATTAGATCTATATAGTTTTTTTTCTTAAGTATATTTCATTTCTTTGTATATCTAGAAGTGCATACTATATTATTGACTATACTGCTTTTAAATGCATAAAGGTGGCTCACATACTAGCGACTTAGTGTGAGTCTCCTGACCCGATTATCAATATAATAATTATATAGTAATTATATCAATAGTAATTACTTGTCTTGTTATGCTATGTTTGGTAAAATAAAATAATCTGAATCTGAATCCATTGCCTCTTGTAGCTATAGGGTGGCTGTCTATTTGAGGCTCTTGTGCCTTTAGGGTGGTCGTGTATTTGAGGCCTTTGTACCTATAGGGTGGCCATGTATTCGGGGCCACACAAACTGTTTGTTGGTTCTATCTGTAAATGTTGTAATACTAGCCATGCGCCCGCAGGTGACAAACCTATAGACTCCAATAGGGATTAACCGTTAAGGCTCCATCGTCGGATTAAATCAACACATGGCATATTTTGATTAAAATGCATTGAATAAAAAATGCTATAATCCGTCATAATAAGGTCGCTCTCACATTTAATTTGATATATTATACTTTGATATTTTATAAAATAACCACATTTTTTTCACCACGAATCGTGAATTGCCATAGCAATTCCCGGCTCATGGTGAAAAAAATTAGACTGAATATCTGCATGTCAGCCGGATTAGCCCTCTAGCCCCTAGCAGCGTATTTACCAAGAGATATACAAATAACAGCCTGGTGGCTCTAGGCCCCGGAATCAAGTGAAGGGAATTTCAATGCTTCAGGTTTATATCTATAGGCCTAGTTTTATTTTTAGTATTCATGCCAAATTCAACACTAAATTCTTATTTCTGGCTCACCGTACAGAATGTACAATTTGATGCCTTATTTCCATTCAAATTTATTGTGTTCCATAATATATTATAAAACCATACTTTGGTATTTGATTTTGCATCATTTATGAACAGTTACATTGTTCATTCAAATTCACAAGCCCAGCAAGGTTGAAATTAAGTCACGAATAATAAAATCAATACAACCTTTTTATTTGAATTTAAAAGTATATCACTATTGGTGTCATAATAATCAATATTAGGTTTTAAAAATAAATGTGACAACAATTGCCAACAAAAAAACAAGAATGAATAAAAATAAAGAAATCCTGCCACAAAAAACTTATTGAGGTTTGAGGTGACGATTCAGCGAACCCTACACCAACCTATGTCAGCAGTTTTAGCCATAAGGCATATTTACCGTGTTTGTTCTGCCATACAGAGTCAAACAGCAGTAACTGCTTACTTTCCAAGTAAGCAGTTACTGATGTTTGCTTTTGTACAGCATGATGTAAGTCTACCCCACTCTATACCTTTATCTCTCTCACATTCTATGCTTACATGACTACTCTCTGTTCAACTCATGTTTCGTGTTGTATTTCTTTGTGACAGACTTGAGATCCTGGTAAACTGAGAGCAGCTGTATAAAAACTTTTGAATATATCTTGTTTGCATGACTTGTACAGCAAAAAACAGGGGTTTTGTCAGTCGTTCAAATGTTTCGGGAAATATATAATAGCATTCTAATGCTGGATAGAAGTTATGAAAAAGTTGTTTTTTTAAACTTGAACACATATTGACACATACATCATCCACCGCAAACGACGATTTAAATTTGTTATTTAATTTTTCGAGCTTTAACTTCACTGTTTTGACAGCCTGTGATAGTCGCTTTGTAAATATGTGATCATTTCGTTGTTGTGCATTGCTTCTAGTCAAACTGTGCATATTTAATATTTCTATACAACTTAGTGCATATTACAGAGGGTTTGCTATTTAATTCTCTTAGTGCGGGGACTGTCTTTATACGTCAGAATCTGACGTCTGTAGACGTCAGATTCTGACGTATACAGATGATCCCCGCACTGAAAGAATTAAAATATTTATAATGGTCGTAGACCCATACCATAGGTATTCAAATGGAGCAGAAAGAGCAAACTAAGACTTTTATGATGATTTCAAGGTGAAAAAACCATGGCTTGTACAAAATATTTCAGCGCTGAGGGTGAAATATGATAGCTCGCTCCCGTAATGTGCGAGGTACATAATCAACTAAATAATGGACCATAAAATGTGTAATTGTAGAGGATAATGAGGTTTACATTCATCCCATGTGAACAAAGGGAGCGCCTCTACATTCTAATTCAAACGCTCCTTTGTCTGGATTTGTTACCGTAACGCAATAGCGAGATTCAGATGACGAAAGAAATATGTTTATTTATACCAATAGACGTATCTCAAATTAACTTATTAGATGCTTTCGCCATCTGTTATGAACAATTTTATAATTTTCCGCTGCATTTTGTTGAGTTTGAAACTTGGCTGAAGCTCCTAGCAGCTAAAGGGTTAAATACCTGGGTGGTCAGATGGTTAGGATGATTGTTTTCAAATCTTGTTTAAAATCATTTAACCCTTACGGCGCTGAAATATTTTTATATAAACCATGGAGACCAAAAGGGTTTTTTCAATTTGATATCATCATAAATGTCTTAGTTAGCTCTTTGTGATTCATTTGAATACATATGTTACGGGTCTACGGCCATTATAAATAGTTGTTACTCTTTCTGTGCTGAGATCGACTTAGGACATCAGAATCTGACGTCTACAGACGTCAGACTCTGATGTCTGAAGTCAATTCCCGCAGTAAAACAATCTATGAAAAAGAAATGACCGTAGACCCATAACATAGGTATTCAAATGTTTAGAATGATTGTGTTCAGACCTTGTTTGACATCGTTCAAGCATCACCTACATAAACAACAATCCACTCTGTCACAATCTCCTGTCCCCGCGCTTAAAGGGTTAAACTGCAGGTAGTGTTGCATTTGCAGAGTGCAGAGGGTGGCCTGCGTATTGAGCCGTTATTGGCATATCTGGGCTTAGACCTTTAGTAAACTCAGTTGTGAAAGCACAGAAGATAAAGGTAGAAAACAGCTCCTGTCTACAGATCACGTGACAGATTAGCCTGGTCATGTGACACCTGGAGCTCCTGGCTAATCTGCCATTAGGATTTAGGGCAGAAATCAAACTGGCTCGTAAAAATTCCCGCGATATTTGTGCACAAAATTTAACCTTTGTGATGTTGGACTATTTTTTTCTATTTTTTTTCATTTGAAGCTGGAATGTCTAACGCAAATGAATATTAGTATTTATGAAAAATAGACATATCTAGGATTGAATTATTTGATGAACACATACTATTTTATCAATTTTGGTGAAATTTCATTTGGTTTATAAGTAGCTTGAAACCGTATATATACGGCTCTAGCCGTACAGGGGTTAAATGAGTTAGTTAAAGACAGTCAAAATAAAAGTCAGATCCACATTTTAAACTTTTTAAAAATAATTTCGATAGAGTATAGACCTTTGAAAAACAAGGTGAAATTATAAAACTGAAGGCAAAATATAAGAAACATACAGATTTGCACTTCATCATTCCGCTATATATGCATGGCGCAAGTGTATCTCATCAACATTTGATTGTGTACGCGTTTATATTTCTATTTTTTGAAATATATCTTACATTATAGGCATTATTTTAAATGCATACATTTTTCAAATATTGGCCTATCATTTGCATTTTCATCAATTCGTTGTGATTAGAAACAGATTTGTTTGGAATACTAGCATCAAATGATCAATCTAAAAACTTGTGTTCAACAAAGAATGCAACTTTTACATGTAAAAATATTATTCCAAATTCTTTAAGCTGTTGTTGGAATTAATAATGGCATATAGTAACAATAATTAGCACTTGAAATATGTGTATTTGGATAGGATTTGCAAGAACAACACATCGAATTTGGTCTGTTTTGTGACAAGTTTGGCTTACGAGTTATGGAGAGTTACATACATGCTCGTGGTTTATTTCTAACATATCGATCTAATCAATCAGCGACATTTTGGAGAGTATCGACTGTCATCATCACTTGACCTACATTAATCAGGGATTTAAGAGGAGAGTATCAGCTTTTTGTCCCAGTGATCGGACAACTATTTCATGGAACGAAAGCTATTATAATTATTCATCTTCCCACGCAAGGCTCACTGCTGCCGACGTCGCAGACGTCTGCGACGTCGGGAGCAGTGAGCCTTGCGTGGGAAGATGTAATCATTGTTCTCAGATAATTTATTAAAGATCAAATATGCAACTTAACCAAGTGAGAGATACTACTCTATCAATTTTACATGTTAACCGCGGTGCTGTTTAATTTCTTGTTCGATTTTTTTAAAATATATTTGAAGCTAGCAGTGCTAAGGAAATTGCCAGCTTAAAATGACAAAAATAATTATACTTATTAAAAATAGCTATCTCCCAAATTAAATTATTTGACAATCTGAGCATTATTGACCAACTATTTTATCAATTTCTGTGATATTTTCTTGTTTTTGAAACCTATCGCCCCCTTTCAGCCCTACAGGTGTGCTATCAGGGGATGTTAGATATACTTTCAGTGCTGTATGGGTTAACCCGTACAACGCTGAAATATCTTTGCATAAACTGTAGAGACCAAAGGGTTTTTTTCAATTTGAAATCATCATAAATGTCTTAGTTGGCTCTTTATGCTTCATTATGAATGTCATGGGTCTACGGCCATTTAAGTATTTTATTTTTTTCCGTGTGGGGATTCACTTTAGACGTCAGATTCTGACGTCTCAAAGACGGTCCCCGTGCTGTATGGGTTAAGTATTGCCGATGACAATCTAGGGTTGTATGTAAAGAGTGTGAAGCAGTGAACATGAGCCACTTGAGGGTTACAGACCCGCCTGAGGGGGGAATCCCCTCCCTCTCGTCTCTCGCCTGAGGGGGGATCCCCTCCCTCTTCATACAAACCCATGTTTACACCTGGCCTCTCTAATTGCCCGGACAAACACGGGTTCAATGTAGAGCCCACGTCCGGCCTTCAGGGGCAACGACTTCTTCAAATGTCGTCCCACGCACTGAAAGGGTTAAATATTCACATTTATCGTAAATCTATAAAATAGAGGAAGGGACGCGGCGCCTTGGTAGAGCGTCTGCTGTCTCGCCAGTCATGCATGCGTCGCGGGTTTGAATCCTACTGATCCTGTGTGACCCACGCGCCGAATGACCATTTTTATAATGACCGTAGACCCATAACATAGGTATTCAACTGAAGCAGAAACAGCTGACTAAGACATTTAGGATGATTTCAAATTGAAAAAACAACATTTCGGTCTACATGGTTTATACTAACATATTCCAGCGCTTCAAGGGTTAGGATATTTTCATTCCCAAACACTGGCAACACAAGTGAGAATAACAACACAGAATCACTACTGTAGTCGACATCAGAGCTCTAAGGGTTAACCCTTTAACCGCCAAATTATTCAATCTGAATTTTCACCCACTTGAAGTTGTGTCTCGCTGACACGATCCACAACTTGAAGTGAGTGAAAATTATTCAGATTTGACAAGATGGAAGTCAAATGTTTTCAAATATTGCTGATTAATGTCACATTTTATCTTCGACATGTTCAAAAGGTGGTACATAATGTGCTCATAAAAAATAAAAACCCGAATATATGCGGGACCGGCGGTTAAAAGGGTAAACACGAAGGTGTTGTGTGTGTGTTTGAGTTGTTGGTTTATATTTTGAACCTGGAATTGCTAACGCAATTTCCAGCTTTAAATAACGAAAAAAGTCTATATTATTAAAAAATGGACACCCAACAAATTGAACTATTTGATAATCTGCACATTTGCGCGGTATTTTATTATTTTTGCAGCTTGCTTAACTCTTCTGCAGCTCAATTGTTTATTTCTATTTTTCGTCCATTTAAAGCTGGGATGGCTGACGCAATTTCCAGCTTCAAATTATTAAAAATATTTATATTTATGAAAAATAGACATCTCCAATATTGAATTATTGGATTAACGAAGTATCTACTAAAAACTTTTTTATCAAATTTCTATTTCTATTGATCTAAAGGTTAAGAAGGTATACATACGGTCCTAGCAGCATAAGGGTTAAACTATTTTAGTACTATAAGGGTTAAACATTAGTATGTTGTGTGTGTGTTTGGGTTGTTTACCTGTGAACTGCTCCGCCCTGCGGTCTCTGTTCACTGTTCACCATCAGCTGGCTGAACAAGCTGAACAAGCCACCCTGAATGCCGGCCCCGTGTTTAACAACTCGGCCAGACAACAAGCCTTCCCCCGGGGCAAGGCAACCCAACACAGACCTGGCCCCGGCCGCGCCCCTCCGCACCCCGGGGCCAGGGTAACACTGCTCTTAACCACAACGTCAGCAAGCCACGAATAAACACTCCACGAGTGAAAGGGCTGCTCAGGTGACCAGAATCAACCTTCTGCTGCCTAGGGCAGGTCTAAGGTAGAGTGACTTTCCCAAAGTCACTTTTTCTCACTGTGTATAACAATATGTAGTATTTTCACATATCTCTAATATAAACAGTGCTCCTTGTACATGCCTATTATCATAGCAGTGCCGAGTAAATTTAGTTCATCTGTTGCTATCACGTATGTATAATAATATCCATCTATCATTTTCATAATAATTTTGTATTATTTAATGCATAACAGGGCAAATATTTAAATATAGCATTTTTCTATTTTTTTTCTACCCTGGATATTGCAATGCTGTATACATGAATCACATTATATTGTCTGTCTATTGCTAAACATTTACAGATTGATTGATTGATTGATTGATTGACTGACTGATTGATTGATTGATTGATTGACTGATTGATTGATTGATTGATTGATTGATTGATTGATTGATTGATTAATTGATTGATTGATTGATTGATTGATTGATTGATTGATTGATTGATTGATTGATTGATTGATTGATTGATTGATTGATTGATTGATTGATTGATTGATTGATTGATTGATTGATTGATTGATTGATTGATTGATTGATTGATTGATTGATTGATTGATTGATTGATTGATTGATTGATTGATTGATTGATTAATTGATTGATTGATTGATTGATTGATTGATTGATTGATTGATTGATTTTGATTACAGAGATACAATTCCAATATGAAGTATTTTACATGTAAGATATAATTAAAATTGCTTGCATAGGGTCCCACCACCACCCCAAATAGAAGAAAATAAAGAAGAAGAAAATAAATTTATTTGACCAAAACATAATTAATTACAAATAAAGTGAAAAGTACAAATAACAAATAAAAGTCAGGAGACCATAGTTAAGACAAAAAAATGCCGCTACCACTATGGCCACCTTTCACACAAGAAAACATAATTTCAAGATATTCAAGTTGCAAAAGGGTCAAAGATTATAATGAAAACGATATAGTACCAGTGATTACATAATAAATATCTACAAACATGCGAAAAATGTAGATTGATTTATACAGATATATTTCAAATATATAGCAAAATGATAATGAGACGGTCGTCCCAACAAAAATGTAAACTAGCTTGTCATGATATCATAATAATAATAAAATAATATTATGTCAATACAGCTTGTGCAGAGCCAAAAGGCAGCAACTGCACACTTGTAAAGTAAGCGGATGCTGCCCTTTGGCTCAACAAGGAAGAATGAAACAAAGCACTTTACTCAGCTCCAATGGAAACAAAAGGTCGGCAGACCCGACCCTTTGGTACCATCAGAGCGAAAAAGGAAATTATGAAAGAGTATAATGAAATATGGTTTAACATGCTAAATAACATTAAAATCAATTTTGATTCAACATGTTACATATATAACAGTGATTTATATTACATACAGTATTATATTTACTAATACAGAATTTTTTAATGTATTCAGTGAAACCAGTCATACTGTGTGTAGTTGCTTTATTTAATATTATTAAAGGTGTATTGTTAATGACAATGGGTAATTGATATCTAATGCATTTACGTGAGAATTCGTGTTTAACTATGGGGTTTCGCAAATTAGTGCATCCTCTAGTATTGTAATTGTGAGTTTCTGAACCAGTTTGGAAAGTAAAATTTTGAAAATACACAGGAAGACAATTATTTGTATATTTAAAATAAAATTTTAGCTGTTGAACATAATGTAGGTCATATATTTTTAATACGTTAAGCTTCTTAAATATGGGATCAGTATGAGAAAAGAAATGACTTTTGTCTATTATTCGAATAGCCTTTTTTTGCAATTTGTGGATACGCTTAGAGTCGTGTCCCCATGCCAGTAAACAATAATTAAGATGCGGGAGGATAAGAGAATTGTAAATTGTTAGGAGTGTTGTTTGAGGGAGCTGGTATTTTAATTTATTAATTATTCCTACAGTTTTTGAAATTTTATTTGCTACTTTGGTCACATGACTTTTCCAAATTAGATGTTTGTGCAAAATTAGTCCTAGAAAATCAAATTGTTCAACACACTCAATTTTTTCATTGTTTATTTCTATCTTTGGAATTTCTAAGCGTTTTTTGGGCTGATAAAATAACATAAATTTAGATTTCTGTGTATTTAAAGTAAGTTTGTTTGCCCTTAACCATAGCCTAATTTTGTCCAATTCGTTATTCAACATTTTTATGTTTACTTTTGTGTTATTTTTAAAATAGAAGTCACTTAAATTGGCTAAAAGTGTGGTGTCATCTGCGTAAATAATAGTTTTAAAAATAGTGCTAGCAAAAGGTATATCATTCATATAGATTATGAATAAAAGCGGACCTAAAATCGATCCTTGTGGGACTCCAGTTAAAATATTTGTGAAGGCTGATCTAATATTATTTATTTCGACGCATTGTTTTCGATTTTTTAAGTTATTTTCGATTAGGTTTAGTGAGCTACCTTGGATACCGTAAAATTTAAGTTTGTCTAGTAAAATTGTATGGTTTAGTTCCATTGAAATACATGTAAAATGCCGCGATTCCACGAGTCGATTTTAGTTCTTTTTGCCCTCCCCCCTATCTAGTGCTGCATATCACAATGAAGCCTGGACTGTGCATTTTCAAAAACAGCTCCGATAAGGGGTTGCTACCCAGACAGATTTTGAGCTAGGCCCCCTAGTGTGCAAAAAGGTCACCATAGTTCAAATTAGGCTTAAATTCATACCCTCATCCACAGACCAGGCACACAGGTTGAAACAGCCGCATTGAAAATATTTTGTGTGATGATTCCATCATTAGTATACACCTGCCGTGATTTCGGCTTATTTAGGGTGGTGAGAACATAGATCAAGAATTTTATAAGATCAAATTATTGGATAGATCAGAAACGTACAAACTGAAATGACTCTGGTGCTTCCGTGGTTTTGCCAATCGTCATCGATGTCTTGCGGTTGTGTAAGCTGCGGCGGCGGCGGGGTGCCAATGGTTTGTATGCATACACTCCCCCTCCCACCGCACAAACACATTCTGAGAAGGTCAACCACACGTGCCCCGGGGGTGTCCAGGGGATGCCGGGGGTCTCAAGCCAGTGCCCTCTACCTGTCACCTTAAACATCATTGTTTGCGCCACCCAACACCTCGGTTGACGATGTTTCCGCTTAGTTAGTCTCTTAATTGTTAATCCCTTTCCCCCCAGGAGATCTACCCCCCCCCCCCCTGCAAAATGACAGGGCACTGCAGTCTTGTCTGTAAATATGTGACTTTGAATCAATGCTGGCCTGAATGTTGGGCCACCGTCTACGACGCTGGCCCAACATTAGACCAGCATTGAGCCAATGCACCATGTGTGCTGGGACTCTGAAATGACACCACACTCCTGTCTTGCAAGTAAACAGGGCTTATTACCTAGTCTTAAAAGGACTAGCTCACCACCTATTTTTAAAAGGACCAGCCCACCATTTAATTTTAGCCTGGTACATTGGCAGTTGATTAATTTTATTTTTGATTGCCTAAATATTATTAGTGTAATGACGTTTCACCAATAACAGTTTAAATTCAATGATTGTTGATGTACCTGAGAAAGTTTGAATTTGTGACAACCATTGTTAAAACTGCCTGGTTGGCTAGTCCCTTCAAATAAATGAATAAAATAGAAAAATAAAATGAAATGGAATCAATAGGGTCTTAGGCAAACCTTTATGCCGATATAGGCTAAACTGGGCCAGGAGAACCTCCTGAGGATGGTGAGTTGAGACTGCCCTCCAGACACATGACTCGATAATCGAGCCCTGGGTGTCTTAGGCCGAGCACGCTACCTTTCGGTCACGGAGGTTCCCAGCAAACACAAAACGTTGACCCAATCTTGGCTTAATGTTGGGCCATCGTCCGCGACGCTGGCCCAATATTAAAAAGTATTGGTTGAAAATCTCGTTGCTGCTGTGTCTTCGCTACTGTGTTCCCAGTTGCTTTAAGGTTGATACAACGTCAGAGACGCTGGCCCAACAAAAACCAAACATTGGTTGAACGTCTCGTGTTGGCATGAGGCATGACAGCAAACAAGCGACGTTGACCCAAAGCTGGCATGGTACTAATTGGCCAGCGTTGTAGGGTCAGCCTCATTCCAACATTAGCGCGGGGGTCCTGATGCAGTTGTTAAAGCTGCCTGCTTGGAAAGTCGGAGATTGCGGGCTCATCCCCCGCTATCGGCCCGTATTCTCATACTACAAGTTATGATATATCGTAGGTTTCGGATTGGTCGAGATGGCCATCTCGATCAATCCGAAACCTACAATATATCATAACTTAACGAGAATACAGGCCCTGGCATTCAAGTTTCAAAATATTTCTTCCCCGCTCACTCTTAAATACAATATTGTGAGGAGCGTCCGTGATCGAGAGGTAGCGTTCTCGGCCTCAGACCGCCAATGCCCGAATTTCGAATCCTGTGTTTGGAAAGCAGTGTCATCTCATCCTCAGGAGGTTCTCCTGGCACAGTTCAGCCTATATGTACACCAAGATGGCCTAAAACCCCATTCATTCATTCATGCCAGCATTGGTTCAAATCACACATACCGCATTGTTCGGAATTCAAATCTTGTATGTAGAGGACATCTGATTAAAAAAACAACATTATCATTACAAGCTAAAAAAGGACTTCATATGTTCTATAGATACAGTTATCAATGTGGTGTTTTACCCAGGTCAATTGCTATCACTTATTACAAAGTTTGGTTTTCAGCATGTTTGGGCACAGCAAGGAGTTGGAAATGAAGATGTATTTTTTGAAGTGTTATGTTTACGATTAAAAAATCATTTTAAATCAAATTGGGAGGACGGTATCAAGAATTCTAGCAACTTAGAAATATATATTCACAGTTTAAATGTTATCTTATTCCAGAATCATATTTAGAAATAATTATTATTCGCAAATATTTAATTGCGTTTAGTAAACTTAGATGTTCAAATCACCAACTAGCGATAGAGCAGGGAAGACATTCAGAAATTGTAATGGCAGAAAGGATATGTGTTTTGTGTAATGCTAGAAATTGTGCTATGGTTGAAGATGTATATCATTTTCTTTTTTAATTTGTGACGACTATAAATTGTTAAGACAAAGATCAGTTACCAAGCACTTACCTCCATATGATGAAACTCAAAACGGATTTCAAATATTTATCAATTTAATGAAGACCAGTGACAATGCGTGATGTGGCTTGTTTTATTTATCATGCAATGAATGTGAGAAAGAGATCAATTGCAAATTTAATATAACTAAATTAATTTGTAAAATTGTTGTACATTGGGCCTTTGGCCATATAGTACTAATAAGTATACTTTGACTTTGACTTTGACATCTGATTATAATTTCTGGCCCGGTTTAGTCTGTATGTATACAAAGATATGGTATATAGATTAGCACATACCACATTACAAATCATCAATAGACAGAACATTTAGGTCAGTAGTTGCCTGAGGTTTCAAATATAAAATCAGGAAACAAATACTACATTTAAGATCCCAAAATTATCAACACAAACAAGGATTATGCCAGGATTTGTGCTGTATCATTTTTTTCAAAATTGAATTTCCCGTTGAATTAGCACGATGCTCAAATTACAGCTAACAATGTGTTGGTTATGGCAAAGGCAGTGGTCAGTGGAGATAATGATAGGGTCAGTATCCGCTAATGACCATTGTGGCTGACCATAACAAGGACTGACCAGTGTACAACATGACTACAACAGGTTGACATGAGCAACTAAGTACCATTACTGCTAAGTATAATTACATGTATAAGTTTACACCAAAATTGGCCTATGTCTAGGGGTCTGCCTGTCAACGCTTTAACAAGACTGACCAGTGTAGGCCTATCACATGACTACATCACTGCAAAGATAAACAGCAGTAACTGCTTATTTGAAAAATAAGCAGTTACTGCTGTTTGTCTTTGCAAAGGCAAATAGCAGTATCTGAAAGTTAGCAGTTACTGCTGTTTGCATTTGGAATAGTTACAGTTGTTCAATCAATCAATCAATCAATAAAACTTCTATAGCGCCTATATCCTCAGCGGACCGAGCTCAGAGGCGCACAAATCCTTAGCGTGATCATGTGTCATAATCGAGGCCGAAGCAGGTTCGTCAACAGGGAGCCGGACTAGGGTGGAAAAGCCAGGTCAAATAGGTTGGATTTAAGTATTTTCCGGAATGTTAAGATTGTTTTGGCATTACGTATTGGCACAGGCAGGGCGTTCCATAAGGCTGGACCAGATATAGAGAAAGCTCTTGACCCAGTCTTAGTCTTTATACGAGGAACAACAAATCTATTCGAATTAGTGGAGCGTAGATATTTTGAGCATTTCGGCCGAACAGGTAAATCAGCCAGATATCTAGGTTGGTTTTCTTTTCGGGTTCGGAAAGTTATTGCGCATATTTTAAAATGAATGCGAGATTTGACAGGAAGCCAATGTAATCGTTTTAGAATTGGAACGGAACGACTAAATCGTGGGGCCTTGGTTACTACTCTTGCAAGGCAGTTTTGAACGCGTTGCAATCTAGCGATATCCTTTTCTGGCATATTGTGAAAAAGTGAGTTGCAATAATCTAACTTACTACTGACGAGTGCCACTGCAATTTGCTTGGCAAGATCTAAGGACAGACTTTTTCGAATTCGACGCAGGTCACGGATATGACATCAAGCATGCCCTACATGTTTGGGATATGTGTTTTCGGAAATTCAGGCTACTGTCGAATAGTACACCAACATTTTTAGCTGATGTAGATGGATTTGTGTCTTGACATAGAAGTATTGATTGTTCAATCAATCAATCAATCAATCAATCAATCAATCAATCAATCAATCAATCAATCAATCAATCAATCAATCAATCAATCAATCAATCAATCAATCAATCAATCAATTAATCAATCAATCAATCAATTAATCAATCAATCAATGAATCAATTAATCAATCAATCAATCAATCAATTAATCAATTAATCAATCAATCAATCAATCAATCAATCAATCAATCAATCAATCAATCAATCAATCAATCAATCAATCAATCAATCAATCAATTAATCAATTAATCCCTTAATCCCTCAACACCTTAATCAATCAATCAATCAATCAATCAATCAATCAATCAATCAATCAATCAATCAATCAATCAATCAATCAATCAATCAATCAATCAATCAATCAATCAATCAATCGATCAATCGATCAATCGATCAATCAATCAATCAATCAATCAATTAATCAATCAATCAATCAATCAATCAATCAATCAATCAATCAATCAATCAATCAATCAATCAATCAGTCAATCAATCAATCAATCAATCAATTATTCAATTAATCAATCAATCAATCAATCAATCGGCTAATATAGTGTTATTATTAAAACACTATATACCACGAAAATTTCCGTTATAAAACCCCTAGTTGTATGAAATAAAGTCATTTTTCAGAGATGCAAAATGATGCTTTGATGCATCCTCAGGGCTGAAAGGGTTAACCCTTTAACCGCCGAATGATTTAATCTCAATTTTCACCCACTTGAAGTTGTGTCTCGCTGACAACTTCAAGTGAGTAAAAATTATTCAGATTTTACAAAATGGAGGTCAACTGTTTTCAAATATTGCTGATTTATGTCACATGTTTAAAAGGTGGTACTTAATTTGTTAATAAAAAATGAAAACCCGAATATATGCGGCACCGGCGGTGAAAGGGGTCAAGCGTTAACAGGCAGACTTCGACACACGGGTCAATTGTGGTGTAAACTTATACATGTAATTATACTTAGCAGTAATGGTATTTAGTTCCTTGTGTCAACGTGTTATAGTCATGTTGTACACTGGTCAGTCCTTGTTATGGTCAGCCACAATGGTCATTAGCGGATACTGACCCTATAATTATCTCCACCGACCACTGATCTCACTACAATCAATACACTGTTTGGTGTAATTTGAGGTACAACAACTTAGTAACACCACCCCATAATAAACGGTGAAAATTCAACGGTTTTTTTATTTTTAAAAACAATGAAATAGCACCCATCATCACTGGCTCTTTCTACTTCGACTATGATGTGTTCTAGGAATATACGTTATAATACTATACTCATGTAAACAAAAATATTTTTCTGTACTGAGCAAATGCATGATTTCATGTCTGAATTTAGTGTTAGATCAAATCTTCTTTAACTACAAGCAAGAAATCTAAATTCCTGGCTACAAGCTGCGATTAGCTGTCAGTGCATAGAGTCGATTTGAAATTAAATAATAAGCTATTGCCATACAGGCCTACAGTTGAAACAGTTTCGTGAACACTTTCGTTTTGGTGTATGAAATCATGGAGTTAGTTTACTAACAACTAGTATCCTTGCTAACTCCATGATGAAATTGAGTGAGTTTTCAGGAATGACTTGCGGCATCGTCAGGGCCTAAATGGTCAACTATTTGGAAATTAGAACTAGAACATTTTTCATCAGCACCTCAAATAACGTGTTTTTCAGGATGTAAAATATTTGGTCAATTATAAAGATGACGAAGTAGCGGTCTAAAATTTAACAAATATAAATATTGTTCGCCAGTTTGAAGTTGTGTCTCGATATGGCGACTGCCAACTTTCAAAAAGAAAAATATGTATATTTGCTAAAGTTATTAGGGTTACCCTCTAAGTGCTATAATAGATAATTTTCACCTACTTGAAGTTGTGTTTCGCTACGGCGACCCACAACTTCAAGTGGCTAAAAATTGATCATACTTGTTTATTTTGAGACCAAATATTTTGCAAGGGTTGATGTATAAACACACGTTTCGTTCCCAATAATTGCTATTTAAACGTCTAAAAAAACTAGTTAGCAAACGCCACCCTCCACAACGTGTTACGGGTTAGCAAGCATTCCATATCTGAACCGTAAGATGGCGTCTCGCCGGCGGCACGCGATCAATTTAACCACTATTAACGCCCTCGAAATACATTTTAATTGGGTTTACCTAACTTAGTGACCATTTATGCATCCACTCGGCAGATTTTTAAAAATTCCATTTATTTATCATGTGAGAGCATTTTTGAAACACCTCCCAAAAAATAGTTCGGCCATTTTGACCATTTTGTGATGATGTGAGTAACTTACGTTTCAGATACAAGCTGCGTTCTAACCCGGAACATAGTGGAGGGCGAGATCGTTCTAACTAAATAAAAGGGATTATTACCGATTATAGCGGTCGATGGGTTAACACATGTCACGCTGAACTGTATATTTTCGTTATTTGTAGCTGGGAATTCCAAGTATATTTTCGTCATTTGAAGCTATGAACTGTGAGATGAATCAATTTCAATTACGTGTCTGAGCCCGTAGGGTTTGAAGATTGTTTCCAACGCAGAAATTCATGCTCATTCTGAAAATTCATTTCTTTAATGCCGCAGACTCTACGTTTTCACAGATGTTTTAGGCACCACATCTGCTTATGTATAGGCTAGATACATTTAAACGGTGTCACCGGGTAAAATAGCGATTTTGCCATTTTTGTATAAAAAAACACGCAAAAAGTAAGAAAATATTATTTTCCAAGAACATGCAGCCGTTGCGGCATTTAAGAAATAGATTTTCATGGATTGGTTCATCTAATAGACCACTGCAAAGAATAAATGATTTAATAAACATATTAATTCTACCACAACGGATGTCATGATTTTAGTGGTTTCTTATTTATTTTGATTTTTTTTAAGTGTATATAAACGGGCGGTCCTTTATTTGAAATAGACTTAAGGCGCTGAAATAATTTTATATAAAGCAGACGAACAATTTGACGAAAAAATTTAAATGTTGTACTCTTTGAGTGTGGGTATCGACGAAAGTCGATCCAACCAGGCGATCCAAGATTTTCATTGATTGGCTCATCTAATAGACTACTGCAAAAATTAAAGGATTTAATAAACATATTAATTCTACCACAACGGATGTCATTATTTCAGTGGTTTCTTATTTATTTTGATTTTTTTCAAGTGTATATAAACGGGCGGTCCTTTATTTGAAATAGACTTGGAGCGCTGGAATATTTTTTTATATAAAGAAAACGAACAAAGGTTTTTTTTCAATTTAAAACTACGTTCATTATAAATATCATACTCTTTGGGTGCGGGGATCGACTAAAGTCGATCCAGCCCACTCTCAGGGTTAGGGGTGGAGCTATAGTATGAATGAGTGTATCCCACTTGAAGTTGTGTCTCGTACTGCTACCCGCATTTTAACTGGGAACAAATTTTCCATATTAATTTTTGCTATACTGAACTATGAAAAACAAAATTACATAATTTAGCGCTTCTAAGGTTAACCCTTTCAAGCCTGAGTTTACTATTGCCATCTCCATCCACAACAAGCCGCGAATTGCTGTCGCAATTCTCGCCTTGTAGTGGATGAAGATGATTTGATGTGGTTTAAAAATTAAAGAAAATTGTCATGTATTTGTAAACCAGTTTCATTTCTAAAACCCTTTGTTGTAGGAAAATTGAGTCAGTTTTCAGGGATGTAAAATGATGCTTTAATGCATCGTCGGGGCTTAAAAGCTTAAAGGGTTTATTTGGCTAGCTTGCTGAGAAAATTCTCCTGCCTGTCAACACGTGTATAACGTCTGGTTACCTGAGTTTCTGTAGCGAGGACAACACACATAATCACCCTGGCAACCAATAAACTTATTTATTTATTATTACTTATTTATTACCTAGGAAACATTTACCCCGAATAAAAGAGTCTTTTATCGCTCACTCTAAACGTCGTAAATAATCATAATTAGAGGAGAGATGTGTCTTTGTTCAATGTTTAACTGGGGTAAATTAGGCCTGGCAGTTAGTGTTAATACATGAGGTTACATTACATACGGGGGCAAAATAGTCTCACGAACACGAGATGGGAAATAATGATTAAATAGCACACCTATCAGAAACAGACACCCCTAATAAGGACAACAATGGCTGTGTTGTTGTAACAAATAAAGAAGGTAGTATATATTAAGCAATTACCGAATTAATTTCTGATCAATTTATAGCAAGGTATAGTAAACTGACATCTGTTATTAGCAGAGATTCTGTGTTATTTGGGTCAAATTAAACGTGTGTGGTATATGACATATTTCTGAGGTAATTATATACAAAGTTTTACTGTGGTGATGTCGAGGTAACATCCGCTAACAGAACAGGCTACCCCTTGTCCTCTTATTCTCTATATATACATATTTACCCTTAAAGCGCTGAGAATATTTTTGTACAAACCATGAATACCAAAGGGTTTTTTCAATTTGAAATCATCATAAATGTATTTGTTTGCTCATTCCGCTTCATTTGAATACTTATGTTGCGAGTCTACGGCCATTATAAATATATTTACTCTTACAGTGTGGGGATCGACTTTAGTCGTCAGAATCTATGCATGAATATAATAACTTTTGAGTGCGGGGACCGACATTAGACGTCAGTATCTGACGTCATTAGACGTCAGTATCTGACGTCTATCAGATGATGCCGTCTGAAGTCAATGTCCGCACTGAAAGAGTCAAATATTTGTAATTGCCGTAGAGTAGACCCATACCAGAGGTATTCAAATGGAGCGGAAAGAGCTAACTAAGATATTTATGATGATTTTAAATTGAAATAAAACTCTTTGGTCTCTTATTATTTATATAAAAATATGGCAATGCTTTAACCCTTTCACCGCCAATTTATTCAAGTTGAATTTTTACTCACTTGAAGTTGTGTTTCGCTGACGCCATCCACAACTTCAAGTAAGTGACTATTATTCAGATTTGACAAAATGGAGGTCAACGATTCTGAAATTTAGCTGATTTATGGCACGTTTGAACTTTAACATGTTCGCAAGCTGATATGTGATGTGCTAATGATAATGCAAAAAAAACGAATATACTCGGGACCGGCGGTTAAAGGATTAATGGTTGTGCAAGTTTCAAACCAAATAAAATGTCACTGAAATTGAAAAAACATTTTGTGGTCAAATTGTAATCATAGTTTATCAAATTAAATATTTAGGAACCTGGCTATTTTTTCAATAATAGTGCTATATTTCGTCATTTGAAGCTGGAAATTGCATTAGCAATACTAGCTTTAAATGACAAAAAAATACTAATTGATAATTCAGCAAGAGAATTACTCTGTTTTAAAAATGATCGACAATTCTTAAATTAAAAATAAATATTTACATTTTAACATAACATTTTATTTTTTCTATTACACCTTTGCAGATTGGACCTTATTTTAAATACGTTAATTGGCATCCGGCTTCCAGTTTCTTATTTTAATTCAAAAGGTAATTATCAAAGTCAATAAAAGGCCCCAGAACCATCAGATTCAGACATGTAGTAGTCCTGCATACACGAGTTTTAGCTATAAAATATTTGTATATATAACTGACGCTTTCAAGCCTGACTTTACATTGTCATCTTCATCCACTGCAAGCCGCGAATAGCTGTCGCAATTCTCGACTTGTATGGATGAAGATGACTTGAAGTGGGTGAATAATTAAAGAAAATTGCAATGTATTGGTAAACCAGTTTCATGCAAATTTTCTTTCTAAAACCCTACTTGTAGGAAAATCAAGTCTGTTTTCAGTGATTTAAAATAATGATTTAACGCATCATGAGGGTTTAAACGGTTAAGCCGCCTAAATCATGCCTTTTTTCGATTATAACCTTTTTGAGACATTAATTACATTAACCGTGATATTTAATTGGATATATTACCAGAAGATAGATCTACTATGTTACTATTTGTCACGATGGAAAACTAGTGGACACAAAAACAACCACCTCCAAGAGTTTCTTCTGAACCATTTGAGCGAGGTATTATATTTTATAACCTTCTGTTTGCTGAGTTATGAGAAATAACCCTTTAAGCGCTAAATACGACCAAAGTCGTTTTTAACCCTTTCAAGCCTGCATTTACCATTGTCACCTTCATCGACTACAAGCCGCGAATTGCTATCGCAATTCTGGACATGTAGTGGATGAAGGTGAGTTAAAATTGATTTAAAAAATTAGGAAAATCGCCATGTATTGGTAAACCAGTTTCATGGGAAGTTTCCTTTTAAAATCGTCAGTTGTAGGAAAATTAGGTATTTTTTGCGATGTAAGATGATGCTTTAATGCATCGGCGGGGTCTAAAGGGTAATCTGTTGTGTTAGCCTTTTAAATCACTGACATCTGTGTATAAACAGCAATATTTGCAAATGTTTGGTCTCAAATTAAACAAATATCAGTAATTTTCAACCACTTGAAGCTGTGGATCGCGGTAGCGAGACACAGCTTCAGGTGTGTGAAAAAATAAATATGAAAAACTTGAATAATCGCATGTGAGTGTATCATTACGCGAAATTAGCTGGCTATCATAATGATTATTGTATACAATTATTTATGACCTAGTTTCGTGGAACACACAGACGTTCAGTTCTCTATAAAATGACAAAGCCTCTCTTTCTGCTTTATAATCTCATTTCTAAGCAGGTTTACACACTGTAATATTGATCTGTCAAGTCAAAATGATGTAAATGATTACTTGAAAAGTACACAGTTACAGCCTTTTGACATTGCGCGGTAGTATACGCGTATCCCAGCAAACATAAAACATTTGCATACTATTTGAACAACGTCGGCCCAACGTCTTCGACGTTGGTCCAGCATTGTACAAATGTTATACAAATGTTTTGTGTTTGCTGGTTATATGACAGGCTATTATCACCATGTGTGCATGACACCAGAGAATCTATCAAATCCTGTGATGTTCCGGTTTCTTCACACAGCTAGATCTGCCATGCACTTCCTGTCATGTTTGGCTAGATTCACACAGTTAGATAAACCCTCCACTGCCCAAGCGAGGCGGCTGTTCCATCACCCCTTCCCCCCCCCCCCATAAGAGGGTGTAAATCATGTCGCTACAGGTGTAGCATATTATATTCAAATTATACGCGACATATTTGGCGAGATTGCGTATCTACCCCTCCCAAATTACCCCTGACATGTCACCCTGGCAACCAGTCACATTGTCCCACCCCACCCCCACCCCACCATCCACCAGAATGTAGCACGTAACCCCAAATAAGTCACAATTTACCTGTACAATTTGCATCTACCCCCTTCCCCTCCCTACAATCCTGCGAAGGCAAACGGCAGACACTACATTGTCACTGTTAAAAACTAGAAAGGTTGTTCAATTATCGGGCGTTACTGACGCAAGACAGACATTCAACCGCCATTGAGCTATTATCTAAAAATAACTCAGTTTACTCACTGTCTTTTAAAGATTTTTTATTTTGATTCTCGCTTTTTTATATAGACTTCACTAACAAATTAGTCCATGCTTTTTTTAGATCAACCAAAATAAAAATGACGATTTTTGATCTGATTGAGTCGCTTTAATTATTTTTTTGCATTTCTAAGAAATGCAATTTGAATAGCGACAAATTTGAAAAATACAAATAACATATTACAGAACATTTTTTTGCATAAAATCACACCATAATGTTAAAAATAAAAACAAATGAAAGGGCAGTATTATAGTTCCAACCACAACAACTGCGTCATTTCGCTGGAATATAATGTGACTAAGGGACGCAATCTGATTGGTTAGGGCATAGTTGTGTCGCAAATATGTAGCCCTATTAACCCTTGAAGAGCTAGGTTGAAGAATTTGAATTTTCATCCACTTGAAGCTGTGTCTCGCTACCGCGACCCACAGCTTCAGGTGGGTGAAAATTAGTCATATTTGTTTAATTTGGGACTAAATATTTGCAAAAGTGTTTGAACACCCGTTTCATTCCCAAGTAGTTATTAATCTGAACGAGGAAATATTATTATTTTTGGTTCAAAAATATAATCTGTCATATTATTCAGTTAAACTTGCGACCATCTGTCGATCTCTCAGCAACGCCTACTCCCAATGATGATGTACAACTCCTAAAAACTCCACTGGTCACATCATTTTCTGACGTGAACATGAACATCTTATTATTGGTCACAATGTCCACGTGATTTTGCGCAGCGATCTGAGTGGCTTGAATATCCATGCCAAACTCTAAAGCACTGATGGAATTTTATTTCCCCTTAATTGTCGAACACAATGATATGACGGAAACAGATAATGATGCAACCCGTAATGCAACAGTTGATAAAACTTCACATTTTACCCTAAATTATAATTTTTAAAAACATTCACAGCTCCATTCAATATATATATATTTGTATAATATAAACAAAACCATATCAGATGTGAAGTAAAACCAATTCTTCGCATTTGACCTTTAACTACTGGACTAAACAGTTTAAAAAGTTGTAATAAAACAGAATTATACACCTTTTGAACATATGTGTGATAATTTCATTGTGTCAGCCTAGCGCTCGTGCCTCTTGGTAATTTATCAATCGAGCAATTTAACTACTAAAACGCTTTCATTGTCGTTTAATCCATGCACATGTTGCTGAAATTGCTGGCGCGAATTCCAGAGTCAAACACATATATTAGCCTTTTTCCCGCCAAAACATCTTATTTAGATTTGCACCCACTTGATGTTATGTCTCGCTACCGCGACACACAACATCAAGTGGGTAAATATTACACATAATTATGTTTTTCAATTGAGACCTAACATTTTGAAAGTGATGAATAGGCGCTCGTTTTCTCCCCAACAAGAGTAATTTATTCGGCTAATAAGACGGATTGAAACGCTTATAGTCGTTTTTAGAGCTTAAAGGGTCAAGTTAAGCTATCGAAAATAAGGTTATGATATAATGATATATAATGATCGTCTGAGTATAGGTCTATATAGTTTACATATACCGCAATAACGCGGGTTTAAAGATCGACTTTGACTGTTCAAATGTATTTTTCCTATTGCATTTGCAGAAAGTATAGTAGCAGAAAAAATATTCTGGGAAGCGTAGAAACCCATAGATACAAGTGGACTGATGTATTTAATGCAGAAGGTTATGAATAACATTAACATTAAATGATTTTAAATGTATATATCTGGCATGAAATAGGCCTAGTTAACAGGCTTAACTACATAATAACATATCCCATAAATGCATATAAATACTGTACTGGTGAATTATAATCATTATCATTTATTGATGCAGACAACTGTATATGGTGTATACAGTTGAATTGTATACAGTAATACGATATATTTATGGTGAATTAATTCTCTAACTTCTTGGACTTGTGAATATATTTTTATATTATCAAATATTTGTATTTTATATTAGTTTTTGACCAATACATATGCTTAATACAAATATAATAAAATAAACATTATGTCATTATAATATTATATACAACAAAGTAGATTGGTGGTGCTGTGCTAGAACAGGCTTATAAAACCTCTCCAAGCTAGACATAAAGTATATTTATATAAATCTATGTACAAAAAGTATAAAAAATAATATACATTATAATATAAAGATAGAATAACTACATAATATTATAAATAGAAGCAGGAAAGACACCTTAGACAGCTTAGAAATCTATAAAATAAATACAAGTAAAGCTATGTACTTAATGTACGAGGTTATGAAGAACATCAATATTAACATTATAATTTATTCAGATTTATACATGTAATGTATACATGTGACTATACTGATACATAATTATGCATTTGTATGTATCTTTAGGCTAAAGATACATATAAATGCATAATTGTGTATCAGTATAGTTTCTACGCTTTCTAGAGTGTATTTTTTGCTACTATATATAATTTGTGTATTATACATAGTGGCTATTTTATCTCTGGATTTGTTGCGGAAAACATCTGTCTTCATATATTGGCATTATAATGCTGAATAAAATTCCTCGAATTAAAAACTTTGCAATTCGTCACAATAAGGATGTTCTCAGTTTTAATTTGAGATATTTTACTTGGTGTATTTAATAAAATCATTATATTTTTATTCACATTGCATTCGCAATTCACTTCTAAATTTGTACCCTTAAAGCTGTAAATTAATAAATTTTGAATTAATTTTCACTCACCTGAAATTGTAGGTCGCTACTCGACCCACAACTTCAAGTGGGTAACATATTATACATGTGTAATTTGCATCAAAACATATGTCAATCCAGCAAATCTAATGGCAATTTATTCTTCAAAATGTATTATTTGCTATAATAATCATCTTATTATATAAATTATCACAACTGCAGAGACCGACTGTTTGAAACTCTTTGACATATCTTTAAGAAATTATATGTACAGTGCGCGAATTGCCATCGATATTGTTGAAGCATTCCAGAAAAATCGAAGGAAACCCTGTTCTCAATCAGAGATGAAACCGACTATATATATACATAGGTGTAAAATAAGTGATGGTTTTGGGGGTTTGTTTTCACAGCACTCCGACTTTTGACATCATAATCTGACCGCAAAGGTCTTTACACGCAGTGAAATGAATCAAATCATTGTAACTGTTGTAAACACATTCAAATTATGTCTTCTCATTTTAATTCACCTTGAGAAGTGAATTTTTGCCGCAATTCTCATAAAAATGCAGTGATTTTATAAAAATCAAATCAAGTCAAATCAATTATAGATGAGACAGTGTGGCGTAAAGGCTTATGGCGTCATTCATAGATTATACGTTGACAGTCACACACAATAGACGTCAGATTCTGACGTCTATTGTCGATCCCCGCACTGGAAGTGTAAAATATTTATAATGGCCGTATACCCTAACATAGGTATTCAAATGAACCGAAAAGAGCTAACTAAAGCATTTATGATACTTTCACATTGAACCTTTTAGTTCCCATGGTTTATACAAAAATATTTCAGCGCTTTAAGGGTTAAAGGGTTATGGCGTCCTTCACATTATGATGATTCAGTGTGTTACAGGGTGACAGTCACACACAATGCAGCACATGTTTGATAATAACACGTGGGCGTGTTCACTCAGAATCAGAGGACGTCTTAAACACGGGTGAAGGGGAATTTATGTCCACCCCCCTCCCCTACCCCCCCCCTCTCTCCAGCTCTCACGTTATCAAGTTATATCACTACTGATTCTATTCTTAAACCATAACACAATGTCATTAAAATAAACTCTTAACATGAAAGGTTCTCGGGGTTCTTTTCCATGTAGGGATATAGCGATAGCTCCACATACATACACAAAAGGTTCTGAAAGGTTCTTTTTTATATTGTGATATAGAGAAAGGTTGCTCATACATACCTCAATGTTGGTACAATGGCGGGCCAGCGTCGTAGTAGACGGTGGCCCAATATTGGACCAACATTGAGGTATGTATGAGGAACCTTTCTCTATATCACTACATGAGAAAGAACCTTCAAAAACATATTGTGTTAAGAGTGAACTCATAAATATATAATGTTGTGAGAAAAACAAATTGAACAAAGATACCCAATAGAATTTAATCCAGATTAAATTTGTTGTATATAACTTATATATATAGCAAATTTGTCATTTGAACATTTTTTCCTGTTCTACTCATCTTTCTCATGATTTTTATTTGATTTGGACATATATCGAAGAACCTTTTTTTTTAATTTCAAATCCTGTGTCTGCAGGGCGGTGTCATCTTAGTCATCACCATCAGAAGGTTCTCCTGGCCCAGTTTAGCTAATGTGTACACAAAGGTGGCCTGGAACCCCACTCATTCATTTTCCTGATTTCTGTTTGATTAAGACAAACTAGTATATCGAGGAGTTTTTCTGTGTAATTTACATGCTTTATATACTGATAGTACAAAAGTAAGAATTAAATACTGTGTAATTTACATGCCTTATAGAATAATAGTATGAAAGTAAGAATTAAATATTTCATGGTGACTGTGTCTCATATGATATCTTAAGATGGATCGCATTCATATTCACTCACTCACTCACTCACTCACTCACTCACTCACTCACTCACTCACTCACTCACTCACTCACTCACTCACTCACTCACTCACTCACTCACTCACTCACTCACTCACTCACTCACTCACTCACTCACTCACTCACTCACTCACTCACTCACTCACTCACTCACTCACTCACTCACTCACTCACTCACTCACTCACTCACTCACTCACTCACTCACTCACTCACTCACTCACTCACTCACTCACTCACTCACTCACTCACTCACTCACTCACTCACTCACTCACTCACTCACTCACTCACTCACTCCCTCACTCACTCACTCACTCACTCACTCACTCACTCACTCACTCACTCACTCACTCACTCACTCACTCACTCCATGCCTGATTTTTCAATTATCTACTAAATTCCCCTCTTGATTTGTTTCAATTCCATATCGTATGACCACAAACAGCAGTAACTGCCTACTTGAAAACGAAGTTACTGATTTTGGAATTTACAAAGGCAAAAAGTAGTAACTGCCCACTTGAAAGGTAAGCAGTTACTGCTGGTTCGCCTTCGCACTGCAGAATACGTGTCTTTCACAATATTTCCGCGTTTGTCTGCGCTATCACTAGGTGTCGCTCTTGTCACCGCCGCCATTGATACAGTCAGTGAGATTCAGGTCGACGACCTGACATAAAGGCTTATCTCTCCAGCACAGACGAATAAATCTATTAAACGAATTTGGAAATAATTGACCATAATTTTCCTCCGGGTTGTCGACGTCTTGTTAAACCAATAGCAACACGCGAGACATAGATGTTAAACCAATAGCAGCGCCCGTGACATCGGATTAACCTGATATATCACAGTGCTGCGCGTGATAATATTCAAATGCGAATTAGCGATTTGCATAAATAAGCATGTGTCTAGATAACCCAGCACGTCAACCCTTGGCGTCCCAAGGTCAACCACTACAATTTAAAATTGTTGTAATAGCCCATTAAATAGCATTTTGTTAACGTTCAATCAGCGAGATTTACAAATAACTGACATCAAATTTGACAAATCTAGAACACAATTCTTTGACTATAATTTATAATGGGTCATATTTTAAAAAAGTAATAATTTAATTGTATCATGCGTCACTAGAAGGTATGGGGTTAGCCCTCTAAGCGCCAGAGCATAATCGTTTTTAATCTGTTTTATTAGCAGGTTAAATCACAGTTTTTGTGAAAGAAAAATGACTGTTTAAACATCAAGATTTGCAAATGTTTGGTCTCAAATTAAACAAATATGACTAATTTTCACCCACTTGAAGTTGTGGGTCGCGGTAGCGAGACACAACTTCAAGTGGGTGAAAATTATTCAGAATTTGGTGGGTGATTTGGAAACGGATCACTTTGCGGGCTAAAGCGTCACCAGACTTAGACATTTATATACTACATCCTTGTGATTTATGACACATAGGCGCACAAAGAACTGGTACGAAAAAAACGACGACATTTTATTCCGGATTAGACAAAAAGCAGCTACGCATTTGTGTCTAATACAAACCATATTTCATGAATTATTCAAATGTTCAGGCAGAGAAAAATAGGTAATGTTTATTTTTAGACACGCAATGCCACATAATAATGAGGTAGTGTATGAACATATCGTGGGCAAACAGACATGCACATTTTGTATTGACAATATGATTTATTTTTTTAATTTAACAGTATCTAGAATATTATTCAATAGGAAAACATTAAAAAAACTAAAGGTAAAACACACTCTAAGTTCATACTTCAAATGTTTCTAAAAATATATTTTTAACCCTTTTAGCGCGGGGACCGAATTTATACGTCAGAATCTGACGTATAAAGACGGTCCCCGCTCTGAAAGAATTAAAATAGTTGTAATGGCCGTAGACCCATAACATAGGTATTCAAATGAAGCGGGAGGAGCTAACTGAGACATTTGTGATGATTTCAAATTAAAAAAACACTTTGGTCTCCATGGTTTATACAAAAATATTTCAGCGCTTTAAGGGTCAATTGTCAATTCCAATATTCTATTAGTTCTAAATGTAAATAAAAATGATCAGATTTATGAACCCTTTGCCTGCTAATGGCGACTATTTCCGCTTTTAGTCCATGTTATTTGCCAATTAATATTCACTTTAATTGTGAATGAAATGACTTTTTAAACATAAAAATTTGTAAATGTTTGGTCGCAAATTAGACAAATATGGGTAATTTTCAACTACTTGAGGTTTTGGATCGCGGTAGCGAGACACAGCCTTAAGTGGTTGAAAATTTAAATAAATTAACTTCGCAGGACAAGGGTTAAATAGCCAACTATAATATACAGAATGAAAGCTCTCCCAATCTACGTCTCTGATGGAAATATCAATTTGTCTTGAAAATATTTAATTCAGAACATTCCACGTGGTAGCACAGACAGACAGACAGACATATATTTTATTGCCAGAGAAATGGGAGAGATATATGTACATGCATATGCAAGAAGGTTAATTTATTGAAATCATATGACAATATACATGGTATGATATACAGAATTAAAATCATGTTGAGTGGCATTGCCATAATAAACCCTGGATATTTTTATAATATAAATTATTACTACTTAAAATAAAATTACAAGGCATTGCCAAGATATGAACATAGGGGTCTATCATTCTGTTTCCCGCACCAAACATATAAATTATATATAGTATCGAAAAAGACACTACACATCGGCGATTTGGACAAACAACCTCCGTTTTCTTCTCACTTTAATCACTAATCTATAAACTGCGCTATGTGGAAAAAAGTTGGCGGAGATGTTTTTGTCGGTTGATCAGGTTAATATAACATTTTCATGATAATAATTGATCCTTACGCTTAAAGGCTACTATACCTGTTCACGTTACAAATCCACAATCACATATTTCTCAGCTGTAAACCGTAAACATATGATTTGGATATTGTATATATACATTTATATACTTGTATTGACGGCGCCATTACAAATAAATATAATTTTTATTTTTTATGTATACATTTATATATTTGTATTGACGGCGTCAATACAAATATATAAATATACATGCATATATAAAATTTTAAACAAATATTTTTTTTATGACAATCGCAATATTATATTTTGTCATTTTTGTCAGTTTTTTTGTCATTTCTATATTTAGGCCTATTACTCGTCGTCAGAAATGAAAAAAAAACCCATCTAATATAATATTTGGATAGTAATTTTTTTTGTTTGAATTTGAAGAACATTTACAGTGTGAATTTAGTGTTTGCTTTAGCTTTAGCTTTTTCTATTGAATAGTATTTTCAATTCAATTAAAATTATTTGGTGACAATGCACAATCAAATACATACAATAAACAAGTCAAGTACATGCAATATCATATATACATAAGATTGTTACGTAACAAAACAATGTAACAAGATAATGTAATTAATATAAAGCATCAAACAAACAAAAAATGGATCAAACATATAAACCTGCTAAACAGGCTTCAATGGAGCATCTCAATTAATTGCACTCAACAAATTTTGACCACGTTTAAAATAAATAAAAATGTAGACAGTTTTTTTCATAAAAAATCTGACGGTATAATTTTTTCATCAATCGGACACGTGCGGAAAATGTTTGTTTTGAAAAAAAACTATTCACCCTTATAATAGTAGACTGAGTAATTTCATCAGTAATACTAGTATATATCTTTATGGTGAATTAATATAAATCATTCCAGTGATTGCAGTGTTGCGTGTGGTTAAAATAGAGGTTGTAAAGCTTATTTTTTAACATTTTACCTGCCAGTGACGGTAACGGCCTTTTCACTCTTAACCCTTTCAGCGCGGGGACCGACTTTAGTCGTCAGAATCTGACGTCTGTAGACGTCAGATTCTGACGACTAAAGTCGATCCCCGCGCTGTAAGAGGAAAACGATTTAAAATGGCCGTGCACCCATAACATAGGTATTCAAATGAATCGGAAAGAACTAACTAAGACAGTTATGATGATTTTGAATTGAAAAACACCCTTCGATTTCCATGGGTTATACAAAAATAATTCAGCACTTTGAGGGTTAAAGCACTAAGAACGACTACAATCGTTTGTAATTCGTTTTACTAGCGATCACAGTTGAAAATAAAGATTTGCAGTCTAACTATTATATAACTATAACTATTAGTTATATATTAATATAACTATATAATTATTTTGAAGATATATAAGACGAGATACAGGATGTACCTCCGATGACCGGCACTAAGGCTTAAAAAAACACACACTCACTGCAGTACAGTGTACTGCCATAACTTAATGTAGACATAAATATTAAAATTTACACTATGATTCCTTCATTATTATCTCAAATGTAAACGTATGTATGACATCGTACAGTTAAAGCAAGAGTATCGCAAGCCAAATACGTGTACATGTATATGTTGACTATATACATGTGATATGTATACATAATGATAGTTACAGATACCATCATTGTGTAGGTAGTGAATGTAATATTCCCAATGTAACACTGAAAACACACACACATAAGCCATTACTTCCCTCCTCCCCTCCCCCCTACTCCACCTCGTTCCATTTATGCGACACATGTTTTGAACAAATTAATTCTATACAAGAATAGATTACCTATCACATGCAAAAATAAAGCTCTGAACCTCGATTTGAAACCTGAAATATATGAAATATAGAATTTTCATTTATCTTGATGTGTGAATTGCGGCAGCGCGGGTAAAATGTTAAAGCTTGCAACCACATGACATTTTTCAAATAATTTTATGAATAAAAGAATGTTATGCCCCGTCACAATAAGGAGGTTCTCAGCTTCAATTCGAGATATTATACTCGTGTATTTTATAGAACAAGGTCATTTTTATTCACCTTGCGATGAGAATTATGACAGCAGTTCCAGGTGAATAAAAAAATGAGAAGTTTAGATGGAAAGACTGCATACTATATAATACGATGTAGAGCGAAACAGACTGCGTGGCTTCGATATATTGTTTGCTAAGTAGATACATATATATATTCTTTACACATTAATTGTAACCGGAGAATAATAATTAAACATTTTCTTAACTTAAAAATGCTCAAATTATATTTTTTTTAAAACCAATTGTTTGTTTTTTTACAAAATGTCCGTAGCCTAACCATTATTTTTCTTAGCCAATTGTGGCGATACAAATTTGTAATAAAAGGCTTCGTTTTGTAAAAGGTATCTTGCGGAGTCCTGGTGTATATATAATTTGTACGAAACAAATTGTTACACATAGATTTTTGATCCGACTTTTGGTCCGATTTTTGTAATAATGATTTTTTCAGACTAGTGGAATATAATGTTTTATAAAATTGTTTAGAAAATCTATTCATATATTTTCACCTTTGAGTGCACCTTTATAAACATGATGCCGTTTATTCCAAATATTGAGGGTTCAATTGCACTTTTATTAATAAATCGCTTTGCTAATTTCCTAATTTCCATAACAAATTGAATTCACTGGAAATTATACTGTAGGCTAATTTGGAATAAATCTATTTTTGTATAATTAATGACAACAATTAATTTTACTTTACAAATGTATGGCTATTTATTTTAGTTCATTATTGATTCTGCTTAATCAACAAATGGCCAAAATTTAAAAAATAGATATTTAGATCGGTCGAGTAGTATTAGGCGTGGACAAAAATCATATGAGTATAATACTGCTATGCAAAGACAAATACAGTATCTGGTTATTTGTGAAGTAAGCAGATACTGCCATTTGCCTATGCCTATTTGTAATTAATTATGTTTTGGTCAAATAAATTTATTTTCTTCTTATTATTATTATTATTATTAACCGCCGGCGCCGAATATATTCGGGTTTTCATTTTTTATTAGCACATTAAGTACCACCTCTTAAACATGTTAGAGATAAAATGTGACATCAACCAGCAAGATTTGTAAACAGTTGACCTACATTTTGTCAAATCTGAATTAATTTTGTATAAATCATGGAGATCAAAAGGTTTATTTCAATTTGAGATCATCATAAATGTCTTAGTCATTTCTTTCTGGTTCATTTGAATAAAACTAAACCCATCCCAGCAGACACAAGCCGTTGCATCAATGTTGGTTTAACGTTGGTCCACCGTCTAAGACGCTGGACCAACGTTAAACCAACATTGATTCTTGTGTCTGTTTACACCTCATCCTGATTATAAATACAATGCATAATGAAATCCTCGAATATGTAAAAGGCCAGAATAGATTACCAGTATAATATATGTATTTATGTATGTTTGTATTTTTTAATTGCCTACATAAAAAACATATACAAATACATAATTATGCAATAACATACAAACAATATTCAGATAACAATTAAAATGTGGAGAATTAAATTAACATAATCACAGTGAACTACTATCAAATATCTACTGATTTATTTGGTCCATCTATTTTTTCTATCGTACTTACACATACAGTCATATTTGTGTGGCATGATCAATTCTCTTCACACTTTTTTCAATCATATAACCTGTCACAGCTGATTGTCCTGTGGTGATTTTGGAGCATCTGCCGCCTTTGACTGTGATAATACAACTGGTGTCTGTAGTTACCACGCTGGGCAGAGATAAGGCACGGGTGGGTCTGTGTTAACCCTCTCAGAGCGGGGACCGACTTTAGACGTCAGAATCTGACGTCTGTCGACGTCAGATTCTGACGCCTGAAGTCAACCCCCGCACTAACAGAGTAAATATATTAAAATTGCCGTAGACCCATAAAATAGGTATTAAAATTAATCAGAAAGAGCTAACTAAGACATTTATGATCATTTGAAATTGAAAAACATTTAAAGTTAAAAATATTTTAGCGCTTAAAGAGTTAACTCACATTTACATACCTCCCCCCCCCCCCCCCAGTGCACCCAGTTCACATGTGTTACGTCGGGAGGTTACATAAAGGAATAGGCACAAAATAGTTTGATTCTAATGTACCTTCCCTAGCACCCACCTTAAAACATATATCGGAACAACAATGTCAATAGTATCGTGTAGAAAGTGATAATTTTAAACTGTTGCATAGCAACTGGTTTCGTCAAAGATTACGTCACCAGAAAAATTAAGATTCAATCTGTTTAATTGAATTTGGCATGGATATTCAAACCAGTCAGCTCTTTCTATTCGATCTGTTATATTATTACTTCTTTGTGTTACTATGCACCGTTTTGTTGTTTTAATACGATGTAATTTACATTGTCAACAACAACGTTGATTTAATTTGATTTGATTTGATTTCTAGAAATTTAAATTGTATTTTTGTAAAAAAAAATATAGTGTATCGTCATAATGAAGTCATTTAAAATCGAGAGGGTTTGTAGAGCGATACTGGAAGGGAAGCATGAGTTTTGTTTACCTTGGCCTAGGTGGATATAATGATAGAATTGACCAGTTCTCATTAATAAGTACTCACTTAGTAAACTGTGCAAAAACATGTGATAAAAAGTAAGGCGTCCTGATATGACGACAGATGTGAGGTGGGTGGCGTACCGCACAAAAAACACGAGACGGTGTCCCAACGTTGGCGCACTGCTGGGCCGACGTCGTAGATGACGGCCCAACATTGAACCAGCATTGGGACAATATCTCACGACTACACGACGCTATCTGATAAACAGGGCTCTATTTATTAAGTCAGGCGCAATCCATTTACTATCTATACATTTAAGACATTTATGTGATCAATATTATTGTTACGTTGTTTACACACAAATTAAATCAAGTCGAGTCATCTTTATTTCAAACCGATACATCTGCATGTGTAAACATTGTTAACGTTAGTCAATTTTAAATAAGCTTTCAACGGATTTCAGAATAACACTGTATATTGCAAGAAAACAGGTAAAATTCTTCTATGCTATTTCTATGCTGGGTCTTTATCACAAGATGTTTATCTCGTAACATGAGTACCAGTAATAAAATATACATCTTCTGTGCTAACCCTTTAAGCACCCGCTTCGCTTTTATGCGCCACGTCACATATTTTAAATAAAATTTATTGATTAAAAAACGGTATAATCCGTCACAATAAGGATGTTCTCAGCCTCAATTTGAGATATTATACTGGGGTGTTTTTTTTTTAATCAATTATTTTTATTCACCTTGAGATGAGAATGGCGGCTGCAATTCACATCTCAAGGTGAATAAAAATGAGAGAAAAAACCTGGGTCCCAGATGGTTAATTTAGTGGTAATTACATCTATATTGTTCAGCTAATATATTATACATTATTTGTAATGTTAATTATTACGGAATAACGTTTTTAATACCAACAATTAAATATACCTCTTCAGTGATAAACTCCTTTATTCTGTACTCTGCGAAATTTGTATATGGATGATACTATAATAATAGGTACTACCACTATAATAATTATATATCCATAAAGGCTATCTAACTATAATTTAACAAGATAAAATAAAAAATAAAATTATACATTATATGCTGGGTATTTTATTAACAGTGTTATATGTCATAACAAGTTCAATAAAAAGATAGAAGTGCCGTATTAATCTGATTATGACGTAATAAACGTGTGTGTTTTCTATGGCTCATAGAATTTTCTGTACCTTCCATATCATCTAGTTTTTTTCTGGAATACATGCTCCCCTTAGTACATGTATTTCCTCCTAATTTGCATTTAATATGATTCAGCAAGCTCACAGGGAATTAAAAAATATTGACATTTCAGAGTAATTTAAAGTAAGAGATGAGTTATTAAAGGTTATTTTTATAGAGATACCCAGCAAACACGACACATCAACCCAATGTTGGTCCAATGCTGGTCCACCGTCTACGACGCTGGCCCAGCATTGGACCAGCATTGGGTTGATGTGTCGTGTTTGCTGGGTAGGTTCCACATAGGTGCCAGCAAAAATACATGTATTTCTGGTGACACGTATATATCTATTAGGCTACAATTCATTTCTTAGAGTGATTTTAGTTCACAGAAAGTGAAAAATATAAATCAATAAGAAAATAAATTAAAAAGTCTAAAAACGAGTATATCCGTGATTAGAGTTTCAAGCAATAAATTTATTTTATATTATCCTCTTATGAAGACAGCCACATTCCACCATAACCGTACATAAACACATATTCACGCTAACGTCTGTCGCTCTATGCCATCCATACATAACATCTAAATTACCATAATTACACAAAGTGTATACAAACACCATGAATTACGGATGTTTTGTTTTTGCAAAGTACCGTCATTTTTGTCGGACAACCCCAACGCTGTACTGTTCCATGCTGTACAACTCATTCGTCATAATTATTACCTAACTAAATTACAGGAAAACATCAGTTCTGCACTGTGCTGTCAAACATTTTTTCTTAATTGCAGATAATTGTGAATTATATTCGCTTTGACATAATAACCTGGCTCACGATCAAGACATGCAAGCTACTCTGCGTATACAGCTAGCCCTTTAAGTCTCACTGGTATATTTTTAACCCTTACAACGTACAAACCATGAAGACCAAAGGGTTATTTTTAATTTGAAATCATCATAAAAGTCTTAGTCAGCTCTTTCCGCTTCATATGAATACCTTTGTCAAAGGTCTACGGCCATTATAATTTTTCTAATTATCTCAGTGCGAGGAGACCACACATTTGCAAATCTTGATGTTTAAACACACATTTCTTTCCCAATATTTATATTTCAGCGTTGAGGGTGGTATAAATAGTTGTCCTCCACAGCAGATTTATATTTAGGAGGAACGAAAATGAGAGAAAATACTGTACCTGGGTGGTCAGCAATTCATATTCTCAAAGTGGAGGAGAATGAGAGAGTGTACATGGGTACTAGGGGGTTTAACCAGCGCGGGGACCGACTTTAGTCTTATATCGATGTCCGCACTGTAAAAATTAAAAACATTCTAACGGCCGTAGATCCAAAACATAAGTAGTTAAATGAAGCGGAAAGAGCTAACTAAGACATTTATGATGCTTTCAAATTGAAAAAAACACTTTGATCCCCATGTTTATACAAAAATATTTCAGAGTTTCAGTGTTAGGATTTTAAAATTTAAAAGTGATATAACACATTTCAACTGTTATTCTCAGCATTCTCTTACTTGTATTATCACTTGGGTATACTTTATAAAATGTGTATATTTTATTTCACATTTTGATGGCAATCGCGTCCGCAATGAATAATTCAAGATGACGTCAACATATATCTATCTGTAAACATAAAGGCGTCATAATGAGAAATTCTGTAAACATTTTATGACGTCTTAGTCAAACCACCTGTAAGCGTATTGACGTCACAACGAAACCCCAGTAAACGTTATGACGTTACAACAAAACCCCAGTAAACAACAGTAAACGTCAGAATAAAACCTCTGTAAGCGTTATGACTTCACTATAACGATCCCCTGTAAGCATTATGACGTCACATTAAACTCTCTGGAAACGTTATGACGTCACAAGAAACTCAATGTATGCGTTATGGTGTCACAATAAAACCTCATGTAAGCATTACGACGTCATAATAAACCCCCTGTAAGCGCTTTGACGTCACAAGAAACCCTGTGCAAGCCTCATGACGTCACAGTGAAGTAAAGCATCATGTGAACGTTATTTCGTCGCAATGAACGTTCTGTAAACGTTATGACGCCACAATAAACCGTACATAAGCGCTATGACGTCACAAATAAATCGTATATAGCGTTATGACGTCGCAATAAGCCATCTGTAATCGCTATGACGTCCCAGAGTAAATGTGACGAAATCCTCCTCAGGTTTTGTAACGTCAAATTAAAAAATGTCCCTGTAGATCTTAATACGTCACGGTAGATTTAAGCGTGAAGACGTCACGCTATACAATTATATAATTAAGGTCTACCTGATCTTACCATTATATATTAGGGTTTGACACACAAGCTAAACGTATCAGACTAAATTACTAGCTTGTGAACCAGAGATGAACAGACCGTCAACATCTGCCGTGCTCTGTCACTGGGAGTGCAATGTCACACTGATTTATAGGCATTCAACCCTCAAAGCGCTGAAATATTTTTGTGCAAACCATGGAGACTAATGGGATTTTTCACTTTGAAATCATCATAAATGTTTTAGTTTGCTGTTTCCGCTTCATTTGAATACCTATGTTATGGGTCTGCGGTCATTAGAAATATTTTATTCTTTCAGTGCATACGTCAAAATCTGACGTCTATAGACGTCAGATTCAGACTTTTAAAGCAGATCCACGCGTCTAAAAGGTTAAATCCCTAGATCACTGATGTTGAATATAGTCGACTTTATTGTTTTCTTATGTTTTATGACCTTATATATAGCCGACTAAAAAAAAATATATAAAAACGGTCCCCGCACTGAAAGAATTAAAACATTTATATTAGACGTGGACCCCCCAAAAAAGGTTTTCAAATGAAGGGGAAAGAGCTAACTAAGACATTTATCATGACTTTAAACTGAACCCTTTGATCTCCATGGTTTATATACAACCATTTCAGTGTTTTAATGGTTATGGATTCATTCTCCCTGTATGGGAGAAAATAAATATGGTATTATCAACTGGCAGAATAATAGCTCTCATAATCAACAAACCACAATATATACATATTATAAACAGATCAGGGGGTGGGATTTGTGGGATATAATTTGTTGATTGACGTCTCAATTTGATTTGAAGAATGGAATTGCGTGAATTAAAATACCTGATGGGCGGGACTTGAAGGGTTAATATTAATTTATCAAGTCCGTGCCATGCGCACTGGCTAAATCGTTGGCGTTTCCGCAGATGTAAGGCGGACTAGACAAGATAATTGAATATAATGCTGGGCGATCTCAGCCCAGCGCCGTGAATCGGTTCCGCTTGTCTGAGTTAAAATTCAACAAATTACGTGAATTCCATTGCATGGTTCTGCCTGCGTCACACCATCCTAAGTGTTTTAAATCGTCGCCTCGGAGCTAAAGGATCCTATCTGACACTCGTTAGAGTGGCAGATAGGATCCTTTAGCTCCGAGGCGACGATATGTTCTCACGTAGAACTAGTTTTCTCCACACTTAGGAATCAATTACAATTTTTGAGGTAATGAGATATTTGAAAAATCAGACGAAGAAGAGCTCACACGTAGCGACAAATCAACTTATTTTGACTCGCTGACCTGCAATACTGCATCTTTACGATTGAGCAGGGAAGGAACATTTGTTTGGCATGAAAGATTGGCTTCTTCGAAACCTGCATGTCAGAGCGTGGGACGAACCCACGAGACACGTCTTTCCAGGCAGGCAACTTTAACAATTGTACCAGGGGCCTTGCCCCATTTAAAACACACCTCTACATTATTTGCTTTGTCCGACCACTATATATTCTAAGGCATATGATGCTATAATCAGTTAGCTGTGGCCGAGCTGTTGATTATAAGGGATCCTCATTATAATCGGCCTCGGTCTTTTCCACAGCTAAGAATGTAGAGTTCCTCGGGCTTTCTCCTATACGTGAATACAACCAAACAATGCTTGAGAACTAGTTGATTCTGTCATGTAGATGAGGGAGTAAATTAACATCGACACACTGGTTTAAACATTAACACGATGAGGCCGCCATGAACGTGATCGCCTAATCGCATTTAGACGTGATAAACAAGGACATTTCTCTGAAAAAAACCCACGTAGGATTATCGGGATTCCAACACGGGACGCATGTATGTTATAACTGGCGAGGCAATCAGCCGCTATACCAAAGCGCGCCACGTCCCCTTCACTACACCAGGTTCCCCACCTATGTAAATACAACGAAACAATGCTTTAGAACTACATTTAGTGGATTTTTGTCGCGTTTATAACATAACACCGTTTATCTATTCACCTTGAGAACTAAAATGCTGCCATGTACTAAGACATATTATATATTCAGACCCAGACTCAGACTCATATTACAAATTATTCATATTACAAATACATGGTTATATAAAATAAAATAAAATGTCATTCAAAAAATAAATCTGTATACATGTATAAATCTAATCTGTATACATGTATAAATCTAATCTGTATACATGTATAAATATAATCTGTATACATGTACTAAAAACATATTATATAGACATATTACAAATACATGGTTATATAAAATAAAATATCATTTGAAGAAGTCTGTCCCACGATATGGATCACATCACTTTGTCAATAAATCTTTCCTACATTAGAGGGCGCGCAAAATGAAGAGTCCTAAACTGTACAATAAGTTTTTATTTTCTGAATTAAATAGGGCTAAATAGGTTGTAAAAAAAAAATTGTTTGGTATGTCTTATCTTATGATAAATAAAAATGTCCAGATTTTATAAAACACCCAGTAACATTTAAAATAAAAGCTGATCACCTCCTTATTGTGACGGTTTGTGTCGTTTTTTATTGAATGAATTTATTTGGTATATGCCATGTGGTGCATCTATGTAGCATGGGAGATTTTTTACTACGATAACAAGTCAACAAACACGATGTTGGTCCCTCCCAGAAAACACAACAGGTGGATACAATATTTGTTTGATGTTGGCTCAGCGTCGTAGCCAACATCAAACACACATTGATGTGTCATGACAACAGACATAATTATAATGATATTGTGCATCGAGTATGATTTAGACCCCTATAATGACTAGGTAGAGCTATTTACACAAAGATGCCGCCACCTATTTTCCCACAAAACACTATATACAGATGTGGAGATTTTAATTCACATAAAAGCAAATATGTTCCAATGTCTATTGTGCATCGAGTTTGATGTAGAACTCTATAATGATCAGGTACCAACCTGTACACAAAGATACCAACACCTGTCTCCCACATAAAAATACTATATATACATATGTGGAGATTTTAATTCTCATAACAGTATTTATGTGCCAATGTATATTGTGCATTGAGTTTGATTTAGATGATAAGGTGTCTCCCTGCATGTATAAAAAGATACCGACACCTGTCTCACACATAAAAACACTATATACATATGTGGAGATATTAATTCGCACAAAAACATTCACTTTCAAATGATAATAATTCACAAGCAGGTTTTATTGTGCATTGAGTTTGATTTAGATGTTATAATGATTAGCTGTCGCCCTGTACACAAAGATGCCGACAGCTGTCTCCTATCTCACGTTGTAACCACATACCCTGATATGTAAAAAAAATACTATGTACATATGTGGAGATTTCAATTCAGCTAACAACATGTATCGTCAAATGACCACAATTCACAACGGTATAATTGTGCGGTCTTGTTGAAATATTGAAGAAAAAATAACGTTCCATTAAAAACAGTTGTTTCAAATGCAACTCAAATTGATGAGGAAATTATTATAATATTCAAATTCTAAGACATATACGAAATCATATACACAATTGCATATCACCCCTTGACTGAGTCACAACCGCGCTATAAAGCGAGACCAATACATAAATAGTGAAGAACAAACATTGCCATGGATACCAAATATTTCGGTAAATCAAGTATCCGTATATTCCTAATGCTACTTTATCTACCTCAGTGACAGAGTAAAACTGCTAACATCATATTTTGCATCAAGGTTCAGAGCCAAACTAATGATGTGACTCAAAGGGTTAGTGCTAATGGTAATTCTGCAGATAGGATCCTTTAGCTCCGAGGCGACGATGTGTATTAAAGCACACACAATGTGTTCTTGGATAGAGTTTTAAATAGACAAAACTAATAACGTAAATCCGATGGGCCGGGTCATAATTATAGTATACATAAGATGTAAGTATCACTAGTCCGAGTATCTTGTTCATCTATAATTTCTATCACTGATCTATTATTTCTTAACATTTTAAATATTTATTACGACATTTTAGAAAATTAGGAGCAAGCATGGTATTATAACACCTAGTTTAAATAACAGCTGAATTACGGCGTTCACTAGCTTATCTCGTCATGTGACAGCTTTTTTTTAAATATATTTATGTCGAAGTGAATTTTCATCATTCAGCTATTATTTGTTTACTAATGTGATATTTTAACAATGCTTTGAATGAGATCCGATGTCAAGCCGCACACAGGTTTGAGTGGATAATTTCTGTAATTTCTATTTATTGATTTTGATTGTCATGTTATGAAAATCCAGTGCATTCTAATTAATGCTCGGCAATAAAAATGTGTGTAACTTTTAAAAGTTTATTAGTTGATCATCATTGACATAGGTATACCAAATTACAGGTACATGTTTACATCTTACGGATAGCCTTTATGGCCATATTTTATCAAACCCTTTAAGTTCAAAGCACGATTATAATCGTTTCTTGTCTTTTCATTAGCACTTTAAATATCACCTCCCGAGAGTGTATTCGGTCAGTAAGTCATTAACCATTAACCCATTAATTTTCACTCACTTGAAGTTGTGGATCGCGTCAGCGAGACACAACTTCAAGTGGGTGAAAATTCAGATTTGGCGGTTAAAGGGTTAAGGCGCTAAAATGTTATTGTATAAACTACGGAGATCAACGTTATTTTTCAATTTGAAACCATCATAAATGTTTTAGTCAGTCCTTTCCGCTTCATCTTATGTTATGGATCTACGGCCATTATGAATATTTCACTCTTTTAGTGCGAGGATCGACTTTAGACGTCATAATATGGCGTCTGTGGACGTGAGATTCTGACGTTTAAATTCGACCCCCGCGCTGTAAGGACTAGTAAGTTAGTTAGTTATTGTTTTTTTAAGTGAATAGTACACAGGTGTACTGCACACCACAAATTACACATATACAGTAAAATAATATTCAATACACAGGCCTCTAGAGCTTATTAGTCACTGTTTTAAAACATTTCAGCTATAATTTATACACGGGGGGACATTCCTATCAACAATCATAAATTATTTAAATTAAACTATTTAAATTATTAGGTTCTGTCTAATTTGTCTAACATCAAGTATATGTATTTTACAAATATGTTGTTCATACATTTTTTAAGTTCAAAATAACATTACTGCGTGGTCTAAGGACATAACATGTAGGTTTATTTATTTTCTCAATTCCTGATACACAAGGCAAAAACAAAAATCCAATTTTCTACTAAATTTAAATTTCAGATTTCAAACAACCGTTAAGTTGCTGGTACGTTATAACATTTACATAATGGTAGAATATTCAAAAACATTTGACGCTATTGAAGTTGGGGATAGCGTCAGTGAGGAGCAGTTTCAAGTGAAAATTACAATCAGATATTAAAGGTGCAACAGTAAAAGAGAAAACTCACCTAGAATAAGTATTGTTGCCTCATATTTATTGATGTATATAATGAAATAAATACATGATTCTTCTATTTGTATTATTACGTTTATTTGGCTTACATTGCGTTCTTTTATTTCACAAATACATGTATATTACAAAATTAGAAACCACTCACCCAGCTTATAAACTTTCTCAAAGGAATCAGCTATTAAATTTATTTGATGGGATATAAATGTATGTATGTGTGTGTATGTATCATTTATTGCCTTCATTAATTTGAAGAAAACATACAAAGTTAGTGTGCTTAAATTGACAAACAAGATGAAAACAAAACAACAACATAAAAAGTAATCAAGTATAAAGTTACAGGTAATTAAATCATTGCACTTCAGTTAATTTGCGAGTATTTTAATTTTGTTTGTCTGTGGTTATATATCGACCAAATCAGTTTAACAATGGCCAGATAGAAAACCACATTGCTGGTGGCATCAGCCTTTTTAACTCTTTAAGTCCCATTTCACTGTGTCTGGTGTGTTCTGTACATCTCCACAGCATGTGGCTTATATCTTCTTCTTCTAAAATGTCGCACAACACGCACTTATTAGTGCAGAGCATGTAGCTTCTTCCATTAGCGTTCAAATGGTGATCTGCGCACAATATAATTGAAATAGCGAGTGGCATTATTTGGTAAGGGGGGTGGGGGGGGGGGGGTGGTGAAGTTTTGTAATTGCAAGCCATGGCATATTACAAGCTTTAAAGTCTTTGTGCACAACGACCTGTCGGAACCATTCATAACTGGCATTCATTTGAATTAAAAAAGAGTGAAGTGTATATTGTTTATATCTTATTATGGTTAAATGGTTAGGTATAAAAAGTCAAATGCAAATTGTTTTGAAGTAAGAGGTTGCTTAAAGTTAAATTATAGATCAGCCATCCCATCGAAAAACGGTACTTATAATTGAAATTTTATTATTTTGGTGCAAAATATTGTTTATTTGATTATTGTCTCAATTTCCAAAACCGAGCACTCATGAACACTAACTCCCAAATGATGACGTACATTCCATGATTTTCTGACGTTGACATTGGTCACTTTGTTCACATGATTTTCAAAAGGGAGCTCAATGGTTTGAATATTCTGACAAAACTCTTGATTTTTCTGATATGACGTATGCGTTGATGGAAATAGCCCTCATAGAACAGTTTATAAAAGAATAATTAGATTTTTTTTATTTGTCTGAGCATCTGACATTTCAGGGTTAATGTTCTAAAAATAAGTGTAATGTTTTAAATAAAACACCATAATTATCTTAAATTGATGACTTATAAATACAAATTTTATTCAATAAACTGTATTAAAAATGTGCCAAAATAGCACGTTTTTTATGTGAATTTGAAGCCAAACATTTGCACTTTATGTTTAATCACTTAATTTATTCCCAATAACAGTGATTTAGGCGGCTATTAAAAACAGATTATAATCGTGCTTACCGCTTAACCCTTTCAGAACTAAATTCAATTCCAGCTTTGAAAGAGTAAAATATTTGTAATGGCTGTATTCAAATGTAGCAGAAAGAGCTAACTAAGACATTGATGACGATTTCAAATTGAATAAATAAACTTTGGTCTCCGATATACAGCGTTGTAAGGGCTGGACGGTTAATCATCATTGCTTATACACATGCACGTCACATGCATGGAGTGAAATTAATTAAATATGTTGCTTCTTTTACAATCCATCATTTGGATAATTTATAAAATTAGGTCATTTTCATTCATGTTGTCTTCATCTCAAGGTGAATGAAAATGAGGGGGAAATCTGGGTGTTCAAAAGATCATTTTTATTTCTCTTGAGATGAGAATTGTTGCTGAATTTCACACCTTCAGGTGTGAAATTCAGCAACAATTCTAATCTCAAGAGAAATAAAAATGTGGGTGCATTAAAAAATCCGAGGCTCAAGTCTGGTGTTCTACCCCTTAATTTAAATAACAACTGAATGACGGCCGTGATTGGCTTATCCCGTCATGTGATAGGCTGAACCACTCTTCTATTGGTCGGAGGGTAGAATACTATACTTAGACCGAAAAATCTAGGTATTTTAAAAACCTGGATATTGCAGCATCAATTCACAATGCAAAGTGAAAAAAAATGACAAAAGTACCTGGCTGGAAAAAATATACCTAAATTGGCCTAATATCTCAGTGCACGACCCGTGAATTATGAATGTCTATAAATCATTCAATTAACTTCAAAATGATCATCTTAACCAGTGCATTATAAGATATTAATGGCGAGCAGATGTCCAGCATTGTTAGCGATGCCGGCTGACACGCGGACACCGGGCTGGCGTGTGGAGACAAGGGGATAAAGGGCCAATTATGTATTTACCAAAAAAATCAATTATGATTTCATCGGATGAGAACGTGATGTTTTAAAGACCTGCAGGTTGTTGCGTGTCGTGGCATATCTTTAACCCTTGTGGCGCTAAAATATCTTTGTACAATCTATAGAGATTAAAGCGTTTCTTTCAATTTTAAATCATCATAAATGTCTTAGTCAGCTACTTCAGTTGCTTCATTTGAATACATATGTTACGTGTCCACGGCCATTATAAATAGTTTGATTCTTTCAGCGCGGAGATCGACTTTAGACGTCAGAATCTGAAGTCAACAGACGTCAGATTCTGACGTCTATAGACGGTCCTCGCACTGTATGGGTTAAACTGCCCACGTCTGTCCACCAGCCTGTCCAGATGGTAATACAGTACAAAGGCAAACAGCAGTAACTGCTTACTTTTAAAGTAAGCAGTTACTGCTGTTTGTCTTTGCACGTGTAGTGCCAATCTCTGATCATGTCACGTAACGTTGTCAAAAAATGTTTTAGAAAGTTTTTGTTGTTGGTTTTACGTTTTGTTCTTCTCTTTCGGTAATAGCCGTTATCGTCTAATATATGAGACTATTATCTCTATAACAATAAAAAAGACAAATTGATGCTAATAAAATTTAAAAAAAGTAGTTTTTATTATTATTATTTTGTTGCTATTTGCTAATCACAGCAAACACGAGATGTTCAATCAAAGTTTGCCCGGCGTCGCAGATGATGGGCCAACTTTGAGCCGACATTTGGTGAACGTATCGTGTTTGCCCCATATGTACAAATCTATACCTAAATTCAAGGAACAACTAAATAGAGATGCAAAATAAAAAGTAATCTATGTGTTGTTGACAAGATAATCATCTTTTTGTATAAATATTAAGTACATTTGGCTAATGTATAAAAGACCACTAACTAATTTCTTTCTTTAAAACAGTTGGAGTTTTACCTGAGCACAAACTGAAAATCTAACTGATTACCACCCGTCATTTTAATGTAGTTTAAATGTAGGGGCTAAGCTACACCAACCAATGACAGGCGTTATTTAGTCACGTTACCTTAACAAAATAACGAAGTGGGCGTGGTCTTGAAAAGAGTACTATATCTGAGCCAAAAGTACTCGGATCAACTAATAACATAGGTATTCAAATCAAGCAGAACGTGCTAACGATAGACTATCATGACGTGTTTCAAAGTGAATAACCCTTTGATTTCCGTTGCATTTAGCAAGATATGTTAGCATTGCAAAGGTTAGCATTAACCCTTAAATCTCTGAATTTTTTTATAAAAACCATGGAGGCCAAAGGGTTATTTTCAATTTGAAATTATCATAAATGTGTTATTTGGCTCTTTCTGCTTCATTTGAATACCTATGTTATGGGTCTACGACCATTATGAATAGTTTTACTCTGACGACTAAAATCGATCCCCGCGCTGTAAGGGTTGAGCCGCTAAATTAATTAATTAATTTGATTTTCACCCACTTGAAGTTGTGTCTCGCTACCGCGATCCACAACTTCAAGTTGGTAAAAATTACTCGTGTTTGTTTAATTTGAGACAAAACATTTGCAAATGTTGATTTTTAAACAGTCATTTCATTCCTATTAACTGTGATTTGATCGGCTCATAAAACAAATTAAAAACGAGTATATTCGTACTTAATGGTTTAACCCTTTAGCCACTAAATTAATCAATTGGAATTTTCACCCACTTGAAGCTGTGTCTCGCTGACGCGATCCACAACTTCAAGTGAGTTAAAATTATTCAGATTTGACAAAAAGGAGGTCAACAAGTTTTAAATCTTGCTGATTGATATCACGTTTTATCTTTAACATGTTTAAAAGCTGATATGTAATATGCTGATAAAAAATGTAAAAAAAACGAATATGGGCGGCACCGGCGGTTAAAGGGTTAAGGGATAAAGCGCTAAGATATTTTTTGTATAAACCATGGAGACCAAAGGGTTTCTTTTTCAATTTGAAACATCATAAATGTCGCAGTTCGCTCTTTCTGCTTCATTTCAATACTTATGTTATGGGTCTACGGTCAGTACAAGTATTTCGCTTTTTCAGTGCGAGGATCGACTTTATACGTCAGTATCTGACTTCTATAGACGTCAGATACTGACGTTTAAAGTCGGTTCACGCACTTAAAGGGTTGATGTATGTTGTGGGTGAGCTAATAAGTGGATCATGGCATGATATTATGACATTACTGACAGGAAATATCAGATCAAATAAATGTATAGCCCAAGTTTTTAACGGGACATTAAACTCAATGACACGTTTGGCACAACACAATATAGGCTGTAAAATTAGCTGGAATTGGCTGATTTTTTCAAGGTACATCTACTAAATGGCAACATTCCAATCATAGCAGCGACAAGCTGTAAAGTGGTCGTTGTAATACAAAGTTATGTCGGGTATGCTAACATATTTCCACCAATAACTCTTTCACAGCGGGGATCGACTTTAGACGTCAGAAGACGTCAGATTCTGACGTCTAAAATCGATCCCCGAAAGGTTTGAAATCGACCTACTGTAATTTTAATTTAAGTGAGTAGCAATTTAGGGTATATTTAACACTTTACAAAGCGGAAAAATGCACCCTTTCAGTCCGAAATGTGCGATATGATATCGTAAAATGTATACATTTGTTAATGCATTTGGTAAACTCGCCAAAGTATAGCACTCTATCCCAGACCACGCCCACGCAGTTATTATGAGTTAACCTTTTAACCGCCAAATTATTTAATTTTAATTTTTACCCACTTGAAGGTGTGTCTCGCTGACGCGATCCACAACTTCAAGTGAGTGAAAATATTTAGGATTTTAGAAAATGGAAGTCAACTGTTTTCAAATATTGCTGGTTGATGTCACATTTTATCTTTAACATAATTTAAAATGTGGTACTTAATGTGCTAATAAAAAATGAAAACCTGAATGTATGCTGCACCGGAGGGTTAACGTTACTAAATCACGACCTGTGATTGGTTGGTGTAGAGTATTGTACTTTTGGGCTGACAAATTCTCTGCTGATAGCTCAGCTTTCATTTGCCAAAAAAAAAAAAAAAAAAAAACGTGCCTGTATATATACCTATAGTATAGTATGTGGTGATAAAACATTTCAAGCATATAAAACCAAGTCACGAGGGGTAATTTCAGTGTTTTTTTCGAACCTTATTTATATACCATTGTCATGAAGGTGTAAATATAAATGTTGTCAATGATTATATCTCCTATGTTATATCCATGTGATAATCTTATATATGTTTGCATGAGTTATACGGAAGTGCATTTAAGACTTTTTTAATTTGTTATAACGGTCTACTAATCCGTTATAACGAAATAGCATACCGTTCTAAAAATTCTAGACCGTTATAACGAAATAGTAAACCGTTCTAACAGATTAGTAGCCCATTATAATGAATTAGTGGACCGTTATAGCAAATTAGAAAAAAACATCTTTGTGTCCTCAATGCACTTCTGTAGAACTCGCATACAAATTTCATGCACTTATATTCTGTAAACAATCATCTTTATTACGAAAATTATTTAATAGTTGATATTGTTGATAAATGTTTTAATAACAGTTTGTTGGGTACATGGCATATTGACTTTGTGAAAACAATCGCAGAGGTAATAAAAGATAAATGTCATGTGAACATCGAGGTATGAAAATATAGATTATATATATATACAGATATAATCAAAATCAAATAATTGTTCACAGCGTCCTTTTTGTGATAAAATTATATAGGCTTTTTTATTGATTGTTTTTTGGGGACAATTTCTTTTGCAATATGCCGCGTGTGCCACGAATGCGATGGGTTAGCTTAAAAACAGGTTTTAATAGATTTTATATTAGACAAATATAACTTATGTAATATAAATCAATCAATAAATCCCTTGCAATACAGTAGATGATTTTGGTATACACAAAATTATATAAATATATAGCATACATAGTATATATATAGCCACATATTAATGCATGGTGTGGCTGACGTCTATGTGTATGGATCACCACGAGAGAAGATAAAAACGGTTGGGTTTGATATAGTTTTTCTTTTCTCAGTGCCAATGCGCGTCTGATAAATATACCTAGGTTCTCAATTATACTGCATCTGATTCTCCAAAGAGATTAATAATATATTCATCGTGATTTTGGTGCCGAGGAGGCAATTATTTACTTCTCAGTGGTTCGTAGATAGGGCAGTCGCTGATACAATGTACCTCATCTTCGACAACGGTTTTGGAGTTTCGACAAAAACGCTAATTTACAGGTTTTTTATTTCAGTTTGTTTTGTTTACCCCGTTCAAGTTGTGTGCGCTAAAACAAATCTCTGCCATGTCATTTTAAAAATGTAGTTCTAAATTGAAATTTAAATAATTTTCAATTTTATATTTATGTTTTAATCTATAATAGCCTAGATTTCAAGCTTATTATCCTCTATAATGATATATGTCTTCAGTAATTAATATAAATTGAAATACAATACAATATCAATTATGCACACGTCCTGTTAATACTAATAATGCAAAAATAATTGAAGGATAAAAATGTATTTTGGAAATAAAGTGCTTAACCCTTACAGCGCTGGGACCGAGTTCAGACGTCAGAATTTGACGTCTATTGGCGTCAGTTCTGACGTTTGGAGTCGATCCCCGCACTATAAGAGTGAAAACATATTTATAATGGCCGTAGACGCATAACACAGGTGTTCAAACGAAGCGGAAAGAGCTGACTAAGACATTCATGATGTTTTCAAATTGGAAAAAAAAACTTTTGGTCTCCATGATTTATACAAAAGTAATTCAGCGTTGTAAGGGTTAATTAACCCTTTCAAGCCTGAGTTCACAATTGTCATCTTCATCCACCACAAGCCGCGAATTGCTGTCACAATTCTCGACTTGTAGTGGTTGATGATGACTTGAAGTAGGTGACAAATGAAAAAATATACTGTTATTTTTAAACAAGTTCCATGAAAGTATTCGTTTTAAAACCGCTATAGGTTTCAGGAAATTAAGTCATTCTCAGTGATGCAAATTGATGCTTTAATGCATCGTGAGGGTTTAACCCTCACAAAGCGGGAATCGAGTTTAGTCGTCAGAATCTGACGTCCGTAGACGTCAGATTCTGACGACTAAAGTCGATCCCGGTGCTGTGAGAGTAAAAATATTTCTAGCAGCCGTAACCCCATAGCATAGGTATTCAAATGAATCAGAAAGAGCTAACTAAGACATTTATGATAATTTCAAATTGAAAAAAATTGCTTTGGTCTCCATGATTTGTGTTTGAATATTTCAGTGTCTTAAGGCTTAAAGGGTCAGAGTATAGACAGACAGACAGACAGACAGAATTGTTTATTTATGTCTCACTCCCATCACATATACAATTATACAATATCACAAACAATAAAAAAGGGACCAGTCATTTAGACTTACGAGAGACAAGAACATGATTAATTATCTAAAATTTTAAAATGTATTCTCTTACAACACATGGTGACATGCATGGGTGGAAGAGAACCTGTTCACCTCCACCCATAGCAGTAACAGGGAAAAAAAATAAAAAGAAGATCACAATAAATCTAGGCCTAACTGAGGAAGTTAAGGCGGTAAAATATTAAAATGTTCAAGATATAATACATAATACGTGAAATGCGTATTATAGCATGTATGAGTTAAAATTGTTAGATTAAAAATATTTAAAAAAAAAAAAATTATTAAACGTCACACAGCGATTAAAAGGTCTATGAATGAGGAAGGTGTATATACAATCCACCCTGGTCAGCACTGTGAGCACGACGCGACTAGACACCGCTGGTGCCGTGCTGAACCAACGTCTAAGCCGTTGTGCCAGCACCCCACCAGCGCAGCACCAATGCATCGTACGCACAGCGTCGAACAAAATGACACTATACATTCCAAATTTAGGATAGATATTAACCAGCAAACACGTCACACCTGTCCGATGCCGGTTCAATGTTGGGACACCGTCTCAGACGCTGCACCAACACCAAACCAACACCGGGCCAATGTCTCGTATGTGTTAGGTATTACGAATACAAAAGGCAGATGGTTATTCTGAATACAAATGATGACGTCTACTGGTTAATATAAGATGGCAGGTTTTGGCAACAATTTTACATATTTTTTGGTTGGTGAGAAGGAATATAAATAAATCTGATTGTGACATATCATTGACATTTTGACATATATTCTGAACTGAGGCGAGCATTAATCTACGCTGATCATCGCATCAACACATGTTCTTCATCTTCAACCTCTAACATACATATAGGACAAATTCGTTCATTTACAGGTAGACCTTCATAACGACCTGTTTCGAGACGTATCGGTGCCACACCACATCGGAATTTTGCAAGAGCACTTCTGTGTGATTTTGACATAATACAATTGACATAAAATTTAGTTTCACGATTCTCCACCGTTTTAGCATACGTTCCAAGTTTATTACCACCAGCGCCACGTATTGCATTATCTCGCGTCACTGCCCGCGACCACTTTGCATGCACATGTCCTTCAGCTACAGAATTAACGTTTTTCCGGAATGTGACATTATTTAACTGTGCATCATTAGTACCAAAATATTGAATGTTGTTCTGTGTACAAAATTTTTTCACCCTAAAACTCAAATTTTTACACACATTTGATGCTTTTTCATTACACCAGTTGAATACCCGTTTATTTAATCGGCTAACTGGCATATTAACCAAACGACTCCATTGGCTAGCTATATTAGACCATTGTCGCTGTAATGGAGTTTTCCAGCCCAGTTCTCCCTGCAGTGCAGCATTTGGAGTATACCGTCGAAGCCCCAGATAATATCTACCGGCACGGTTATGTACACTACTGATAGAACTAAATTCTTTACCACCCCAGATACTAGAGCCATAATTAATTACTGACATTACCAGTGCAGTTTTGTGAAACAGCGAAAAGGCACACCTCCCATTGATTTGGACTTAGAAATCAGAAATCCCAGGGCTCTACTGGCTGATTTTGCTACTGTATCTGCCATAAATTTATAATCCAAATACTCTGTTAAAATGAGACCTAAATATTTATATTTATCTACCACCTCGACAGTATCATCACCACATTTAAATATATAATGCGTTCTAGGTTTAGAATTTGGTCTGAAATGTACCACTTTTGATTTCTCACTGTTTATTTTAATTTTAGATTTTGAACACCATGTGTTAACAATATTTGATAACTGTTGTAGATGTTCCTCCGAATCACCTAATAACACTAGATCATCCGCATAGAGAAGCAAAGGTATCTTTTCACCATTTATATCTATACCGAAGCCGCTATTTTTTAGATCAAAAGTGAGATCATTTATATACATGCTGAATAAAATGGGTGACAGCAGACAACCCTGTTTAACTCCTGTGGATACCTCAAACAAATCCGTATTTCTATTATTTATCCTTATGCAACATTTCACATTACTATATAGGGACTGTAGAACCTTCATAATTTTGCCGTTTAGACCATAGCTGTTCAACTTTGACCAAAGAATGTTCCTATTAACGCGATCAAACGCTTTGGAGAAATCTATGAAACTCACATAAGTAGCTTGCTTTAAGTGTTTACGAGTTTCAATTATCTGTGTGATTGAGCTCAAATGGTCTTCGCAGCTTCTGCCTTCGCGAAAGCCATTTTGCTCATCTGCAATTATGTTATTTATATCTGACCATCAAGTAATTCGTTTATTTAGAATAGCACAAAAAAAGTTTATAAGAGTGACATGCTAAAGCTATTCCCCTGTAATTCAGTGGTATTCTAGGGTCTGTAGTGGCACATTTAGGTATAGGATTAATTATACTAGTTTGCCAAATATCTGGTATTTTACCTGAGTTAAAACAACGGTTGAATAGAATTACTAAAAACTCAAAACATGAGTCATTTCGTAGAGCTTCCACAGGGATGTCATCACATCGCCCTGGTTTACCATTATATGCATTCTTAATTGCCCATAGCACTTCATTTCTATCAATTGGAGCATTTATATTATCGATACCATGACTTTCAATCACCTGTGGATCAACATCATTTGAATACAAATTATTACCTATTTGTTCATTATTGAAATCTTCTGTATCAGAGTTAACATTAAGTAAATTTGAAAAATCATTTTGCCATTTCTTTAATACATCATTACTGTCTTTAGACACTGACCCATCTTCATATATCACCTCCTCTGGTACCGGTTGTTTCCTCTCGTTCCCAACGCCAATATGTCCAATCTTTTTCCAAAAAGACTTGGGATCGTTTGAGTTCATACTGAGCAGGTCACGCTGTTGTTGGTACCAGTATTTTTTTTTTGCACGCTGTACTTGCTTATCCAATTCGCGTCTTTTCTGTACAAAGTCGGCACGTAGTTTGTGCTTGTCTCTGCCATTAGTACGATGCCAGGCTTTTTCAGCAGTACACATACCATTCCACAGCACAGTCAGAGACTCATTCCACCATGGCTTACCAACCCTCCGTCGTTTATTTACTGTACCCGTAGCCAGTAGGGCACACTTCTTTCGGGGCAACTTTGCTTCCATTTCAGATCGTACTGTATCACAAAAAGCACCATAGGCTGCGTCAATGGCGTGTTGATCGTCCTTCTCATTTAGTAAACATTCTAGTGCCATATCCATATGAGTATCCTTCATAAAGTCTATTGGAATTACCTTTACTTGGTACTGAACACGTTCTTGTGTTGTTTGTTGGTCACTACTATTCAATTGAGCATCTTCTGATGATCTTGGTAGATTGAGTCTCCACTGAAGCAGAGAGTGGTCCGATATTACCGCCCTGGTAGGGTCAACAATACAAACACAGCCGGCTTGATTGAACAGATCCGTGGCCCGAATTACCTGAAAGTCCGAGAAGAGACCTAGAGTTTCATACAGAATCACACAATAATCTACCACTGACTTGCCACGTATAGATATACATGTGAAATCGTTATTAACGTGATTAGGGCCATTTAGAATGCAGCAATTTCCGTTCTCGAGAAAATCAATAAACACGTCTCCCTATGCATTATCTTTAAAATCCACCACATCTCTTTCTGGTAAGTCATTCACCCCCTCAACATAATCTGTTTTGCTGGCACATCTACTATTAAAGTCTCCACATATATAAAATATTCCTTCGTTCTGATACATATAAATCTTTGTAAGTAAATTATTAAAGAATTGTTCGGCATCGACATTGCGAGTAGAGCGTGAAGGGGGGATATTACAAACACAAATATTAATTTTTTGACCATTTGCCTTTTCCGCCAACTGTAGCCATAGTATCCCTTCCATGTCTGTGTCCAGCACGCGTACGTTATATCTATCCGTCACGTCACGCCTCAGCAAGAAACCAACACCCCCGGAACCAAAGGGTGCACGCACATGAATCTTTTTGACCATAAAAAGTATATCCATCAATGTCTAGTGTCTCATCTTTGCGTAGATGCGTTTCGGCCAAACCTATCACTTGGAGATCAGCGTAGTTAATACAGCGAACTCGTGTAATAAAATTGTCAGATTGATTGTCTACTTTAAAACCATGACAGTTCCAAAACCCACATAGAAGCTAATTTGAAGGGTTGTTTTGCACATTTCGTCGCCTCGGAGCTGAAGGATCCTATCTGACACTCGTTAGAGTGGCAGATAGGATCCTTTAGCTCCGAGGCGACGATTTGTTTGCTGTTGTTGTTGTTGTGGTCGTTGTCTATGCCAGATATGTTGTTTCTTCTGCACTCTCGATCCACGAACCTCAAGTTTATCCTTTGCCAACATATCCACCAAAAGCCGCATATTGGCCTCATATTGTCTTTCGACTCGTGGCTTGTCATGGTAGATGGATCTATCTTTAAAGTTCCGGTTGTCTTTCAGCACTTTTTTGTTTTTCATGATGGCTTCCTTGTCTTCAGATGATTTACACTTGGCTATAATTACCCCACTGCGTCCGTTAAAGCCACGTTTCCTCACTGCATGTGCTACTTGGATCCCTTGTAATTTAATACCTTCTTTAATCACTGCGTTCAGTTTGTTATTCACATTTTTATTTTCACTTTCTGGTACGTTTCTCACAACTATATTCAAACTAAGCTCATCTGATTTTGGAACTGAAAGGGTGTCAAGTCGAGTATTCAGTTTATCGATATCTGCATTGACAACCTCTTGTCAACATTTCACTTTTTACAGCTTTGTCTACACTTTCTTTCACTGTTTTCTTCATTTCATTTGTTACACGTTCCACCAGACGTTGCACCATTGAGTCGAGTCTTGTATTGAGTGTTTGACTGACAGACGCAATATCACTCTTCAGCTCGTCCTGTAAAGAGTTCATCATGGTTTGTAGAGCTGTCAATACAGCTGGCGAGCCTGTTTCTGGGCCGTGTACATTTTCGGTGTGCATATTAAATTGTCCTGGCCCTTCCATTTTTTCAGATATTCGCTGTTTTTTCACACCTTCCTCTATAATATCTTCACTTATATTTCTTTTTCTCTCTCCACAAGGCATTCGTACGTATTATGGATGACGTATAATCCAAAAAAAGTTTCCGATATTTGAATAAAATTGAATAAAACAGGAGCTCAAATTGTGCACGTCTTCACGTTTTCATGTATGCAGCATGCTAAAAAAAGCAGTATATGTGTGAAGCAGGTGTGAAATCTGTCAGGGCGATCATAGGTGGCTTTGATCTCACCGACGCAAGCCGCCCCTTACATATACTCCACGGACACAGCCCCACAAAGACAACGGCAGTAACTGCTCACTTGAAAAGTAAGCAGTTACTGCCGCACGACGCAGGTACTTATCACCACTAACACCTCAATACTGACTGATTCAACAGATACACTCTGAAAACAAACTGGACAAACTTCAATCGAAGCAGCACATTTTTTTGTATTGATGAACAGCGGCTGTGTGCATTGTGCGACGCCGGCTTTTGATCTCGGCGGATTCCGAGTTGAAGAGGTGAAAACGGTGATAAAAACGGAATAGATTGTTTTTCAGGTGTTTGAAACTGAGCAGGAACACGGCAGAGGAATCTAAAGGCCATTTACAAATTTCCAGCGTTCGATGTTGATGCCATGTATTTGTGCAGCAAATGAATTTGACTTGATTTGACATAATATGCTCGCATGACCGTTGTCTAAAAAATAGCTTTCTAAGTATAATTTAAATTTAAAACCAAGGTGACAACCTGAGGATGGAATTCGCGAACACCAGATATTTACTGACATTTTCATTCATCTTGAAATGAGTGTTGCATCCAGGGGGTTAGGCAGCTTATAAGGTTAGGGAGCTTAAAGGGTTAAACCTAGAGGTAAAATGTAACGTAACCTATTTAACCCTTACAGCGCTGAAATACTTTTATACAAACCATGAAGACCAAAGGGTGTTTTTCAATTTGAATCATCTTAAATGTCTTATTTATCTCTTTCTGCTTCATTTGAATACCTATGTTTTTGGTTCTACGGCCATTATAAATATTTGCTGCAAAGGTTAATATACCTCATGGTGGATTATAAGTATAGGTGGTTGTACTGTTAACCTTTCAGACAGTTCAGACAGTTAACCCTTTACCTGCCAAATTATTCAATTGGAATTTTCACCCACTTGAAGATGTGTTTCGCTGACGCGATCCACAACTTCAAGTGAGTGAAAATTACTCAGATTTGACAAAATGGAGATCAACTCTTTTCAAATCGTGCTGATTGATGTTACATTTTATCTTTAACATATTTAAAATGTGGTAATTAATGTGCTAATAAAAAATGAAAACCGAATATATTCGGCACCGGAGGTTAAAGGGTTAAGTCGTGGTACAGTAAGGACAGCCAGATAATGATGTTTTTGTCATTTTGTTATCTCATCTCGTGTCTCTCCTCGCGAAACAGACGTGTTTGACAAGTTCACCAATCACTTATCTGTTACTTATTAACTATCACCCCATCTTACATACTGATAACGGCTTACCCTGATAACACCATGCTCACTGTACTACAATCTACAACAGGAAAATAAAGCCTCTTGCTTAATACTTGCAATTACTCTTTGGTTATTGCTTTATCTTTCTATATCTCCAGTAGGCTAGTCAGGTTCAGTTTGGCCTATTTGTGGAAAACATATCCCCCACTAACATCAATTACATCATTTATTTATTCCTTCATTCCTTCATTCCTTCATTCATTCATTCATTCATTCATTCATTCATTCATTCATTCATTCATTCATTCATTTATTCATTCATTCATTCATTCATTCATTTATTCATTTATTCATTCATTCATTCATTAATTCATTCATTCGTTCATTTATTCATTTATTCATTCATTCATTCATTCATTCATTCATTCATTCATTCATTCATTCATTCATTCATTCATTCATTCATTCATTTATTCATTCATTCATTCATTCATTCATTCATTTATTCATTCTGTATTTATTCATTTATTCGTTCGTTCGCCCGTTCATTTATTCGTTTATTCTTACTTTCATTCATTCATTTATTCGTTCGTTTGTTCGTTCGCTCGTTCTTTCGTTTGTTTGTTCGTTCGTTTGTTCATTCATTTATTCAATTACTCTTTGGTTCTTGCTTTATCTGTCTATATCTCCAGTAGGCTAGTCAGGTTCAGTTTGGCCTATTTGTGGAAAACATATCCCCTACTAACCTCAATTACATCATTTATTTATTCGTTCATTCATTCATTCATTCATTCATTCATTCATTCATTCATTTATTCATTCATTCATTCATTCATTTATTCATTCATTCATTCATTCATTCATTCATTCATTCATTTATTCATTCAGTATTTCTTTATTCATTCGTTCGTTCGCCCGTTCATTTATTCGTTTATTCTTACTTCCATTCATTCTTTTATTCGTTCGTTTGTTCGTTCGCTCGTTCGCTCGTTTTTTCGTTTGTTTGTTCGTTCGTTTGTTTATTCATTCATTCATTCATTCATTCATTCATTCATTCATTCATTCATTCATTCATTCATTCATTCATTCATTCATTCATTTATTCATTCATTCATTCATTCATTCATTCAATTATTCATTTATTTAATCATTCATTCATTCATTCATTTAATTATTCATTTAATTATTCATTTATTTATTCATTCGTTCGTTCATTTATTCGTTCATTCTTACTTTTATTCATTCATCTATTCGTTCGTTTGTTCGTTCGCTCGTGCTTTCGTTTGCTTGTTCGTTCGTTCGTTTATTCATTCATTCATTCATTCATTCATTCATTCATTCATTCATTCATTCATTCATTCATTCATTCATTCATTTATTCATTCATTCATTCATTTATTTATTTATTCATTCATTCATTCATTCATTTATTCATTCATTCATTTATTCATTCATTTCTTTTATTCAGGGCCTCATTAGCTTCTAACGAAATGACGAAGTGCCCGTAGTTTAGTGGAGTGCAACGCATGGGCAACGCATTCATACATTCACATACTTGTATAATAAATCACGTATAATATATCGCATAAATTAAACCACGTGACTAAAATTCAAATCTAAGCACATCATTCTGCTGTTAAATAACCCTTACAGCGCGGGAATCGACTTTAGTCGTCAGAATCTGACGTCTGTAGACGTCTGATTCTGACGACTTAAGTCGATCCCCGCGAGTACAAATATTTCCAATGCATTAGACACATAACTTTGGTATTCAAATGAATCAGAAAGAGCTCATTAAGACATTTATGATGATTTCAAACTGAAAAAAAATAATTTGTTTGACATGTTTTTTTACAGATTAATTCAGCGCTTTAGGAGTTAAATGGCACTATAACACAATGCTTGGGTCATGGTCGCCTATAGTGTATAAAGCGACTGATAAAAGCTGTATCACAGTGTATAACTCTGTATAGCCATTAATCATAACTCCACCCTGGCATGACCACGTAATGATAAGCTGTCACACGCGGATACAGGTAATTTATTCTGATTTATGCAAAGACGTCTTCCGTGATTGGCTGACACCTGCCATTAGTGAGTCACAAAGGGGTGTGACGCTCTCTACCAGGGTAGACGCCACAGGTAGGATGGTTAGCTTCAATAGACAATATACACTGTGTTCTGTATGACCCTTTCGGCGCGGGAATCGACTTTAGACGTCAGAATCTGACGTCCTGATCCGCGGACTGAAAGGGTTAAACGGAAAAAGCTGATATAATTTCATAAATTCAACTAATATCAGTAGTTTTGTTTTATTTCTTCCAGTGCGGGGATCAACTTTAGACGTCAGAATCTGACGCGGGGATCGACTTTAGACGTCAGAATATGACGTCTGTAAACGTCAGATTCTGACGTGTAAAATCGATCTTCACACAGGAAGAATTTGTAATGGCCGTAGACACATAACATAAGTATTCAAAAGAGCTAGCTAAGACATTTATTATATTTTTAATATTTATTATATTTTTTATTTGAAAACCCCTTTGGTCTCCATGGTTTATACACAAATATTTAAGCGTTGTGAGGGTTAACCCTTTATGCACCACACTGGCACATTTTGATTAAAATTTATCGAATTAAAATTAGTTTATTCTATCACAAACTTTGGCCCAAGTCTCGTATTCTACCCTCTAATTTAAATAACAATTGATTTAGGGCAGTGATTGGCCGATCGCGTCATGTGACAGGCTAAACCACTTTTCAATTGATTGAGATATTATTATTTTATTAAATCAGAACATTTTTATCCCTCACTTAGGTGGGAATTGCAATAGTGAATTAAATTAACCCTTGAAGCTCTGAATAAATGTAATAAATACAAATTAAATTAAGTTTTCACCCACTTAAAGTTGTGTGTCGCTACCGCGACCCACAACTTCATGTGGGCGAAAATTACTCATATATTGGTTAATTTAAGATAACAACATTTGCAAATCATGATTCCTAAAGACACATTTCATTCTCAATATCAGTGATTTTATTGAGTAATAAAACAGATTGAAAACAATTATGGTCGGGCTTAGCGGTTTAAGGGTTAGGATAAAAAAAACCTGGGTTTTAGAGGGTTAATTATTAATTTTTCAAAAAAAGCCATAATTCTGAAATAGCGCCATAAATTTATATTGCTCGTTTTTAATTACAGAAAAAAGGGGTGTCTAACTTTGACTTTTCCATCAACGGTCCCTGTCATTGTATGTCTGAAGGAGGAGGCCCTAAGTTCTGAAAACTCACTTTTTTAGAACCTACTTTGATTGACTGAGCTGAAGTGCATTGGCTGGTCATATCTGGTTATACATATATAAAAACTTTGTAATAGTATTAATTTGTAATAAATAGCACCAAAGGAAATGTAAATTGTTGTTTATTTGGAAAAAATAAAAACTGTACTAAAAAGTAAATTTTGTTTGCACACATGATCTTAAAAAATACAGCAATTATCTTGCTTGAAGGCCTAGACGCCTTTTGTAAAATGCCAACAATTTAAATTGTTTTCTACTTGGAAAAATATAAACTGTATAAAAACTTTAAAAAATACAGCAATTTTGCTTTAAGGCCTACAAGTAGTTTAAATGTGAAGGCCTAAATAGGCCATGCAGTTTATATATTATAGGAATTAGGTGGTATATATACAGCAGTTTATGTTTATGTTAATAGTTCTAAAATGTTATAATTCAGGGTGGAATAATACCTTTTTTTGCATTAAAGGCGGTATCTGTTTCCGTCAATGTATACGTCATATCAGGGAAATAAATATTCAGCCATTTTATTTAGTAAAACAAAGCCATGTACGTCCCCAGCCGCCCATGTACGTCCCCAGCCGCACATGGCGAGGAATCGAATTACATATATATTTATTAGTTTGGATAACGAACACGTGGTGTGGTGCATACAGATATATATAAATCAATCAATCAATTTATTCCATACAATGCAGTATATCGTCTTGGTATATACAAACAATAATACATAAAATAAAATACATAGCACACATGATATATATACAAACACATATCAATGCATGGCGTGGCTGACGTCTAAGTGTATGGATCACTGCAAGAGAAGATGAAAACGGTTTAGTTTTTATATATTTGTTTCCTTTCTTAGTGCATATAACTGTGTAACTGATTGTGTAATTAACTGTCCACATTTTTATAGAACCCAGTCATGTTGATTACGTTGTTGCACAAACACATGTAATCATACTATCAGTCAATCTAACATGTGTTGCGTCGTTATTTAAAATCAAAATGATTTATTTTAATCGTTAAGATAGTATCATGTACATACTGTGCTACCAGACATTTAACTTTCTACACACCAAGCCCCTAATACCCATATAAACATTGTTACTCCTTATTGTAACCACTTTAATTGCCAACATTTGAAAGTAAAAGGTGTAAATTATCCATATCTAAAAATGACTGCCCTTCATTTTAACAAAGCTCTATATTTTTTACTCTATTCAAGTTGAATAGAAAATCATTAAATTACTTGGCACCTCATGTGTTAGATATCATGTGCGTGTTGTTTGTGTGTATTCCGTGCCTGTTATTATAGTCGGATTCACATTAATCGTGGTGAATGATTTTCGCCGATGGCTCAGTCAATTCTCAACCAATTAAATTGTCTTTTAATTTTACAAGCGCTATTTTCTAAAGTCTACCCTAAAAATTGCATTGAAAAATATTACATTGTTTTACCCTTACAGCGCGGGGATCGACTTTTGTCAGAATCTGACGTCTGTAGACGCCAGATTCTGACGACTAAAGTCGATTCCTGCACTGTAAGAGTAGAAATATTTCTAAAAGCTGTAGAACCCTAACATAGGTATTCAAATGAGTCGTAAAGAGCTAACTAAGACATTTATGATGATTTCAAGGTGAAAAAAACATTTGGTTGCGATTTTTACAAAATAATTCAGCGCTTTAACCCTTCACCCGCCAAATTATTCAATATGAATTTTCACCCACTTGAAGTTGTGTCTCGCTGACAAAATAGAGGTCGACTCTTTTCAAATCTTGCTGGTTGATGTCACATTTTATCTTTAACATATTTAAAATGTGGAGCTTAATGTGCTGATAAAAATAAAAACCCGAATATATGCGGCACCGGTGGTTAAAAGTCTTTTTAACATGTAGTAAATTAATTAAAATGCCGCTCTCTATAAATCATAGCTTTGTCTTAGAATTTCGTAACATGTCAAACTTCTGAAATTTTCAGCGTAGTCGCCCCATGTATGCAAAATTAACTGAGGAATCGGTTACATTCTTTCACGCTGGTCAATGAATTAAATGTGACATAATAACGATTGAGCCCTCTAAGCCCTCAGTGGCGGATCCAGAGGGGGTCAGAAGTCATCATATCCACCCTTTTCCAAAACTAAGTTGCTTCAAAATCGATCAAAATTGCCAAAATATCAATATGTGGCATTCAAAATTTACTAGGGTAGTGCTTCAACTTAACCCTCAGATCGCCGAGATATTCAATTTATATTTTCAGTCACTTGGAGTTGAAAGTTCATGTTATTTGTAAAATTTAAGTCTAAAAATATATCAGTATTTCAAGATTGAAGGCATATTTTACTATGAACAGCTCGTTATCAGGGGTTATACAGGTGCTAATCAAAAGAGAGAATGGCTACTGTAGGCGACGTCAGTGCTCTAGGGGTTGAGGCACTACCCTGGTAAATTTAGGGTGTCAATTACGCACACATTTGCCAAGAAAAATCAATGATTGGCATCTATTTTTTTTTACTTTTGTCAAATTCTGGATCCGCCCTGCTTCTTCTATTAATTCAGCAAATAACATATTTTAAAATAAATTTATTTCAACGTAAAATGACACACTTCATCGGGATGCGGATGCAGTAAGCTTTGGTTTGAGGTGGGTATTTTATTACATCGAGTCATTTCGTTCATTCTCGTCACCTGAATTCACGAATATGGCATATTTTCAATAAAAAAATGACACCTCAGCCAGAGCTGTGTATTTTTGTTACTTCAGTCAGACGCATTTTTTGCACCGACCATTGAATATGTCACAAAAAAGTGAAATTGGGGATATGTGTATCAGTTTGAAATTAAAAATAAATTCACCATCAGTATATTTTCGAATGATCCAAACCTTCTGAAACAGTCTGTACAATAATTGTGTTATTTAACAGCACTTTCATCACATGACATGCAAAACCTTTTTTCAATGTGATATATCATATACAAATATAAATACAAATACATTTAAAGATTTTATTGACCGTTTACATGTCAACTTTGACATATTGGTCATTTGTATTCGTATAAGTTTTTTATGCGGCGCGAATCGGTTATACGTTTTGGTTGTAAGTATCCTATGAATTTAAACAGTTTGTGTCATTGCATATGTGTGCCAAGGTGTTGCAAGGAAATTATGTCGGCCGCAGCGGGACTCGAACCTGGCTCTGAGTCAACCACGCTACCAATGAGTTATCCTGGCGCCAAATATATAGCATATTAATCCTTACAGTGCAGGGATCGAATTTATACGTCAGATTCTGACGTCTGTAGACGTCAGATTGAATCGACTTTATACGTCAGAATCTGACGTCTGAAGACGTCAGATTCTGACGTATAAAGTCGCTCCCCGCACTGTAAAAGTAATTATAATGGTCATAGACTCATAACATAGGTATTCAAATAAAGCAGAAAGGGCTAACTGTGAATTTATATATATGCATCGTTTTAAGCCTGTTGTAGATGAATAGAAATATCACTAAATTTGACAACAAAGTTTGTGGTAGATCCTCAGTAAAAATACGAGTCGATATTTTTTGCAATTAGCCGTAGGAATCTTAAGAATTGAATCTATCTTAAGTCCTCTATTAGAAAGGAGAGAAAGTTAACCCTTTAACCGTTAAAGCGCTGAAATTTTTTTGTGTAAACCATGGAAACCAAAGGGTTTTTATCATTTTGAAATCATCATAAATGTATTAGTTAGCTCTTTCCGATTCATTCGAATACTTATGTTATGCATGGGTCTACGGCCATTGTCAATAGTCAAAAACTACACACCATAAGCTTATATTGTGAACTAAACGATCACTCATAACTAAATTTTCTCAAGATGTCATAGTCAAAGTCAAAGTCAAAACTCATTTATTTGCCAGAAATTACATTCAAGATAATAAAAAAACAAATATGTATATATATTTAATATATATCTACACTAATTATAATTGTAATAGGCTGGAGACCTCCATTAAGACACATTGTGTATCGCTATCATGGAGGCCACCATTCTGATGATATAGATACTTGCTGTAAGTTGAACATGTTGGAGAAACAAATAATTGAGTGAATAAAAAATAAGGTGAAAAAAAAACGAAGAAAGGAAATGAGTTGAATTAATTTTTGAAATTAAATAGTTTTTAAGTGATAATGAAGTGGAAATGCGCGCAATTAATAGAAACACCCTTCCTAACACTTTTAATCTTTTAGCTTTTTTTAGCTTAGTGCATAACTATATATATTGTATATATCCCTGACCCCCTCTTTTCCAAATTAAATCACCTCAACATTGATCAAAATTGTCCAAATGTCGGTATTTGACACTTTAAATTTACTAGAGTAGTGCCTCCTTAACAAAATGATATACCCCTATGTTCACATATTGGTAATGCCCTCTAATTTGCCCTCTAAGTAGTAATCAATTATATGGTATTTTATCGCAGTGCTTTACTATGGCAATGCCTTAACATGATTTTAATTATGTATGTGATATCATGTAAATTGTCGAGTGATTTTAACAAATCAACCATCTTGTATATACATGTACATATATTCTATCATTTTGACAAATAAGTCTGTAATGAGTTTTTTATGTCAATAAAATATCTGTCGGTCTGTCTGCATGTTAATATGGCCCTATATTTACTGTATGTGCCTGTATGTGTACAGGCTGCATGCGAACTTGAATACCTGGACCAATGTCTGCTTCATAGCCCGTCATTGAATTGAGTGTGTTCACTACTCAGTCAACCATTACAACGATGATTTATGTTTTTTTTAACCAAGGAGACCAAAGGGTTTTCTCAGAAATGTCTCAGTCAGCGCTTTCTGATTCATTTGAATACCTATGTTATGGGTCTACGGTCATTATAGATATTTTAACTCTTTCAGGGCGGGGATCGACTTTATACGTCAAAATCTGACGTCTACAGACGTCAGATTCAGACGTATAAAGAAATTTACTAGGGTAGTGACTCAACTTAACCCTTAGAGCACTGAGTTATTCAATTTATATTTTTAAGCACTTGAAGTTGTGTCTCGCTACCGCGATACACAATGTTAAGTGACTGAAAGTATATGTTATTTGTGAAATTTAAGTCTAAAAATATATCAGTATTTCAAGTTTGAAGGCATATTTTACTGTGAGCAGCTCGTTATCAGGGGTTATACAGGTGCTAATAAAACACAAAATGTCTACTGTAGTCGACATCAGGGCTCTAAGGGCTATGATACTACCCTCGTAAATTTGGAGTGTCAATTCCACACATATTTGACGAGAAAAATCATTCATTGGCACCTATTTTTTTCACTTAGATCCCCCCTTTTTTAATTTTGGATCCGCCCTGCTTCTTCAATAAATTCAGCAAATGACATGTTTTTAAATTAATCTATTTCACTTAGACCGATATCTTTTAAATTCTGGACCCGCCCTGCTCCTCCTCTAAATTCAGCATATAACATATTTGAAAAATAATTTATTTCAACGGAAAATGACACACGGGATGTGGACGCAGTGAGCTTTGGTTTGATTTCGGTCTTTTTTTATTTTGGGTGTTTTATTACATCGAGTCATTTCGTTCATTCTCGTTATCTCCAACGTCGCTTAAATTCACGACATGGCACATTTTCAATAAAAATTTAAATAAAAAATGACAGCTCAGCCAGATCCGTGTATTTTTGTCACTTCAGTCAACCGCATTTTTTTCATGGACCATTGAAATATGCCACAAATTGAATTTTTAATAGGTGTACCAGGTTAATTTTGAAAAAAATCATCATCTGTAAAATTTCGAATGATCTAAACCTGCTGAAACAATCAGTAGACCTTCAATAACTACAATTATTTATCACATGACATGTATTACCTTTTCCCAGTGTGACATATCATTATATACATTCAATATATAGCGTATTAATCCTTACAGTGCGTGGATCGACTTTATACGTCAGAATCTGACGTCTGTAGACGTCAGATTCTGACGTATAAAGTCGCTCTCCGCACTGTAAAAGTAATTATAATGGTCATAGACTCATAACATAGGTATTCAAATGAAGCGGAAAGAGCGAACTATGAATTTATATATGCACGGTTTCAAGCGTGTTGTAGATAAATAGAAATATCACTAAATTTCATAACAAAGTTTGTTGCAATTAGCCGTAAGAATCTTAAGAATTGATTCAATCCTAAAGGTGATTTATCACCCCTTATATGGTATGAATAATTTTGTAACAAATAAATCAAAGTTGCCAAAAGATGGGGCACAAGTGTTTCCTTATATGGGGTGATTGGCTATTATGTGACCATCTGAGAGGGTCACATGATAGCCAATCACCCCCATATATGGGGTGATTGGCTATTATGTGACCATCTGAGAGGGTCACATGAGAGCCAATCACCCCATATAAGGACATAATTATTCATACCATATAAGGGGTAATAGATCATCTTGAAGAATTGATTCAATCTTTAGTCCTCTATTAGAAATGAGAGAAAGTTAACCCCTTAACCCTCAAAGCGCTGAAATATGTTTGTGTAAACCATGGGAACCAAAGTGTTTTTATCAATTTGAAATCATCATAAATGTATTAGTTAGCTCTTTCCGATTCATTCGAATACTTATGTTATGCATGGGTCTACGGCCATTGTCAATAGTCAAAAACTACACACCATAAGCTTATATTGTGAGCTAAACGATCACTCATAACTAAATTTTCTCAAGATGTCATAGTCAAAGTCAAAGTCAAAACTCCTTTATTTGCCAGAAATTACATTCAAGATAATAAAAAAACAAATATGTATATATATTTAATATATATCTACACTAATTATAATTGTAATAGGCTGGAGACCTCCATTAAGAAACATTGTGTATCGCTATCATGGAGGCCACCATTCTGATGATATAGATAGTTGCTGTAAGTTGAACATGTTGAAGAAACAAATAATTGAGTGAATAAAAAATAAGGTGAAAAAAAAAACGAAGAAAGGAAATAAGTGAATTAATTTTTGAAATTAAATAGTTTTTAAGTGATAATGAAGTGGAAATGCGCGCAATTAATAGAAACACCCTTCCTAACACTTTTAATCTTTTAGCTTTTTTTAGCTTAGTGCATAACTATATATATTGTATATATCCCTGACCCCCTCTTTTCCAAATTAAATCACCTCAACATTGATCAAAATTGTCCAAATGTCGGTATTTGACACTTTAAATTTACTAGAGTAGTGCCTCCTTAACAAAATGATATACCCCTATGTTCACATATTGGTAATGCCCTCTAATTTGCCCTCTAAGTAGTAATCAATTATATGGTATTTTATCGCAGTGCTTTACTATGGCAATGCCTTAACATGATTTTAATTATGTATGTGATATCATGTAAATTGTCGAGTGATTTTAACAAATCAACCATCTTGTATATACATGTACATATATTCTATCATTTTGACAAATAAGTCTGTAATGAGTTTTTTATGTCAATAAAATATCTGTCGGTCTGTCTGCATGTTAATATGGCCCTATATTTACTGTATGTGCCTGTATGTGTACAGGCTGCATGCGAACTTGAATACCTGGACCAATGTCTGCTTCATAGCCCGTCATTGAATTGAGTGTGTTCACTACTCAGTCAACCATTACAACGATGATTTATGTTTTTTTTAACCAAGGAGACCAAAGGGTTTTCTCAGAAATGTCTCAGTCAGCGCTTTCTGATTCATTTGAATACCTATGTTATGGGTCTACGGTCATTATAGATATTTTAACTCTTTCAGGGCGGGGATCGACTTTATACGTCAAAATCTGACGTCTACAGACGTCAGATTCAGACGTATAAAGACGTATAAACTCGTGGCTGGCCTCTAGCGAAATAAAACACACTCAGTCCAATGCTGTGCCACCTGCCTCATGTCTGTATATACATATTTACCTAAGTGCAAGCATTCCTGGATTTCTATTCAAATGCCTGAATGCTCGTCCAAATGCCTGTCTAAATGCCTGCCTAAATGTATGTTTATATTATGTATAATGAGTTTATTTATATTTTATATTTTTATTTATTATTATAACTGAATGTCAGTCCGAATATGCTTGCCTGTCAGTCTGAATGTCTGCCTAGATGTCTGCCCCAATTCCTGCCCGTATTCCTGAAATCTGAATACTTTTTTAATGCTGCATGAATGCCTGTTTGCCTCTCACGTCATTTCAGGCTTTTGTAAGACGATAAATAATTGTTTTACAAAATATATTTTAAACAGGAGAACGGTGAGTCACTATGTGCCTAAAACATGTCTATAAGGACACTCAATATAACCGTAACGACCAAAGGGTTAAACCTCAAAGTGGCATGTCAGGTGGATGTATTTTTCACACAGGTGTGAATTCAGGACACAAAGGGTTAAAAATGAAGACTTCGAATATGATAACCGGGTCGCCTACGTCACTACGAAGCCAAAATGGTGACCTCGCTGAAGTGATAGGCCGCATACAACACTCAAAAGGTGAAGTCTTGCTGACTCTCTTATGGGTCAAATAAAGCCACATGACCTCTTACAATGTCATGTCAGGTCATAATGCATGCGCGCCAGTGTCTTAGCAGAACAATGTTGAATGAGCGCTTCATGTTGGACTGTGAGAATCTGTGCGAATCTCTCTGACCTGCTCTATCAAGCGGAAGTGATGTCTTAGCAACGTATGCGCCACTGCACAGGAAGTTAATCCTGTCTGAGCTGACTTCTGTGTGTCAGGTAGAGATAGAGACCTAGATAGCATTGTGATGAGAGACAGAATCAACCAAATTGAGATACATATCCACATCAAAGCCAATTGTCAAACAGATTTTCACATTTAATTTACATTATTTCTCTTTATAAATAGGCCCACGCTTGATTGTTCCACCATTTTTTGTAAAATAATCAATTTGCGGTATATCTATGCAATCATAGCTAACCTTTGTGAGGAATATCTACTGTAAATATTATTTACAAAGATTAGTCATAATTGTATAGGCCTGCCTCAAAATAGCACTGCAAAATCAAAGAGAAAAAAATGATTAGGGGGCCTACTTTTCAAATAAACTGCATATGGGATTTGTACGACAGTGTAATAATCTATGGGCCATTATCAGATTTTTTTTTAACCTTTAACAAATCTAGCAATAGACACGTCTTGTAATAACTTACCATTTGCAACAAATCGGGTATATTTTAATCTTAAGTTAACTATAACCCACTATGGCCCACGTGCTTTGCTTGACACCTAACCAATCATGACACCTCAATTATCTTCGATCCACCGACGTCATTTCGGTGTGATTTTAATTAGGCGTGGTGCGAGCCACTTGAAAGGGAAATCTGCGCGTCTGTAGTTGCGAAATCTAGCACCTGATGGCGCTGATGTTTCCTTGGAGATAAAATCTCCAATACTGAAGTGTGAATGCTTTAACCTTTTCACTACCATACATGACGGAAATTTCCGTCGTCATTCGTCAATGAACGTAACCATAAAATGACACAAATTTTCGTCAAATATATACTACATTCATGTATTTTTTGTCATTTGAAGCTGGAAATTGCGTTAGCAATTCCAGCTTCAAATGACGAAAAATAGAACTCCTACACCAGTATATCTGGATCCTGGCATGCACCCCGGCCTGGAAGTCAAAGGGTTAAGTAACATGGATTGAGATGGATTATTAGCCTTTGATTACTACATTATCTGATTTATATCATCACACACCTGAAGCTGCCGTGTCCGACATCTCTAACCCCTTGAAAACCCTTATCCTGCTGAACACGAATATCGAGGTTTTTAATTTATTTTATTTGCCAATCTTGATATTGGGGACAAAATGTGTGTTTAAATACCAGGATTTACAAAGGATTTACTCTGATTAAACAAATATTAGTAATTTCCACTCACTTGAAGTTGTGGGTCGCGGTAGCGAGACACAACTTCAAGAGAGTGGAAATTTAAATAATTTAGTGTGTTTAAATATAAGGATTTACAAAAGATTTATCTCTAATTTAACACATATGAGTAATTTTCACTCACTTGAAGTTGTGGGTCGCGGTAGCGAGACACAGCTTCAAGTGAGTGGGAATTTAAATAAATTAGCTTAGCAAGATAAGGCTTAATGTTCAAATGCAATGGATATTGTTCTGTTTCAAGACTATAAAGTATATGTTGAAAAAATATTGTCAATATATATTAGTAATATTTATTAAAATTCAGGGTAAAATGAGAACTTTTATGAACTGTTGCATCAAGTCGATAACATCTGCCGCTTCTGTCAAAGTTTACGTGCGTCTATCAAGTAAATTATTATTCAACCAGTTATAGTGGGTTTGGCTTGGCTATTCAAACCAGTCAGATTGCTGTTCATAATCACGTGAACAATGTGACCAATGATGAGGTGTTCAAGGTTATGTCAAAAAATCACGTGAATACGATGACCAGTAAAGATTAAACTGAATGTATACTACGGCATAGGCGTATACCTGGGTACTTGGCATTATTTAATAGGAAATTCGACAGAAAAATATAAGAAACTAGGCAATATTTTTATTCAAATAATCATCTTTTTGAATGCATATTAAGCGACGACTGATTTATAAATTAAAGCTAACTAAACTCTTCTGTTCAAAACCCCATACATTTGACCTTCACCCCTTAAAGCGCTGAATTATTTTGTATAACCATAGAGACCAGAGGGTTATTTTCAATTTGAAGTCATCATAAATGTCTTTGTTAGCTCTTTCCGATTCATTTGAATACCTATGTTATATTATGGGTTTACGATCTATTTTTACTCTCACAGTGCGGGGATCGACTTTAGACGTCAGAATCTGACGTCTTCAGACGTCAGATTCTGACGTCTAAAGTCGATCCCCGCACTGTAGGAGTTAACATTGCATAAAATCACATTGATATCCATAGCTGAGCTGACAACAAAAAAACTACAGATATAACAGATGTCGTTTTGTACTCTTTGATACACAATTTTTAGCCAAAATCATATTTAGTCGTTCAATTAAAATTCAATATAAAAAGTCACTATACCATGAAAGTTCAAGCGAATGGAAATTACTTATAATTCTCATATTTAAGTCCATGTCATGTATTGATAGCTCAAAGAAACAGCAACGATATGCAGATCACATAGTTATAATAAAATGAACGGAGCTGCCACGTATCGGCACCTCAAAGAAAGAAACAGTGACAGTAAGCAGATCATGTATAAGCAAATAAACATATAATGGCACCTCAAAGTAAAGGTGAAGCAGTATAAAAATGTAGATCCCATATAATAAAATGAACAGATATTTTCATTTATTGGTACTTTGAAGAAAAGGAAAAATAATAACAATATGTAGACCTATATCGCAAATGAGCAGAGCTGCCACGTTTTGGCACCTGAAAGAAAATGCAAAACACATAACAATATGCAGATCCTATCCTGAAGAGCTGAGAAAAATTATCACTCTCTTCAAGGAGCGAGGCGCACCTTGTAGTGAGTGTAAAAATCAATTATCTGATTAATTCTTTGAGCTTGATATTTAATTAGATATAATCACTCACTCACCTGCTCCAGTCATTAGCTGTGTTTGCTACCCGTATCTCCCGTGTCATGTATACCACCTCTTCCCCCTGAGGCTTTGTTGCGCGTATCTCCCCTCTGTTACTCTCCACTGCTCTATTATGTTGTGAATATCTTACATCTTTCCCCCTGAGTCTTTGTTGCGCATATCTCCCCTCTGTTACTCTTCACTCCTCTTTCTATCTGTGGATATCTTACAGGTGTAGTCCCAGAAAACACGAGACATTCACCCAATGTTGTTTCAATGTTGGTACAGTGTCTAAGACGATGGGCCAACATTGAAACACTATTGTGTGAATGTGTTTGCTGGGAGGGATGGCTGTGTCGACTACCCTCTGCAGACGTTCAGTCAATGCTGCTGCAATGTTGGGCCAGCGTCGCCCAGCTTTGGGACAATGTCTAGTGATTGATGGGAGCCTTGACCCTCGAGCTGCTGGGTCCTGAAATATGCGGTTTCAAGGAGGAGCATAAAATAATAATATATCGCCGAAATCTGCAAAATAGTTTGTAGCGCAATTGCTCATTTAATTAAAAAATCCTCTTCAATAGATGTCTATTTCAATAAAGTTGAATATTTTTTGTCATTTGAAGCTGGTAATGCATTAGCAATTCTAGTTTCAAATGATGAAAAATATTAGTCGCTACCTTAGCAGGTCAAGGTTCACCAGCGGGAAGCCACTCTTCTCCCAGCGGGTGGTGGTGGGGGGGGGGGCATTGTCACTGTCATACAAAGTAAAAAGTTTTCACAATGTTGATTAAATGATGGGCTTACACCGGACACACTGGCCCAGCATTGAGGTGTCATCTAATGAACAGTGGGCAAAAGTGCTGTTCTTATGATGCCAAGTTCTCAATAGTTAATTTTGTGGAAGTTTAAATGCGACGAATGTCTTTCAGTTCTATAATGAAAATACACATTTGAACAGTATTCACAATATTTATTGTAAATGACTGCATGTATATTGCTAATTCTTAAAGGGTGTTTCTGTACATTCAAATCAAATATATTTGAATCTTTTCTTCAACATGACAATGAGTTAGTTACAGCTTTTCAAGAAAAGAGGCTACATGTTTATTTAGATTTTCAATTTTAATTTTCACCTATATGCACGACTCGGCACATTGTGTTATGTGTATTTAGTATTAATTGTCGACATATTTTCTATAGTTTCCAGGCAAACACGAGACGTTGAGCCATGTTGGTTTAATGTTGGCCCATCGTCTACGACGCTGGCCCAACCTTAACCCAACATTGACTTAACGTCTCGTGTCCGCTGGGTTACTATTTCCTCTATCGCGCTGCACTGCGCGCGCAGACAAAGGGTGCACCTGTGCCGCCTAACACAATCTACTGTTCCGTAACGTTGGGCAGATACCCTTCAATTTTCAAATTAATTTTGAGTGGATAAGGGGCGGCCAGATGGCCCCGGGGCAACAGGCGTGTGCACCCCCGGGTGTAATCATCTGATATAGAGGACCAGCTTACCCCATCCTACCCCGCAGAGACAAAAGGCGGTAAATTCTTGCTGGAAATGTAAACAGTTACTGCCTTTTAGCTTTGTACGGCGGACCCGCTGCTTTTCCCCGCACTATATGAGGTTTTACGTGGATAAATGTGTGACGTCATGCATGAGTAAACCACAGGGCATGCGCCACAGATGTGCCCCGTATATATAGCCTGGTTGTTTTGTTGGTTGGCTGCATGGTTGGTTGGCTGGTTTGTTGGTTGATTGTTTGGTTGTTCGGTAGGTTTGTTTGTTTGTTTGTTTGTTTGTTTGGTTGGTTGGTTGGTTGGTTGGTTGGTTGGTTGGTTGGTTGGTTGGTTGGTTGGTTGGTTGGTTGGTTGGTGTTGTGGTCAGGGTGAGGGTTAGGGTCCATGGTTAGGGACGGGTAAGGGTTCCAGTGCCTGGTTCCCCATAAAACCCGGTATCAACCTGTCAACCGTACTCTCATCATACCCTAAAGGGTCTGACTTTCGTCACCCCTTCAAGGGCATGCCTTTCCATGTTTCCAACCTAGTGCACTGACCGAGGAGAAGCATAGCCTGATTTATAAAAAGGAAAACAATCATACTGATGTAAATTATACCTCATCTAATGCATTTATTAATGTAGTCAGATCCGGTCGGATCCGGTAACCATTGGGTTGTCCAGTGGGGCTTTCCCCAATCTACTTCTCACCAAAAGATCACGTACATTGTGTCTCTTTTTAAATGCTGTTACGCACCGTTTATAAGAATGTTTGGATGTTTCGCTTTAAGTCTATTGAAGGAAGTCTTCACTAATTTAGCTATATCCGCCGCAGTTGCAGAGTAGGTAATAACAAAAGGGGTGACGCCACCATCCTTAGGGAGAGGTACCGTATTTAAGCTGAATGGAGAATACGTTTTCAGAACTAATTGCCACTTCCTTTCCTCTTCAAGTCGCCCAATCTTATTTAGAGTTATGTCTCCCGTATTCATCAATACTTCAAGATACAACACTCTCAGATGGGTCGCCCTGCAGCCCCCGGAATTAAAGTGTGTGGCAACTGCTGCGTCCTTCTTAAAACGTACATCCGAACGATGTATGTTTATCCTTTTTCTGAAGGACAGCCCAGTTTCCCCCACATATCATTTATTGCATTTCAAACAAACTATACAGTAAATACCGTTAGCTGAATCACAATTTTGTGTGGTAGGAATTTGAATTTGATTCCCGGCATCCAGTACGCCCCCCATGGTCTTAACACTCTCTACAACTACTTGCTTCGGACATAATTAACAGTTCCTGGTAGTGCATATTTAAGAAGATCCATTGTTCGGGTTTTTTCTCAATTCACACAATGTTTTTTTTTCAACTAACTAATGCTGCAAAGATTTTCCTACACGCTGTCATTACATCTTGCTTGTTATTACGTATTCTAACATATCTAAGGATTTGTGACTTAATTAATTCCTTAAAAGTATGGTTTGGGTGATGTGATTTATTGTGTAACAGTTCCAAAGTATCTGTTGGTTTAAAATCAACTTTGGTATCAAATGTCCCTGTCTCCTTAAATCTGTTTCCTTTGTAAAGCACTGTGTCTAAAAAAATGCATTGATTCCGAGCTCAACTCTGCCTTCACAGTAATCGAAGGGTGATGGGTATTTAAAATTCTCACAAATTTGTCAAATTATTCCTTGGAGTGTTCCCAGATCATAAAAATATCATCCAGGAACCTCCAGTACACTGAGGGTTTTAGGACGCATTTTTCTAATGCGTTTTCCTCCCACTCTGCCAAAAACAAATTAGCATAATTTGGTGCAAATTTCTTACCCATCGAAGTTCCCCACATTTGTAGGTACCATTGGCTGTTGAACTCAAAATCATTGTTTTCCAAATTAATTTTTAATACTTCTAAAATTGCTTTATCCGGCCTCTTTTGGTCTGGATTCTTACTGAATATTTGTTTGACAGCCTCTAACCCATTGGTATTTTATCTATGTTTGTATAAAGACTTTCACCATCTATTGTGGCTATAAATGCCCCTTTCTTCGCTTTAATTCCCGCAGTTTGTTGGCTGCTTGATTGGCTGGTTGGTTGGTTGGTTGGCTGGTTGGCTGGTTTGTTTGTTGGTTTTGTGGTCAGGGTGAGAGTTGGGGTCCATGGTTAGGGACGGGTAAGGGTTCCAGTATCTGGTTCCCTATAAAACCCGGTATCGCTCTGTCAAGCGTACTCTCATTATACCCTAAAGTGTCTGACTTTCGTCACCCCTTCAAGGGCATGCCTTTCCATGTTTCCAGCCTAGTGCACTGACCGAGGAGAAGCATAGCCTGATATTTCCACACAATATATTCCTAGTTCATTCCATTAAATGCTTTAAACCTAACCTTTCATGCACCTATGCATTTTTGACATTTTGAGGTAAAAAAAAAAGGTCAGGATCAGAAATACATGTATATTAGCACTAATAAAGAAAGGGATGCTAGGGGAAATTGTATTCGAGTCGAGATTCGAGTTGATTTTTCTGACCCCCTCCCCCCCTCCTAGGATTTTAATATGTTTTTAAATATTTTTTCTTAATTTCACACCTTATTGTGAATGAAAATAAGGATAAATACCTGAGTGTCAATATTGTTAAACTAAGGGATCCTCTGGCTAAATTGTCTCGTGGGTGAAAAGTAGTGTATCCCGCAGATAACTATTTCAATTTTTTTTTTATTTTGAAATTTTCGAAAACATTTCTTAATCTATATAACAATATTTATAAGAATCCAGCAATAACCCAAACATACTAGTGTATTGACCTAAAGGATGGTTGAATGCTAGCACAGCATTGGGCCACAAGTTGATGCCGTCGGTCCAGCGTTGAGCAAACCATCGGTGCTGTGAGGGACCCCCCCCCCCTCCCCAGAACAATTAATTGATGCAGCCAGGGGGTTGCTTTGATCATGCCGTCTGAGATAGTGGTTATCTGGGGCATGACAACATACGTCTTGGAAATACAACTAATTTAGTCGTTTTCAGTATTTTAAATTGTTTTTTTTTTATGTTTTTGTATTTTATTCAGGATCAGTAGGATATATAGCTTCATATGAAGTAAATTTCAAAATTGACAACATTGCAAAATTTCCATCCCAAGGAGTTTTTGTAAAATCCTGCAGCACGGATCAGCTGCAAGTAGATTTTTCTTTTATTATTAGTCCCGTCTGGATCTAAGTAATTTTGTTTGTTAACCACAATTCCCACCTGAAGGTGAATAAAGATGACAGAAATACCTGTGTGGTAAAACAAAGAGATGCTCCGGGTGAATGATATGCAAATCAGCCATAAGTCCATATTCCTTGACCCTAGTACTGCTAGATACGCATATATTTGCCTAAAGAAAATGTCACGGAAAATAATATATTTTTTTGTGATAAATTCTCAGTCCGTCCTCTAACTCAATTTGCGATAAGTGTATTTTCATAAATAAACATACTTTTTTCGTCATTTCCAGCTTCAAATAAATGAAAAATATCAAGAAATAATACAGTATGGAGCAGGGGTTAATTCTCCTTAGGATATGGATCTGGCGCTGTTAGTCCTAGATCCACACTGCTCAGCCATCCACACCCGGACCAGAAATTAATCCCCGGTCTCTGGCCACCCCAGGCGTGAGACGGACGCACCTCCGTCACACTTCACCTATTGACCCTCTGGCTGCTAAGTCATTCTATTTAAATTTTCACCCGCTTGAAGTTGTGGCTCGCTTCCGCGATCCACAGCTTCAAGCGGGCGAAAATTACTAGTATTTGATTTGGGACCAACCATTTACATATGTTGATGTTTAGGCACTTATTTCGCCATGAAACATTTGCAAATCTTGATGTTTAACCATTTAGCCGCCAAATTATTCAATTGGAATTTTCACCCACAACTTCAAGTGAGTGAAAATTATTCAGATTTGACTAAATGGAGGTCGACAAATTTCAAATCTTGTTGATTAATGTCACTTTTTATCTTTAACACGTTTAAAAGCTGATATGTAATATGCTACTAAAAAATGTAAAAAACGAATATGGACGTCACCGGCGGCTAAAGGGTTAAAAGGGTTTAACCTTTTTAAGCAGTCTGGTACAGCCATGGTTTAACCTTGTTTTGGCTGATAAAATGTTTTGCTCTTTTGCTGCATTGTGATATTTGAGAAGATGTCGAGCTATAGTATTTTCAAAACGCAAAGAAAAAAATGGCCGCAATAAAATTATTTTTCATATTTTGTTCAAAATTTGCGATAGAGTCTTGATTTTGTGCCTGATTTTAGAGAAATATCATGTTGCGATATTGTTTCCTTGTGCAAATCACTTCATTCTCATATACTTCACTTCACTCAGGTGTAAATGAGTATCTGTTAGAACAAAACTGGCAATGCGTTGGAGAAGTTCCAGCACGGGGATCGATTTTAGACGTCAGATTCTGAAGTCTAAGGTCGGTCCACGTACTGAAAGAGCAAACTATTTATACCCCCATAACATAGGTATTAAAATGGAGCGGAAAGAGCTAACTAAGACATTTATGGTGACTTCAAATTGAAAAAAACATTTAGTATTCCGTGATTTAAGCAAAAAAAAAAAAAAAAAAGGGTTATATTTAAGGCGGCCAGAGCTCGTCTCAGTTGACTTATTAAATGTTTAATTGAGCCTGGCACACTGTGTGTATTGTTCCTGATTGTTTCCCTGAGGGCAGCGGGCAGATCAATGCAGGGAAGGCGGGGGACTACGGTATGCTTCAATTCGGGGAAGGTGGGGAGAAAGAGAATAATGGGAGCAGGGTATGGTTTACACTGGCTCGTGGTTAACCTTTGTGACGTCACGTCGCCCCTGGATATGTACACGTCACGTGACGCAAGTTCCCCCCTCAGCCCGGGGGTGATAACTTTTACCCCTGTGTCGTACACGTTGACACACACTCTCCTGTGATCTCTTGATCTGAAGGTGAGTGAGTGAGTGAGTGAGTGAGTGAGTGAGTGAGTGAGTGAGTGAGTGAGTGAGTGAGTGAGTGAGTGAGTGAGTGAGTGAGTGAGTGAGTGAGTGAGTGAGTGAGTGAGTGAGTGAGTGAGTGAGTGAGTGAGTGAGTGAGTGAGTGAGTGAGTGAGTGAGTGAGTGAGTGAGTGAGTGAGTGAGTGAGTGAGTGAGTGAGTGAGTGAGTGAGTGAGTGAGTGAGTGAGTGAGTGAGTGAGTGAGTGAGTGAGTCATCTCATCATCCTCAGGAGGTTCTCCTGGCCCAGTTTAGCCTATATGTGCACAAAGGTGCCCTAAAGCCCGATTCATTTTATTTATATGAAATATCAATTTAACTTATTGAGCAATTTCGCATAATTATAGCTAGACTAACAGTACGGAGTGAAAGATCAAGTTATTTTAGCCATAAGTTACACAACTCTTGTCCAGCATGTCTAGGGTGGAAGGGGTAAATCCCCTAGGCATGCCCAGACCCTCTTGTCGGATGAGTAAAGAAAAACATTGTCAATAACTCTTCTAGTCCAGTTATCTACCTCTCAGGCTAATGTCGTCTTTGGTACAGCAGTATTTCTCTTAACCTTTAAAGTGCTGCATTAAAAAAATAGATTTGCATCCACTTGAAAACATTTGTAAATCTTCGTATTTAAGCACACATTTTATTCCCAATACCTGTAATTTAACCTGCTAAAAAAACAGATTAAAATCGCCTGTGGTCGTGCTAAGCGATGTAAGGGAGATTTACTTTAGACGTCAATATCTGACGTCTTTAGACGTCCGATATTGACGCTTTAAGTCGATCCCCACAATGTAAGAGTAAATAATTTATAATTGTCATAGACTCACACCATAGGTATTCAAATGCAGCAGAGAGCGCTAACTAAGACTATAGTCGTGTTTGGCGGTGTAAGAGTTGATATACAACGGGCCCATTCAAAAAGTCACGTTAAAAAAGATTTGTTCTTGGTCACTTCATGACGTCCCCTGACGTGTAAAACAGTTCTCTTATCCTCCTTCACGATTCCCAGAAAATTTACTGATTCCATTGAAACAAGACAACTTCATTCAGATATTAATTTTATGTGTGTTATTCTTGAAATGTTTTTAAAATCATGTCCTGAGATTTATGTTCTGTGGCTACAGGAACGTGAAAACTCAATATCTCGCTGGCATAAAACACCCTTACCTCTGAAATACCTATATTTGTTCAAGAGATGGGATACTTTAACACTTACAGGATCTTCTTTAGACGTTTAAAGTCGATCACCGCACAAATTTAAAACAACTCTTTGGTCTCTATTAAAGTAAACATATTTCAGCGTTGTAAGAATTAAAAGATAATAAAACGTGAAACGTAACTTGTCACGTTAGAGCTAATAATTTTAATTAAACTATGCTCATGAGCTACTGCTATATATGAACTTTCTCAAGGGTCTCTAAGAAATTGACTTACAGAATCAGCAGGACATTCTTAGTTAGCAACAATCCCGTTTCTTGTTGAATTATATAACAGCAGCACCTTGGGGCTCATCACTTACAACTCTGAGATAATCGAATTAAATGTTCAGACACTTGAAGTTGTGTCTCGCTACCTCGATTCATACCAAAAGACCGAAAATTGGTTGAATTTGATATATTTAAGTCGAAATTTGCATGATTATCACAGATTTGAGATATACTTAGGTTTGAAAAGCTTGTTATATAAGGCCATTACCCTTAACCCTTTCACCACTGAAGCCTGTTTTTATGTGCTGAATGCCATAGCATTCAGCACATAAAAACGGGCTTCAGTGGTGAAAGGGTTAAAGCGCGCCGAATTATTTTGTTAAAAACCATGGAGCTGAAAAGGGTTTTTTAATTTCAAATCATCATAAATCTCTTAGCTAGCTCTTTTGAATAGCTATGTTATGTGTCTGCGACCATTATTATTATTTTTAATCTTACCAAAGAATCTTGCTCTTACAGCGCATGCGGGGATCGATTTTAGACGTCAGAATCTAACGTCCACAGACGTCAGATTCTGACGTCAAAAGTCGATCCCCGCTTTGTAAGGGTTAAAACAAAGAAAACAATGATATATAGCTGACTAAGCACGACATCAGTGTTCTAAGGGTCATAGGGAAAATATCGGATGTCTCGGAGCTTGCCTGTATTTGGACAGATAACTGGTGGCGCGCACGGGGGGAGGGGGTGCACACACCCTATCCACCCCAGAGAAGATGCCAGCAATCCGCATACCTGATCCTAGATCCATGTGGGGGGGGGGGAGCACAGTCACCTGATCTACGTCAATGCTGAAACTATCACCAAATTAAAACATCTTTTCGCCCAGCACTTCTCCTAATGACCACGCCCCCTGACGTCATCGTCACGTGACGTATGACGTAGTTTAGGGCAGTCTGGGGCGGCAAGGGAATTCCCCTGGCGATCCTGTGAGGGAAATGAGGCATGGGATGGCGGGGATTTGACTGCTAACCGAGGGAAAAATTGGCTTTGTTGGATATTCACGGCCGCGGATTTGGAGCAGACCAAGGTGATAGGGTCAAGACCCCGCGCGCTGCCTCATGGGAAGCCCGTCTGACGTGAAAGAGGGATCCAGAGACACTACAAGTCCTGGGGAAACACAAACACTCTTGAAATCCTACAGTTCTGGAATTTATATATAGGCTCCATGTAGATAATGATACATTCATATAATTTCAGTCTAATTATTATTTTTAATATTTTTCAATTCAGATTGTTCAGAGTTAAAGTGCATGCGCTAAAGCTGTAATTTCCGCGAGATGATATAATCCCCCCACACGTCACAATCATCGGCTACTGCTGCATTCATCCGCGGTGCGTTTTATTCCGTGTCACACCCTGTCACTGTCAGTCGTGACCGCGGGTGTGAAATAATCCCGTCCAGCTCCCCTCCGTCCGTCCGTCCGTCCGCTTCCTCTCGCTCCGTGACCTATTATTCCCCATTTGCCGACTCCACACGGAAAACTAACAGATAAACCGACACCTTGACCCCTACAGCTCTGACCTGGTGAAATCTAATTAGATTGTCACATAAAGATGTGGCTCGCTACCGCGATCCACATCTTTATGTGACTGAAAACTGCTTGGGTTAGTAAAATTTAGTGTATCAGTTTCACAGATGTAACCCTTACGACGCGGGGATCGTCGTAATACGTCAGATTCTGACGTCTAAAGTCGATCCCCGCTCCTTAAGATTTAAAATATTTCTGATGACCGTAGACCCATAACATAGATATTCAAATGAAGCGGTAAGAGCTAATTCAGACATTTATGGTGATTACAAAAATGGAAAAAACACCTTTGGTCTCTATGGTCTAAACACAAATATTTCAGCTCTGTAAGGGTTGGGTGACTGAAAATTACTTGGATTTGTGAAATTTGGATCACATCGCATTTTCAGTTTCATATATATTTAAAGACTTTTTCACTTTTAAATATCGGCTACGCAAGTGCGAATAAAAAACACAGAAAAACAACTGTAGAGTTTGTTCATGGTTATTATTAATCTTGAATCAACACTCTGACGTCACGCATAAAGGCTGGCTGTGCTGTGTTATTTGATGATTGGCTCAGGGTCGGGGGTTTAGTTCCCACCCCTGGCAGACTTAAAGTAGGCGCTTAGCGGTGGCTGTTTGTGAGGATGGGCAGAGGTCTGCTCGGCATGACAAACGGCACGCTCCCCACGACAGACCTGCCTGGCCAACTACAATAAATGATCCCCTGAACAGGCACCTAGAAGGATGTGCACCCCCCCCCCCCCCTCCAGCGGCACAGGCAGGGATCTAAGTCGGCTGACGTCAAGGCATTGTAAACAACTCTACATCTTAATTAACTAATAACACAGCACCGAGTACTGGATTCAAGTACAATTTATATCACAATGGAATGCCTACACGGGATTAGATGATACTCTCGTCAAATTTAGATCATACGCAGAAAAAAAACGAACATTGAACCAATATCTCGTGTTTTCACTCACTCACTCACTCACTCACTCACTCACTCACTCACTCACTCACTCACTCACTCACTCACTCACTCACTCACTCACTCACTCACTCACTCACTCACTCACTCACTCACTCACTCACTCACTCACTCACTCACTCACTCGTTCGCACGCTGACCCATTCATGCACTCACCCAGTCATTCATGCAGTCACCCATGCACTCATCCATTCATTTTTCAGACTTGTCGCATGATGATCGGCGATAGAAGAGAAAAAACATATTTAGGTTGAAAACGGGGAGGGGGCTAAACAAATAAAGAGGAAGAATATTACCAAAAAATTAAGATGATGTAAGAAAAACGAGAATAAATGATGGAATAAATGTGCTTTCTGATACATAAATAAAACTAGTGGACATCGAGAAGATATTTAATTGCACAGAAAAAGCTAAATAAATAGGATACAAGGGACAAATATAAAAACATAATAAACATAACAAAGGGAGTGACTATTAATTAAAAAATAAATAACGAAGATAAATGGGAATATCAAAAATGTAATTAAACTGGCTCTGCGCATTTAAACATTAAAGATAAACACCATCGAATTGATTCATTTTTTTAGGTATTTTAAGAAACTTTTTAAAAAAGAAAAAAATCCGATCTTTTTGATAAGAGGTAATTAAAGTATAAATGTTTCTTCCTGAATAATTAGTATTAAAATAATGATCACGGGATCTCATACGTTTATTCATCCATTCGTTCATAAATTTATTCATTCATTCACTCATCCATTCATTATTCCTTCATTCAGTCATTCACTCATTCATTTATTCATTCTTAATTCATTCATTGATTCGTTCATTCATTCATTGGGAACGCATTCATTCATACAAACCACAAGGAATGACATGTCAAGATCTCAGGTAAAGCACAAAAAGCACAAATTAGAAATTAAAAGTCGAAGAATTTGTTTATTCGAAGCTTTAAATAAATAAAAGTTACACCACCGATTTAACCCTTGTCCACTAAGTTCTCTTATTTAACCTTTAAAGCGCTAAATTAAGTAATTCAAATTTTCACCCACTTAAAGTTGTGTCACGCTACCGCGACCCACAACTTCAAGTGCACTGGGTGAAAATTACTCATATCTGTTTAATTTTGAGACCAAACATTTGAAAAATTTGTGATTACACACACATTTAAATCCCAATCACGGTGATTTGATCCGCAAATAAAACGTATTGAAAACGATTGTAGTAGCCCGTAGCCGTTAAAAGGTTAAAAAGTGATTTTTAGAAAAAGATTTATTTTCAGAATGCATCCGCTTGTACTTTGACGTTATGCTAGTTGCTATAACCGTTTCAGAGTGTGTTCAGCTCACACGCGTGGACTTCGGCTAGTACTATCCCAGCAGACACAAGACGTTAAATCAATGTTGGCTTAACGCTGGTCCAACGTCGTAGACGGTGGACCAACGTTAAGCCAAACGGTATGAAAACACAAAAGACGTAGTGGTAGGTTTCAATGAACAAACACCGATTTATTATTACATATAACAGAAAATATCGACAGTTCATGACATAAGCATAAGATTATCATCATCATTATCATTGTTATCAGTCTAAGTTGACAAAGAAGTGGTCGTTGTGATGTTATAATCATCTGATGGTGGTCGTCGTGAGGTTATAATCATCTGATGGTGGAGAATTAGTAATTCTAGCTGTAGATTTGGTTGAGGTATACACAGGAGCAGTCAGTCAATGAGAAATCAGGTGAAAATGACTAGCACGAAAACAACTGAATGGATTTCCCTCAAATTATACATTATAGTAGTGTCCAGGAGATATCTCCCTGTGCTTATACATGGTGTTATGCAGAAGATATCTGTCGAAGGTAGATAAAACTGAATGGATTTTCTTCAAATTATACATTATAGTGGTGTTCAGGAGATATCTCCCTGTGCTTATACATGGTGTTATGCAGAAGATATCTGTCGAAGGTAGATAAAACTGAATGGATTTCCTTCAAATTATACATTATAGTAGTGTTCAGGAGATATCTCCCTGTGCTTATACATGGTGTTATGCAGAAGATATCTGCCGAAGGTAGATAAAACTGAATGGATTTCCCTCAAATTATACATTATAGGAGTTCCCAGGAGATATCTCCCTGTGCTTACACATGGTGTTATGCAGAAGATATCTGCCGAAGGTGGATAAAACTGAATGGCTTTCCCTCAAATTATACATAAACCATTCAACCGCCAAATTATTCAATCTGAATTTTCACACATCTGAAGTTGTGTCTCGCTGACGCGATCCACAACTTCAAGTGAGTGAAAATTATTCATATTTGACAAAATGGAGGTCAATTCTTTTCAAATCTTGCTGGTTGATGTCACATTTTATCTTCACCATATTTAAAATGTGATACTTAATGTGCTAATAAAAATGAAAACCCAAATATATGCGGCACCGGCGGTTAAAGGGTTAAGGAGTGTCCGAAGATGTATCCTATACACATGGTGTTATCATAGAGTTAATAAATGTAGATACAACTGTATGTATATCTCTCAGATTATAGACATTGTGATGACAATGAGATATCTCTCAAATGGGTACAGCTGATTGTATTTCTCACAAATTTCAAAAAAACTGAATGGATTTTTTCCAAAATTCTGCATGTTGTGGTGACCAAGAGATATTTCCCTAAGGTGGATATAACTGAATGGATTTCTTTCAAAATATATACGGTACTTGGTAATGGTGACCAAGAGATATTTCCCTATAGCCGATATAACTGAATGGATTTCTCTCAGATGATACACGTGGTATTATACTAGTGATGTTTCCCGAGGGTGGATACGGTAAAAAAAACATGCCTTATATTTTTCATAAGCCACGTAAAATATTTTATTATCGATTTCACTACTGCTCCTTATTTCATATTCTTTAATGTTGGAACATTGTTAGAGACAGACAGGTATTTTTTTAAACATTTCTCAGTCATTAAAAGCTGGACATTACGTTTGCAATTCTTGCTTTACCCCTTTCGGCGCGGGGTTTGACTTTGAACGTCAAAATCTAACGTCAATAGACTTAATAATCTGATAATGACCATATACCCATAACATATGTATTCAAAAGAAAACAGAAGAGCAAGCTAAGACATTAATGCTGATTGGTTTATCTAAAAAATATTTCTGTCTGAGAACAATTAACTGACAATTCAGCAAAAGATCAGAAAGATTTTATAAATTGACCCTTAGAACCCTGAAATATTTTTGAATAAATCATAGAGATCAAAAAGTTTTTTTACCTTAAAATCATTATAAATGACTTAGTTTGCTCTTTCCAGTTCATTTGAATACCTATGTTATGGGTCTACGGCCATCATAATTTGTTTAATTCTTTCAGTGCGGGGATAGTCTTTATGCGTCAGAATCTGACGTCTATGGACGTCATATTCTGACGTCTAAAGTTGGTCCCCGCACTAAAAAAGTTAAGGGTACCTCTTATAAAAGTAGCACTCATGAAATCACATAAGAATTTACAAGATTATCAGTATATACGTAACGACAGATACAAAACATATCATATATTTAGAAGTAAATTAATTGATGCGAACTGAGAATACTAGAATGTAGCCACTTGTATTGTTGTATTGACCTTGAAGAGAAACGCCGTATCACTGTTTTTAAATTATATTTATTGAAGATGATGAATTATTTTACAGTATGCATTTCTATCATTATTCTGAGCGACATTGCTTAACAAATTACTGAATAATATCCCTGGTATCTTTGCTTGCATGGCAAGTAATTGTAATGTTCCCAATAATAAGTATAGGCTCATTTTAGATCTGTGCCTAAAATATTACTAAGCAATGGTGTACAAAAACGTTGCTCATTATTCTGTTTGGTAGCGTTGCATGACAAAGTTGCGTACCAAAAAAAATCAGAACTTTCCGTAGGAAAACAGTGCAGCTGCATTTCTTAGCAATTAATAACTTAATGACAATGATCATTTTCACAATTATTTATTGTAATTTTCTGGCAAAATTTCAAGGTATTCTTCTTTATGCTTTTTATAATATAACACATCGAAACCTATCAGACAGACAGTGATATAAGCCACTCATTAGAGTGTCACATACGACTCTTTGCCTGATATCGGTAGATACGTCTCTTATGGGGTGGATATGCCCTACCTCTATTTAGCAGCAATGCCCGTCAAATCAGAACTAAACTCTCAGAACAAAAGGTTCTTGGAGGTTCTTTGTTACATATTGATATAGAGATAGGTTTGACAGACATATACCATCAGACTTGTATGACACAGTATAGTATTCTACCCTCGACCAATCGAAGAGTGGCTTAGCCTGTCACATGACGAGATCGGCCAGCCAACGCCGTCATTCAGTTGTCATTTAAATTAGGCAGTATATAGAACACCATACTTGGGCCAAAATGTATTATGACAAACACGATACATTGACCCAATGTTGGGTTGATATTGGGCCAGCGTCGCAGACGATGGTCCAACATTAACCCAGCATTGGGTCAGTGTATCGTGCTGACTGGTATGTATGTCGAGCCTTTCTCTATATGTAACTGCACAACAACAAAAAATGTTTTTTCTCAGACTACGTAAGATATCTGTCAATTTGCCTTCTGTCAGCTTTTGGCTACATGTTTTTGGCTTATTCTGGCTAAAGTTTTTTTCAAATTCGTCGCTGCATAGTGATATAGAGAAAGGTTGCACCTTTCTCTATATCACTATGCAGCAAGAACAACTACAATATCATTGATTAAAACCACGCGAGTTAAATATATGTGGCTATTTGGCTTCGGGTTTTTTGGCTTTTTCTGGCTACAGGTTTCTGGCTCTATGGCCTTCGCAGATCAGTTGACTGATGCATTCAAGAAGCTGCAGCTGATGACGAACATGATTATGACGAACATTATTAGATTGATTGTCAGCCTTAACGCGCGGTGCGGCAAAAACCATGCTTCACTGCTTAATAATAATAAAATAATAATAATAATAATAATATATAATATAAAATATGTATAACATTCGTCATCATTCATTTGGATTTCAGGGGGGACTCCCAGTACATTACGGTGTACGTGGATGTACACACATAGTTTGTACACGCTAGATGTGTACACTTGATCTAGTCCTTGCACGTTACAATAATAATAATTATAATTATAATAACCAGTTTGACGCGTATGCAAATGTTTTTACGGCTGTTTTATCGCCGTTGGATTTTTCAGTCTTTTTTCCGGCTGTATTCTCCGGTCGTTGGATTTCTCTGTATTTCTCAGTCAGTGTGTGACAATAACTGTACGACCCCTTGGACATGAAAGGGTGCATCTGCCATTTTACAAGTGGCAGATGCACCCTTTCATGTCCAAGGGTCGCAATCACAATATGACCTACAGACGCATATCACACACAATCAATCTGCTCCTTGATCTGGTGGAAGATTCCCCGAGGGGATTCTCATCCAGATGACGTCACGGGGAGGAAACCCCAAATGTCACATGACTGAATGCCCTAAGTGTCCAGGGGTGTTCCCACTATTCCATGACGACATTTCAACTCTCTAAATGTTCAGGGAGATTCCCCACTCTTCTATGACGTCATCCCAGCAGTCCCTTCTGTGTTCTTTCTTGTATGACGTCATTCCAGCTTCACATACCTCGTCACGCTGCTTCTCTGCGCTGCCCCGCTATGTGTCTGACGTTATCGCGCATTAATGACGTCACTGGGGCTTCCATCATGGCCGCTGAGATGATTTTGTGGCACCTTTGTATGATAGTCTGACGTCACATCAGTAATAGTGACGTCACAGCTGTGTCCGCCATTTTGTATTTTTCCGCCATTTTGTATTTCACCCGTTACCTGTTGGGCTGAGGTGTTGGCGCTAGGACTCGGGGTTGATGATGCATGTGGTGCATGTGATGAGGGGGAGGGGGTGGGGGCAGTTTCTGAGCTGCGGCTAAGCTCGCCAGTCCTTGTAGCCTCGCTATCACACCAGCGGAGGGCGATCCGCCTAGCATCCCGGCATGCAGTGCGGCCCTAGGGTCCATGTGTGCGGCGTGTAGCCCACTGTGGAGGCCATAAGTAGGCCACAGGCCTACAGACGGCGACACCATATTTAACGTCCTGGAAACCGGCGCGCTGAAGGCACCTTTAGGGGAATCCTTACTGACGTCATTGTCTGAAGAGGACGAAGACGAGGCTACGTCTGCGAGAGACCAGATTTTAGGTTTGACTGAGGGAGGGGTGCCGGTGGTGCCGCCTGGAGGGGACGTGTGGCGTGAGTCTGTGGTCAGGTGACCGTGGCGTGTGACGTCATTGGTCAGGTGACTATGGCGTGTTGTGACGTCACTCTCATATCGTGACGTCATAGATAGGTGCGGTCTGGGTGTCGAGGTTGCTGTCGGGATCATGTTGGGTGACGGTGACCGGTGACCCGGACTTCTGGTACCGTTCAGCTCGCCAGAGGGCGCTGTAAGTGACAGGTCCGTGGGCTTTTGGTCACGTGATAAACTGTGGCTCAGATCATGACCTACAACAAAAAAGACAAGACATCAGTTAAAATGGCCGACAGACTAAATAAACATAAATTTGCAACATTACTAAAATATCTCGTAAAAAAACAAATTCAGTACACAATGATGGGGATTAAGACGCAGTAAAATATATGGAAGTAAGTTGTTTATCCTCTAAAGCGATAAAAATTAAATCATTTAAATTTGCACCCACTTGAAGTTGTGTCTCGCTACCGCGAACCACAACTTCAAGTGGGTGAAAATTACTCATATTTGCTTAGTTTGAGACAAAACATTTGGCAAATCTTGATGTTTAAACACACATTCGTTCCCCAAATCTGTGAATAATTGATCCACGAACAAAACAAATTAAAAACGACTATAGTGGAGAACCCTTCGTCTAGCGTTTAGGCGCTATTTGGGCAATCCACCTGAAAATAAATATGTTTATATATATATGTACAGGAGAAGATGAATACAGTGTAAAATAGTACTTATTTGCTAATGTGAAATATTTGCATCACCAGCAAGTAAATAGATCAAAGTATCAGGTATCATATCAGTCACTTCGCTGTATAGCATTTAACACGGTACATTACAATTATAAAGGCCTTAAAGCAATCATTCATATTTAAGGACAGTTTGTGGTGCTCCCTTGGAATTATTTAGTGAAGATAATTTAATATAAAGCCCTGTGTTTTCACACAGTGGCGTTAGCCTTGATTTTCTCTAATGGTAATAATAAAGGTGGCCCCCGAACAGAATGCAATTAATGTTTCGCTTCATTAGAATCAGCGTCAATTCCCGAAGTCGCCTCACAAACCCCGTGAATGACATTGTGAGGGGGTAATGGATTACTGGGTCAAAGGTCATCTGTGATCAAGAGGCGAGGACTCGACGAGAAGTGCGCGATAAATCAGAATGTGCAGCGTCGTCATGGAGACGGAGCATGCGCAGCGCGACAAAACAAACCGTTCTCACACGAGTCAAGTTATTCTATTATCGCTCACAATACATTTTGTATTATGTTTTGTGTCCTCCCCCTCCCGGTCGACGAAAAATCAATCAAATCGGCTCGCCCCCCTGGCTGGGGAACCGAACAGCAGCATTGTCAACAAATGCTGGATATTAACAAAGATGTAATTGGCCTTTTAGAATGAAAGGAGACACCCATGACTAACCGGCCCTATTGCGAATCGCCAGAATTCCATCTAAGAAAGCTACGGAAACCGGACACAGGGACTTCTAGTTTCCCTCAGGGGGAATTATGTAGGACTCACAGTACATACAAGGTGCTAACCCAATGCTGGTTCAATGCTGGGCCAGCGCATTGGTCCAGCATTCGGTCAACGTCTAGTACTTTATCACATTCCTGCATGGGAGTTACGTATAATTTGCAAACGAGAAAACATCAGTTTATCAAAACTACTAGTTCTGTTTTTAACATTGGCATAATATTGTCTGTCAGGCATATCTACATCCATAGTCGGTAGCTGAAGTTGTCACAATTAGCTAAATGGTTGATATCACTATAATTTTTTTTTAAATCGTTGGCAGTTCATCAACAAATTCAGATGTCTAACCAAAAAAATTAGAAGCTCGTTTCTATATTCCTTGATCTCACTAGGCCTATATGAACACACCAAAATAACTTGGTGTCTACGTGTTTAATAATCCATGTCTATTTCTATGTATTGTTATAATTAAATTTCGAAAGTAAGTGCGAAATAATAAATATGTGGATTTAGGTTCGTTTTGACCCCCTATGACCCCGGCGATCCCTCCCCCCCCCCCCGTCATATCGCATGGCTATTTAACAATTATTGAATTACAGTGACACGCGTAGTGTTTGCGATCCGGCTGGGGGATGAAAGCCCGACCAAATTACAACGCACTGAAATGTCCTTCCGCGCCGGATTCTGCCCTTTTCACAAACACAGGATTCATACTCCGGCGGCACGACAAACAAACTCTCGTTCACCTCGCGCGCAGCACGACACTTGAGCGTGAATCCGTATTTGAGTTCTGTAGTGTTTTTTCTGTTTATCGGGGCCCATTAGCTAGCGCCATCTAGTGGGGTAGATGGTGTTAAGTTTTCGCGATGACGGTGTTAGCATGTTACGAGTTCGTGCAAAGGCAAACAGCAGTAACTGTTTACTTGAAAAATGAGCAGTTACTGCTGTTTTTCGTTGCACGGCATACGTGTTCACAATAACGTAACGTAATGGAATATGACAAACAGTAATGTTCTGCAAAGGCAAACAGCAGTAACTGCTTACTTGAAAAATGAGCAGTTACTGCTGTTTTTCGTTGCACGGCATACGTGTTCACAATAACGTAACGTAATGGAATATGACAAACAGTAATGTTCTGCAAAGACAAGCAGCAGTAACTGCTTATTTGATAAGTGAGCAGTTACTGCTGTTTGTCCTTGCACTTTACTACATTTCGTAGGCAAACAGTTGTAACTGTTCACTGTACAAGTGAACAGTTACTGCTGTTTATCTTTGTCGGTGGTCAGTATGCCGATACTCGATGGCAGAAGAGAATCCTGCAGCTCAAAGGCAAACAGCAGTAGCTGCTTACTTGAAAAGTAAGCAGTTACTGCTGTTTGCCTTTGAAGGGCATACGCGTTCACAATAACGTAACGTGTTGGAGTAGACAGACAGACAGACAGAAAACGCTTATTTCACATTACATACCTCGCCAAGAAAACAACCGCTATAGCGAGAACCATGATTATGCGGAGGCAAACAAAAATAACCTCTTACTATACGCGTGAACAGTTACTGCTGTTTGTCTTTGCACAGGAGAAAACTAAATTGCTACATTTTTGGAAGTGACCTTTCTGTTTGGAGTTCCTCCAATGGTAAAAACACAGCCGTAATACAGTATGGCAGATTAAAAACGATAAGTGTTTGTCTACATCGCTTATGAGTCATTCCTGGGTAAACAGCTAGTCATTCCTGACAGTCATATGTCAAAAACACTTAGTCGTTCATCCACTTTGAAAAGTAATGCTATGCAAAGGCGAACAGCAGTTACTGATTACTAGAAAAGTGAGCAGTTACTGCTGGCTGCGGTGCCCTTGCATAACAGAGTGGATGTTTCAAATTTCGTGTTTGAGAAAGGCACGACTTTGCTGCACCTTGCATTTTTGCGAAAGCGGATACTTGTTATTTTGAGGATCCCGTCATTTTGTTAAGAAGGTGGCAGTTTTGACAGAAGTATAGTCTACACCAGTAGCTTGATGGTGAAGTGTCAAAAATATACTAAATGTGTCTAAATTGTCGTGTAAGAAAGTGTTAAAAATATACTAAATTTGTCTAAATTGTCGTGTAAGAAAGTGTCAAAAATATAGTAAATTCGTCTAAAAGTCATGTTGATTTCATGGATAGCAGGTATTTCCCAAATCGCATAGTTCCAAACGAAGTTATTTTAAACAGGACAAATAAAATCAGAAGTGATTCCAAATACATTTCAAATAGCTTTACATCTGGGATATCAAGTAAAAACTTCAATCATATAAAATTAAAGTTAAATTCAAATAGGAATAGACTCGATTTTTTTAATGTATATTCAAGTTGAAGTGTTATTAATTTGAAGTGCTGTGAGATGTTCTATTGTTAGCCAGTCTATATATAGACACGATATGACGTCTTCAGATGCGAACAGACAGAGCCAGAAGACGGTAACTGCTGACGCTTTAAGTAAGCAGATACCGCGTTTTGTCTGCACAGGGCAGTAAGGGATGTTGTTCTAGTCGAGGGTGTGTAAGTGTCCCTTATCAAATGGTATCAGTCGGTGACAAGTGTCGGCCTGACTACAAAGGGGTGGAGAATACAATATAAGCCAACATGACAAGGTGACCCTATGCTGGTTTATGGTTGGGCCAGCGTCCTAGACGCTGGCCCAACCATAAACCGGCATAGATTCAGTGGTTTTGCCAGACCAACATGAGTTGGATGGTTTTGTTATCTTGGCTATCAGCTTCTACATTGTCTACATGAGGCTAGGATTAGCCATGTATACATTAAAACTGACAGATAGTGTGATTGTGGGTACTCAATACACCCTTTCATGGCTAGAGAAACTAGGATTAGGCATGTATACATTAATACTGACAAACTCAAGGCACCCTTTCCTGGCTAGATATGTTAAATAAACTCACATCCAGACATCAATGTGATGGGATTAATATTGACAGGGGGTTATGTCTACGTGCTGTCTAGCAGCATTACTACTGGGAATGTGCACCGTCTCATCGCTAGAGTTGTCAAATACCCCCCCCCCCCCCCTCACTTGAAGTTGTGGATCGCTGTTGTAACGCTGGACCAAGGTTACACCAACATTAACTCAATGCCTTCTGGGATGGTTGTGACTACTAGATGTATTGCGATACCAAAAGAGGTCAAATAATTCGCCCATGGGATTTAAAATTGTAAAGGGGTCAATACCGTCATAGTGTGAATGTATAAGTACTGGATGTACCCTCTGATGCATGAGTGCTTCAAATAAACTCCTGTGTGCAAAAAAATGTGGTGTATACCACTAACCATTTAAATGCTAGGCTCGTGTGCAGTCGGGTTTTCAATTTTTTATCTTTTTGACTGACTATTTTTGAGGTCACTTATCAGGTTTCCAGTCAACACGAAATATACTTATTTTTAGTAATCTGTTATGATTATTCTGTGTTATATCTTGCCATTGTACTAATACATCTATTAATTACATACTCTTACAATTGACGGTCAAAATACAGTTGCATTAGAGATAAAGAGACCATGGTGACGTCATAGCCGCCATCTTAAATCTCTGAATACATTCTAATCTGACGACAGATGAGTCTCGGGTCAAAACTGCGCTGATGTTTTATTTTTTTTAAATTTTATTTACCTTTTGACCAATACATATTTAAAAACAGATACAAAAAATATACACATCATATCATTATAATATTATATACAACATTGGTCGTGCTGCGCTAGAACAGGCTTATAGAAGCCTCTGCAAGCTAGGCAGCAGCTATATTCATATTCATCTATGTAGTACATAGATGAATATGAATATAGTTGCGTACGCGTACGTGATTGGGTCTTGTAATATGAGAGCAAAGAGGTTAACCTCCTCGGTGAGAGCCTGCAGTAAGACCTCCCAAGCTGAGTGTATCTTAATATCTATACAGGTTAACCTATCATCAAACAAGATAAACATTATCGCTCCCACTGTGCAAAGATAATTGTTGTCCCCCCTTGGCAAATCAATTCAAACTTGATTTATTACACAACGATAACGCAATCTCCTGATCGTCTTACGGGTTTAATTGGCGCTAGTGATGTCATATTTGTCATATTGATCTTACTACGTATTCATGTGTGTTTGTGTAGGGTGTATAATTAGTTTGTAGATTAAGATTTATTATCCCATGTGTTTGTATAGCTGTATGGGTATTATCTACATATGTCATCACCTTGGACGTATGTGGCAGATAGAAGCCTTTAACATTAAGGTCATGGGAAGCATATAGAAAAAACTTTGCAGGTTCCAGCATCGAGATCATGATTGCCTAAGACACAATGGATAACTACACATGTCCGTGCAATGCAATGCAATGCAATGCAATGCAATGCAATGCAATGCAATGCAATGCAATGCAATGCAATGCAATGCAATGCAATGCAATGCAATGCAATGCAATGCAATGCAATGCAATGCAATGCAATGCAATGCAATGCAATGCAATGCAATGCAATGCAATGCAATGCAATGCAATGCAATGCAGTGCAATACAATGCAATGCAATGCAATACAATGCAATGCAATGCAATGCAATGCAATGCAATGCAATGCAATGCAATGCAATGCAATGCAATGCAATGCAATGCAATGCAATGCAATACAATGCAATGCAATGTCAATAAAAATCGCCTTAAATGCAATGCAATGCGATGTGCAAAGTTAATAAAAAGGCGTATTCATACTTGTTCTATATGTCTAGGACACTCAATTAAAATATTAAGTTTCATATTACTTGCAAATAATACGTCCCAAACACGTTTTCTGTTAAACGATCCTTGACTAAGTACCCCCCTCCCCCTCCTATTGCCGTGTGTGGTATTGCTAAAGAGACGGTTTGACGACATCCCTCACCAAGATAAGACCTACATGGCCTGAAGGCTGATAACATGCCTATTAATAAGCCCCATTATCGCCCAAATCTCCGCTACTTGCGTAATACATAGTGCGGCCCCGATACTCATGTCAAAACGTGAGACATCGCCCGATGTTGGATTGATGTTGGTCCGACGTCGTAGACGGCGGACCAACATCAGTCCAGCATTGTGTGAATACATCGTGTTTATAGGATACTGATGTCAAAACTCTGCGCTATCGCCATACATCAACACTGTATGTATGGCGGCAATAAACTCATAAACTAATGTTTTCCCATCGCCAGTCTACATTAAAGATATGTGAACCACTCCAGTCCTACGGTGGTCACAATCACATCTCCCACATTTAAAACGAAACAATCAGGTTTAAAATCATCAAAAATCATCACGTTTATTTTAGCTCTTTATCCGAAATTTAAAAAAAATACATACACAATTCTAGTCCACGGGCATGTTGACATATCATAAACATATCAAGGAGCCAAAATAACAATGATTATTTTGGCCTGATTATGTCGTTTTAAATAAATCAACCAAATACAGATATGTCCATTTGCTTATTGTTTTTCGAAAGCGTTGTGGGTGCTGGCGTGCAAAAGCAAACAGCAGTAACTGTTTACTTAAAAAATTAACAGTTACTGCTGTTTGTCTTCAGATAGTCAGTCTATTTAGATAAGAATGTGTGGACAGTTGGTGCATAATAAATTGTGCAATTTTTATACAATTTCTTTATTCGCGAAATATTGCTATCCACCAATTCAGAAAACTGCTGATGAGAGGTCGGATGTAAACCGGAAACTGTAGACTCCTCAGCAGAGTCAGAACGCAGTGATTTGATTGGACAAGACAGACCGGAGACAACAAGGCGCGTGGTGAGCATCAAACACGAGACTTTGGCGCGGTGCTGGTTTAATGCTGGACCAGCGTCTGTGACGCTGGCCCAGCATTAAACCAGCACTGTGCCAACCCTCGTGCTCGGCCAGATGTGAAGCGTCAAATATTCCCGGCAGATAGATTCGCCGTAACTTGGTAAAATATGGCCCCCGTGTCGCCATAAATCAGTACACCCCGCACAGCGTGCGTGCGTTATGATGATTTACATCATGGCTATGAACGGACCACAGGGAAAGGCGCAATACCGGGGGCGGATTCAGTAGAGGGGGTCAGGGAGCCCTGATTTTTTTTTTTCGTAGAGGAAATTGCTTTAAATTTGGTAAACATAGGTATTTGAGACCGCGAATTTTCTCTGTTGGTGTCTCAACGAGTTTATCAGCTGGAAAGATTTAAGAAGCATAACTTACACATACATTTATCATTTTAGGATGAAGGCCAAATAAGTTCCCCCTTTTTTTCAAAATTCCAGGTCCGCCCCCGAATCATGCTACCCAGCAAACACGAGACATTGAGTCAATGTTGGGTCAATGTTGGCCCGCCGTCTACGACGTCGGACCAACATCGTCCCAACATTGGCTCAATGTTTCGTTTTTGCTGGGTATGCAAATATGAACAACAGTAGCTGCTTACTTGTTCTTTTTTGCATTGGCAAACACAAATATAACTGTGTATACGTCAAGTAAACGTTTAGGTGGATATATGACACAAGCCTGAGCATTCGCAAAGAAGCATACTATCGGTAACAAAAACATATTTTTCTTTACCGACTCTAATTTTCTACTTTGCCATTTTGTTTTTACTGTTGAAATAATATGCTATGATTGAGCTGACTAATAAGCCTAAATCTGCTGCGTATATTAATTAATTTATTTATTATGCATATGTACAAAATGTATTGTGCATGTCTGTATAATAATCGAATACAATGTACAATACAAATACAGCATGTAGACCCCACACCGCATGCTGTCTATATGTATATAATAGCAACGTGCAAAGGCAAACAGCAGTAACTGCTTACTTTTCAAGTAAGCAGTTACTGCTATTTGTCTTCGCACGGCAGTATAAAATGACAAGTATCGCTGTCGGGTCAGATTGAGGTATTCACTTGTCTCTAATGTCACATAACCTTAATGGACCCTCTCATTCCTAGAAGCTTACATTTCTAAAATAAATCTATCAATTACAGGTGACAAACACTTGCGATAGATAAACACGATGGAAACACACCAACGACTTTACTAACCTCGATTTTAGTGTCTAACAAAATGCAGTATAGGTGGAAAATATAGTTTACTTTCAGACCAAATAATAATATATTTCCTAATGTATTTTTTATCTGGGATACAGAGATTCAACCCCTGTGCTGCTGGGGCCGTATAAAAACGTGTTCAAGACGCAAACACAATAAATAAAACGAAAATCGATAAAACATATTTTGTTTATCCAAGGAGCAATTTTGTGAAATATCCATTTCTCATGAACAGGTATATTTTTCCTCACTTGATGCTGGAAATTGTATCAGCAATGTCGTGCTTCAAATGAATGAACAATCCCAGACGAGCCTTCAGCATGCAAGGGGTTAAGACGGCGTGCAGCTGTTGGTCCCAGGGCCACATGTGACAGCCATGTGACGACATGTGACGGGGAAATATGCGCGGAAGTGCAGGATAGGATGGGCGATAAATAAGGATGTTGTCAGTCTAGGTGGACACCTCCAAAACTACAGACGTTTGTCCAATGCTGGCTTAGTGTTGGCCCAGCTTCGTAGACGTTGGCGCAGCATTGTATCAATGTCTCGTGCTTGCTCATCACACTGCTCGACAGATGCGCACAGTGTGCGGGACATTGGCCCAATGCTGTGTTTTTATGTAAACCATGGAGAACAAAGGGTTTTTTCAATTTGGAATCATCATAAATATATTTATTTATTATAATATTTATAATATATATTTGTTATTACCTTTTATTATCTTTTAAAAAAGAAAATCAGGTAACATAACTATTGTTGTATCACAGGCATCTATGCAAAACTAATAACAATTGGCTATATATGTTGTTATGTGTGTAAATAAGTGACAAAATAATGTTTATTTTTATCTACCTGATTGAATCTGCAGCAGGTTCAAACAGCTAATAATACTATATTATTTCAAAAATTGCATTTACTATTTCAGTTGTCGCATATGTATGGATAGGACGGGTTTATTTGGTATAAATTACCAGTTTACTTTACGTGAACGAGTGCCAGCGAGTCGACAAAGATCAAAGAAATGTAGCGAGGCATTCATTTCGGAGTAATTATATGATTTATATAATAAATAATACACAACAACAATAATAACATTCGTGTATAGCACTCGTGTAATACACTTTTCATCTGATATGAATTACCATTGGTAATATTATTGTAAAACATTTCTGAAGGTTTCTCATGAGACCGGGGTATATAATGGTATACTATCACGCAATCATACATGCTTATCACATCGTCACTTTGGTATTAAAAGGTGGTATATGCCACTATATGAAGTGGCAGATACGACCTTTCAATACCATGGTAACCGCATAATTTATAGCCTCGTAGCTTAAATTGAGGTGATAAAATAAGCTAGTTTTGGACCAATTATATATATATATACCCGTTTTCAAACACCCACTAGGTAAACCTGCATGCAGTTAGAATCAGAATTTCCATTCTGCTTGCGTAAACGATTACATATCGCTCCCTTGGATATGAAAGGGTGTATCTGCCACTTTGCCAAGTGGTAGATACACCCTTTCATATCCAAGGTGACGTGGAAATGATATAATTATGTTGTTGTATCCACAGTACCTTGCTAACACCTACTACATAAGGCATTGTTTACCTCAATTCCCCTCAAAATCAATTCTCGTTCCATTTCTCGTCGGAGCATAATAATGATCACGTGGGGAAAACAATCGTCAATTATGTCTCAACACCGAGTTAATTTCACTCCAAACCGTCAAGTTTCAATGTTATTAAAGCTTTCTCAAATGAGGTAAAAATGACAAACAAGGCGGAATTTGCTCGTTTAGGAAACCTGATCAAAATTACGGCACCGGCGCCGACGGAAGATTTTAAAATAAAAAACCTTAATCACTTCCTGCAAATTTAATTAAGCGGAGAAGATAGGCTCACAATACCGGGCGACTTTAATTAACAACTCCAGCAACAATTGTGATTGTTCATTCGACAGTTAAAATAATCAGACCACGCATTTTTTTAAATCTTTCCCTCTGAACATTGGTCTAAATTGAGCTAAATTTAAATGACAATTGAATGAAACGCAGGAATAAGCTATATATATTTTTCAAGTGATCCGCGGATGCGATTCTCAATTGATTTTACATGTAGACTTCGACGATTTCTGTGAATATTTTGCAAATTATGCCTAAAGTATACAATTTAATTGTGTTTTTGTATCACGCATACAAAGATTAATTTTGTGGGATTTATGTTATATATAATATGCTATAGTAGACTTTTCAGCCTAATAATATAACGTACCATGAATTTTAAATAACCCGCGGAGATTATAAATCAAATAACACACTTTGTTGATGATTCGCGCGGTAATTTTCATCCACGTGCAGCTTCTGTACAAGCGAATTATGACTTGGCGTGGATAAAAATTACACCTAGCGTATTTTTCAGTGTGTAAATTTGAATTACCCATTGCAGTAATAAAAACAACAACACCATGGCTGTTAATGCCCTCTGGTGGCTGCTTTATAAACTGTGAGTAAATTATATCATAAATGATGCTGGCTTGTATACAAAAAGCAGTAGGCCAGCATTGGATGAGCTTCTCGTATTTGCTTATACAGATGTTGGTGGGCCGTGGTTTATGATATGATAGTGCAAACATATACATATTTCATGCTGACCTCCAGTAAGGGCAAGACCTTTATCCAATGTCGGGTTAATGCTAGGCCATCGCTTACAATGCTGGGCCAACATTAGCTCAACATTGGTGAAATGTTTTGTATTATTGTGACCCCTATCCGCCGCATCCATTGTGAACAATGTGTTCCTGTAAACAGAAAATATTGTATAGTGTTTTTTTGATGTTGGGCCACCGTTTGCGACGCTGGCCCAACATTGAACCAACATTGTGTGTCCTGTGTGTGACACGGGGCCTCCTAAACAATAGTAACATCCCCTATTATCGCTCACAGTCTGATTTACAAACGGTCGTAAACATCTCGGGCTCCTGGACCGGCGCGACTCCGCGACCGGCTGGATGGCGTATTGTCACGCTAACATCACGACCACGTGACACACAGCGAGATCTCACCACGAGATCTACACCGCAGGAGTGGGAAGAGAAAACATATTTAAATTAGGAAAAGTTCATTAAAAAGTTTCACAAGAAATAACATTGAATTATCGACAACACGGATTTGACACATAAATATACGGACCTATATAGAGAGCAGGTTTTGCAATGTTTACTTTTTTAATTCTCGTAATATAACAACATAACCGAAATGTATTTGTCGTAATTTTAGTAATTATTCACAAAATAAAATCTGAGTTGCCTATGGTGCTCTTCAGTATGTAAATGACCACTAGGTGGCTCCAGTGATAGTGGATAACAGCACCGCTCTGATAACCAGCCATTGTATATGGTGCATCTCGATATTTTCCGATAAACTTAACTTCACTTAGTTGAAACTGGCGTTAAGTTTGATTTCTGGCCATGAAAAAAACAAGTATAGAGTAAGCAGATTAAAATCTACTTCTCCTTCCCAGTTTTCAGTTGGTACTTTACCATCATTTGAAGTAAGAATTTCTAACGCAATTTCCAGCTTCAAATGGTGGAAAATATTTTCATTTATCGAAAATATACATATCCCATGTTTAATGAGTTGATTAACTAAATAAGCATATATTTGCAAACTTTTTAATCACTTTTAGCATGTTTAGTGGCTTGTTTTTATACATCCAATATGATCTGAAAATGCTGATGTTGAACATGTTCTGAATAAATAATTTATTTTTTTGAATTAAATTATGATAGATTCGTAGATCTGAATCTACGAATCTATAAATATTCGTTTTTCTTCTTGACCTAAGAAGTTAAGGGTGGACAATCAGTAACGGGCACAGATGGCCCGTGGGTTCACTGTCCCAGACTCGGACACTGGTCATCGTGAAGTGTAAAATTACAGGGTGCGCACCCCCTTATTCACCCCCTTGTTATCCCCCTGACGTCTGGGGTCCGGGGTACGTCAGGGGGTAGATATAGAGGGGTGGGCGTACCCTCCCCCCGGGGGTTTGATGGGGCGAATAAGCGGTGTGACGTTAACATGATGGGAGCTACAGACAGGGTGACAGCTCGTACCCCCGAGGGGTGTACGGTGTCACCCTAGACGGTCACCATGGCGCCCGCCTCGCACCCCTACCCCCCAGTAACCATAGAGACGGGTCAGGTTACACACCCGGGGCTAAATACCCTCTCAGTCGTCAGGGAAACCAAGCCGACCCCAGGGAACCTCACCGGCTCATCTGCCGTATCAGAAAGGACTTATACAATCTTCTCAGGTGAGAGATGGTAACTTAGTCACTTCTTCTGGATTATATCATCTTTAATAAAGACAAACAGCAGTAACTGCTTACTTTCCAAGTAAACAGTTACTGCTGTTTATCTTTGCGGGTCGGTTTATAATTAAAATGATTTTTCCAATATTGTAATTTCTCATATCTCTTGAATTAACTATATAGTGAAAGCTAAATATGCGCATCAATATATGAAAGCTAAGTGTGGTGATCTGATACTAAAATGTGAGAATATTTTTTCTGTTTTTCTGGTATTTATCACACAAGAATATTTGTTTTTTGTAATATATTTTTTTTATTTTGCAAGCTCGGGGTAAATCCTAATTCTAAAAACAACTAGTATATTTATATTTGAATCCACATTGACTTAATACCATACACATAGGAAGAAACATATTAAACAAGGCAGTGGCTAACCATATGTGATTCTTCGTGAAGCGCATGATCTTTCGTTTACGAAATGACGGGCTCCTATTGACTCCCATTTGCCGTACAAATAGCCACTCCTATAAGTTAGGGCAAAGGGGCTGAAAAGATTGTTAGTTTAAATTGAAGATGTATTTTATGATTTTTTGATGTGAATAAACAGTCACATTATGAAAAAGAAAACATTGGACTGAGAAGATCCCCCTGTTTTTGGACAGAGAAGTCCCTCCTCCCCTGTTTTTCTCGCCCCATGCGGTCTGCACTAAAACAGCTTTCCCGCCCCTTAAATAGGCTAACAATGGGGTGCGTAAGCGGTGGAACCGCCCCTTAGTTTAGTGTGTGAACCCTTCCGGTACTGGGGCAAAATATAAACGCCGTGGAAAAAGATGTCCATCATAATTAAACACGCTCAATATTCATAGTATACGTTGTTATAAATGTGCAGAAATCAAGCGGGATAATTTAAAAAAAAGTTTTTTAAGTGAAATATTTTTTATTTATTTAAACCTGAAAACTGCGTTTCCGGCTTCAAATAAATAAAAAATATCTCTGCTTTAGTCAGGACTCACAGGTTAGAGGGGTGAACGTGTAATCGGTAGTTATCCACGCCGAGCAACTCACAGGTAGGCCCTCTCACCGCCCCCCCCCCCCCCACACACACCCTGAGGGTGACTGATGACCGCCCTTCCCTCCCAGCCCTCAGGGGAAATTTCACATGGCTCACAGTGATTTTGACGAAATGTAGTAGCGTATATTTCAACTGCATTTGTTTTGTTTTTTAATTTGCCACATGCCCGGGGGTGCCGATATCAGCTCCCTGGAAAACTTGGGGTGACTGTCTTTGTCTCACCACATTGAACGACACAAGCTGGCCCCTTTAAGCTTTCAATCTTACAATGAAAAAACTAATATTGTCTTGTTGAACTGTTTCAAACACTTAGTCAACAGGAAATATTAAAACTAATACTGTATCTGTTTTTTAAATCAATTGATAATTACATTTATAAGCATATTAATGTTTTCTCAATAGTTTTTCTGCTATTCGCAATGTGTAATAGCTTAAAAATTTGCATGCATGTAAATGAATGTCAATATATTTTAATATATTATAATTAAAAAAAAAACGAAAATTTAAACAACCAATCGCAGATTTAACATTATTCTGAGATTATGCGTGCAGCCAGCTATTGCTAGAGACAAGGAAAATAGAAACAGATTATATTTTCCTTGCTAGTAATAAACGTTTGAGCCGCTTAGAGGTGGGTTTCCGTGTCAGTTTGAGCTGTTAAGAGGTCTGGTGTCCCGCGGGGAGGGGTGAGATGTCAGGGAGGGGGAGATGTGACCGCGACTGGCGACAAAAACCAAATCTTTACCGTCAATATTGGCCCTCTGGATCTGTTCCGGTGTGTCTGGGTGACAAACACGTGCTCCCGTCATAATGCTGGGTTGACGCCGGCCCAGCGTCACAGACGCTGGGCCGGCGTCAACCCAGCATTGAGCCAATTAAGTCCCAAGTAACATATCCAGACGGACAACGAGCCAAGTGTCAACCTCGGAGGTCGTGCAGACGGCAGGTGGCCAAGTGTGTCACCCAACTGACCGACCACAAAGTTCACTTATATATGTCTCTAGTAAATCGGACACGTTGTGGATACCAAAAAAGTATGGATTTATCCGATTTGTACATTTTTCCGACGTTCTTATTAATCCGAGATGTTGATTTATCCGACGTTCTTAGCACAGCTGTGTTGAGCAAACCAGCGTTGTAGAAAATCACATATCATATTTTGGTCATTTTAGTAAGATGTTTGAGATATAAACAAATATACTTCCAACGTATGCATGTGCAGATCAAAAACAGGAACACGAAATTCAACAATGAAGTGAGAAAAACATTGTCTGCCAGTCATAGTAATGGCCACTAATAAAAAGACAAGATTAACACTAATACAAATTTAAATCACACGGACAGATATCATTCAAAATTTAAAAAGCAAGCTAAATTGTGATTAAAAGTATATATTTATATTTATAAAATGTACTTTCAGTCCCACCACCAAGGAGGCGAGCAGACAGAAGTAGACCATACCAGCGATAACCCCAGGTTCAAAATATGATCTTTAACCCTTTAAGTCCTCACGATGCATTAAAGCATCATTTTACATCCCTGAAAACAGACTTAATTTTCCTACAACCAAGGGTTGCAGAATGAATATTTTATGAAACTGGTTTACCAATATACATGACGATTTTTACTTTTTCACTCACTTCATGTCATTTTCATCTACTACAAGTCGAGAATTGCGACAGCAATTCGCGGCTTGTAGTGGATGAAGATGACAATGGTAAAGTCAGGCTTGAAAGGGTTCAGTGATCAAAACTACCAGTGGTTGGCCCGGCATTGGCTGAGTGTTGTATGTGCTGGTGTTGTTACAGGAGGGCGCGCCAGCAACCTGTGCCAGAAAACATTGACCTTCAAAGTTCCCAAGCCGCATATAAGCATATTGTGTCCCATTTTTATTCAAAATTTATTGAATAAAAAAATAGTAGGTCCTATAAATACCAAATTATGAGAACTTTGTGAACTTTGATTTGACGTATTATAGTTGGTCATTTTATGAAATGAAGATGTTATTTTTTGTGCTCGTATGGTTAGACATGTGGTTCATAAAAAAACAGTGATTTCACGAAATAAATTAGCCTACGTTTCCCAATAGAAGTGCATTTTATCTGCATTTGTCATTTTTTTTATAAAATAGGAGTCCTACATTGTAATTTATTTGATTTTTTTGCTGTATAATAATACAATTTTTGCATGAATTCTGAATTGTAAATCTCTCAATTTAAGGTGATTCAAAAAATATTTGCCGGATATTACATGAATGTCGGGCCTATATTTGAAATGTCGGACCGACATTTGAAATATCCGTCCGACTTTGATGACATGTGGGGTGTCGCCGTCAGACACCTGTGGTATGGCCTCTGTTACAGTGTACATATATAATATGAGTACACTGGTCAACCCCTGACCCCTGTGACCTTTGACCGGCACAGGGCCAGCGCAAACAGCCTCGTAACCATAACTCATGATGTAGACCTGCTCTCATTGTAGAACAATAGCTGCCTGCAGTGTGTGAGGGGGGAAACACTGTCACTGGCAGTGTCAGTTATGTACTGGCAGTGTCACTGGTTGTGACAGTGTCAGTTATGTACTGGCAATGTCACTAATTGTGACAGTGTCAGTGACAAAGTCAGTATCACTGGATGGATGGGTTTTAATGCACATTAAAGGCCTATGCTTAAAGTGCATTATAATATTTCATCTGTAACTACACTGTCAGAGAATCGGTACCAGATAACAGCACGAAGTCGGTGTCAGTTCTGACGCACTGCAACGTCGAGCAGCAGTGACTGGTGCTTGACCTTGCACGAAAGTACACCTTAAAAGTAAAGGTTACTCAGAAACAAACAAAAAACCGACGCTCTCGCTTATAATATCGGCCTACATGTAGGTGATAATTATTGACAAAGTGGTGAATTGACAATGTTCACTACTCAAGTAAGCAGTTACTGCTGTTTTCAGACGTCAGAATATGACGTCTATAGACGTCAGAATCTTATGTCTATAGATGTCAGAGTCTGCTGTCTAAAGTCGGTCCCCTCGTTGTAAGGATTGAAAAGTAAGCAGTTACTGCTGTATGCCTTCGCACCGTTCTGTAGCGGACCTGTGTCATAACCCTAAAGCATAAACCACCCATATTATCGCACCTTACCGAGCAGATGTTACCCCAGTAAAAACAGTCCGCTTGTCTTTCATTTGCGGCCCAGGTTGCGGGCGACAATATGTCGTGCGCACGTGACAGTCTGTCGCGTGACAGTCTGTGACGTCACAGACTGTCACGTCGTCATGCTTCCGAGCGCCATCTATTAACGGGAGATGGGCGACATAATAAATAAACATTTTGAATGCTAGTATATTGAGTGACGTTATACTAAAAAACGGCGGTGCACATTTTGCTTCGTTCGGGGACGAAAGGGTGTGTCTGTCATATTGTAGAGTGGCAGATACACCCTTTCATATCTATGGCTAAGAAATATTTGACAAACTGGCCTAAGTTCGCTATCAAATGTTCAAGCTGAAATGACAATCAAGTATTATAGGGATTGTAACACACTATCTAGAGTTTTAGTCGTAGTTGACAAATCTAAAATCGCCCGCTACATTAACAGTGGATTAATGTTTTTCTTTATTGTTAAGCTATTGTTTGACCACAATATTTTACAAAAATAAAATTAAATGAGTGGTGATACCCCCCCCCCCCCCACCCCTGACAATGTGTGAGTTTGTGACAATCATGCCTATATAGCGAGATGGTGGGTTTGTCCCAGCATTTATATATATATAGCTCTTAAAAATATATTGACCTTGACCCAGTGTTGGTTCAATGTTGGGCGATCGTCTGCGATCCTGGCCCAACATTAAACCAACATTGGGTGAACGTCTCGTGTTTACTTGGAAAGTGATGAAAAACATAAAATGAAAATAATAATAAATATATAATCAGACGCTCACCTGCTGAAGTGAGTGGAATATCAGTGACGTCACAATCCACATCCACCATGTCCGAATCCACGTCGAGCAGCTCGTCCTCGTCGTCATCTCGGTCCCTGTGCCCCTCCCCCGGCAGGCTGTCCGCATCAGACCCTCTGCGTCCCACGTCGCCGTCCTCATCATCGTCCTCCCCGTCCTCTCCGCATCTGTTCCGCGGCGACCACGTCATTTTGTTCTCCTTCTTCAGTCTACGTCTGGCGTTGGCGAACCACGTGGACACCTGGGTGAGGGTCATTTTGGTGATGATGGCCAGCATGATTTTCTCGCCCTTGGTGGGATAAGGGTTCTTTCTGTGCTCATTCAGCCACGCCTTCAGGGTGTTGGTGCTCTCGCGCGTGGCGTTCTTCCGCCGGGCGTTCGGGTCCATGAAACTGTCAACGAAAAGACAACAATCAGATATATAGTGGGTGAAAAGTACCCTGATGACATCGCACAGTAAATGAGTTAGGCGGCCCAGTCATACCGGGTAGGTGAAACAGGTTGGGTGAAAAAATGAGCAAGCGAACCAGTCATTTTTAACTCTCACAGCGCTGAAATATTTTTCTCTAACCCTTTAACCGCCGGTGACGCATATATTTTCGTTTTCATTTTTCATTAGCACATTAAGCACCACATTTTGAATATGTTAAAGATAAAATGTGACATCAACCAGCAAGATTTGAAAAGAGTTGACCTCCATTTTGTCAAATCTGAATAATTTTCACTCACTTGAAGTTGTCGATCGCGTCAGCGAGACACACAACTTCAAGTGGGTGAAAATTCAAATTAAATAATTTGGCGGTTAAAGTATGAAACCATGAAACACCATTTTGATGTCAGAATCTGACGCTTTAGACGTCAGATTCTAACATCTAAAGCCAGTTCCCGCGCCAAAAAGGTTGTTTAATGCATGGAACTGTGTGCATTATTTCTAACATGGCTTTCAAATTCATACATGTTATCTATTTTTTATGAAGTATGAGTTAATGTGTGCAAAAAAAAAGTAAACGTTTGCTAAATCCAGTCTCAGATACATTATTATATACATTATTGAACTAAGCATTTATTTATTTCGTCCCTGACCTTACGTTTAAAATAAATCGGTTATTCTGTGCACTATTTTAATAAAGGAATTACAATTAAAATGTTGGATTAGTTAATAACCATAATGTCAAAACAAATGGATAAAATGATGAAACGTAAACACTAAGCATCTAGGTCGTTATATATTGCGCATTATTACGCCGCTCTAGCCACCAGGGTGTGTGTGCTAAATTGAGGGGTGTAGACTTTCACCCCCTGGGGCTGTGTGAGAAGTGAGGGTTGTAAAGTGATCAGCGTTTAACAGGACCAGCCCCTGTCAACCCTCTCTGTGTCAACCCCTTCTCTGTCAACCCCCTCTCTGTCTGCTGATCTGCAGTAACTACCAGTCAATGCTGGCCCAATGCCGGATCAGCGTCTGTGACGCTGACCCGGCATTGGGCCAGCATTGACTTTATTGGTGCAGGAACAGTATCTTTTTAGCAAATATGCAGCCAAAACGTATGCTGTTATTTGTCATTTTCCAACCGAATTCCATCCAAGGAATCTAGACAGCTCTTTCTATATTCCTGCTGTATCCAAAGGGAGTGTATATTCGTACTGAGTTAAAACGGTAGCCAATCGGAGAGCGTCATTTTGTAAACGAGAATGATACATTTATTTTTCCTAGGAAAAAAAGTGCAAAATGTAATAGAATTGGAGTAGTTGTTAATTATAATATATTGTAATACTAAGGCTGTTATTGTATTTATTTTTCACTGATCTACATGTTTATTAGACTTAGTAGTGCATTACAAATCAAATCAAATTTTAGTGCATTAAAAAGACCAAGAGATAGTTTTAATTTCTTATGTCAATGAAATATCAATCTATCATTCTATAGTATGAGAAAAACATATTACAGAAGAGTAGCCTGCTTATTTGATTAGTACTTGAATGATCTTTGCACAAGTACTTTTATAAGTATCTTGTGTATGACATTACTATAACGGACTGAAAAAGAACACAGCAGTAGCTGCTTACTTGAAAAGTAAGCAGTTACTGCTGTTTGCCTTCGCACGACAACAAAGGCAAACAGAAGTAACTGCTCACTTTTAATGCTAACAATTACCACTGTCTTCACAAGGTAGTATAAGTTGAATCAGAATGACTAGTTGACTTAAGTGATGATTGTGACATATATGACTGGTGTAGAAACTATATTGCAGAGGAGAGGAGCCCCTAGTCACTTCTATTTTTGGTACAGAAAAATATTACAAACTACAATTAATGCACTGTTACTAAGTAGGAAACCTTTTATTGTCACACAATGAGATTGAACCCAAGCTTATCATGTGTCTAGACCTATATGTAGCATTTTTGCAAATATGATTTTGAACGCCATAGCTTAACTTGACAATATAATAATAATAATAATAATAATAATAATAAGGATATATATTTCTATTTTTCTAGTTAAAATTGCTCATATTTAATATTCAAGTAAAAATATTAACACTGAATCAAATAAAAACAGCAATGCAAGCGACTTCATAATTATATGTTTGATAGATTTTGAATTTAATTATTTCTATTTAATTCAAGTTTGTATGGTCACATTAATTTTCCAGCTCTCTGATGTGACAGGCTCTAATTTTACCTAAATTATTGATAACCATCAAACATTAAATAGCCCACCCTAGCGCCTAGACGGTTAAATACGGCGTAGTACACCCCCTGGGAGTTGAGGTGAAGCTTTGCCCACACTGCTTTGTCCCTAATGATAGACAAGCTATAATTTGTGGTTTGATAATTTATGATTATATATGTCAGATAGATCTATATCAAGGAACGTTCAGAAAAACCACTTAGCTGTCGCCGTGTGTGACATTAACCCCGTAAGTACCGGGTAGTGGAAATGTAATTTTATTCACCCCCAGCCGCGAATCGCTGCAGCGATTCGCGTCTGGGGGTGAATAAAGAGCATTGTCAAATTAATCTGAAAATCTATGAAAACAGTACAATCTAGAAATAAATTCAGAATAAGTTTGCTAAATACAAATTTTCCACTGTATTGTTTTGCCTTCTATTCTTAGACAGCATTGCAAATATATTGGATTGATATCCCGTGGAAGGCGATGTCAAAGCCTATAATAGCTCATGGAAATTAAAAGGTCCACCTCCATTGCAAATTTTAATCCTAATCTGGCAGTCTGGTCAATTTATTTCATTGACGAGTTTATATTTTGAGGATAGAATAATATGTATTTTTGAGGATGACATATATAACTCAGAGATTTGCTGCTGAGGATGCGTTGCCATGAGGATGAGAACCTCGACCATTGACTGTCGTTCGTGCATGACTATCAGTAGCTAGAGCTGTCACTGCTAATCATAGAGTCAAACTCACAGCCTGGCAATCACGAGATGCCGGCCCAATGCCGGCCTAATGCCGGGCCAGCGCTGTAGATAAGAGCTCAGAATTACGCCAGCATTGGGTCAACGTCTGCAGTCAAACTTATAGCAAAGTTCTGTCTCCCCAGCAAGTGATAGACGTTGACCAAATATTGGTTTAATGTTGGGTCAATGTCTGCGGATTCTTTCTCATCGCCGCATGAACATAACGCACGGTAAATAAGCAAGTTTTCCCTTTTCTCGTGTCTATCCATCGATCAGCAAAATCTCCAAACTTAACTGTAGTAGATGGATAAATCTAAATATAAGGACCAAATTAATGTATAATTGTTTTCTTTATACCATTGTATTATTGTATATTATTTGCTGTTGTAATATGATGTCTTTTACTTTGTTTGCAATAAGACTGATTTGATTTTAATAATTATTTCTGCAGTTGTTTTTTAAATTGATATGACGTGGTCGATGGACAAAGCTGAAATGCTGGACCCAATGTGTAGTTCTCTGGAGTTCAATAGATTGATATATGATGGATCACGCACTTTCGCATAAACAAGAATCCTGCACTTGAAATATAAAATATGGCCTGCTGGATATGAGCGATTAAAATCACCTTAACTAAACACCTCGTGTTAAACGGACGTATTTCTATTGTATTTGTGTTATCATTAAAGTAAAATAAAATGGTTATTGCATGTGATAATATGTCAGAAGAAGAAGACATTGCATTTTCGAAAATAAATGTGATAAAACGTGATCAAATATTTCTTGTTATGTTTCTTGTTATGAAAAATTGTCACAAAATGGTGGTATCATAATAATCGGTTTCAAATTCACTTTTTCTCGGGTGTGAAAAATCGTAAAGTTAGACGATATTTTTTATCCTATGCAATTTCGTAACGTTAGGATATTTTATAGTGTGTGAAATTTCGTAACATTGGGATATTTTCTTCTGTGAGAAAATTTGTAAGTTACGATATTTGAGTGTGTGTATTCAACGCGAGTGTCAGTGTGTCTGTGTGTGCGCGCGCAGCATGTGTGGTCGCCCCCGTCAACAGAAAACGGCTCCGCATGCCCCATATGACACGTAAAAACCGCGAGCAGACCCGTCGCACCCTGCTGCCCGTCTCTCCCCAGACCCCTCACACCCGCTGCCCGTCTCTCCTCAATCATGAGATACGCTAAGTGTAAATGACGGCTCGGATCTCATTTCAACCTGTCCGTCTCCTCATGATCTATATACGTGTCTTAACACCTGTCATGATCAATTGTCAGACAGGAGTTGTTATTTCGTTTTTCATTCAATTGACGAAAATATTTATATTTGTGAGAACTATAGATATCCGGTATAGTTTGGCTCTGCAAAGCTTAAAGGCAGTATCTGCTAACTTGTAAAGTAAGCAGATACAGCTACGAATGAATTACTTATGCAATTTCCAGCTTCAATTGAGAAAAAATATAAAGAAAAATCAACATTATTTATTTTCTGATTAACTTGATTTTAGTGGCATATGAGATTGATCAGAAAGCGTCTTTCAGCGGGCCAGCATTTAGTAGTATAAATTTAAAGCGGAAAATTGCGTTTGCTTTATAAATACAAACGGAGAAAACTGGAAGACAAAGGCTAGCTAGTATGTGTCGTTTTTTTTTGTCTGCATGTCTTCCTCTATCTTTGTCCCCAACATTTTGGTGAATTTCAAAGAGGGATTCGTGTTTTTTAATAATGTTATCAGAGTCCCGCCCTGCGCGTCGCGCTCAGCACAATGAAAGTTAATCTATGAATGACTGACATTTGCCCTTGTGTCACCTTGACAATCATCTACCCCATACTCCTCTGTATAAAGCCATGTGGCAATCTACCTCCGCTCTCCTCTCTATAAAGCCTTGTTTATCCTGAGGATTGTAAATATGGGGGTAAATATCTAGTGTATCGGCTTGATGGTGGGCCAACGTTACCAGCATTGCGCCAACATCACCCCAAAATTGGGGATTGCTTGAGATACACCCCTCGAAAAAAATGTTCTAAAGTTCGTGATCTTAGATACATTGTTGTATTAATAATATATCGCAAACGCTAGGTTAACATTACCAGCATTGGGACAGTATTGGGACAGCATTAAGGATTGCTGAGGATCCAACCCCCGAAAAAAAACATATTTAATAAGACACGACTTCGAATAAGAAGTTAACAATTCAAGCTCTGAAATCCTTTTATATAATCCATGGAAAATAAACGATTTTTTCAATTTGAAACCATTCTAAATGTCTTCAGATAGCTCTCTCCGCTTCATTTGAATACCTATGTTATAGGTCTACGGCCATTAATAAATATTTTACTTTTCAGTGCATGGTTCGACTTTAGACGTCAGAATCTCCCGTTTAGAGACGTCAGATTCTGACGTCTAAAGTCGATCCCCGCGCTATTAAGTTAAGAATGGCTACTAGCATTGGCACAACATTGGTTAATGATTGGCAACATGCTGCGGATACACCCCTCGAAAAAAATGCAGAGAAACGTGATGTTGGATGCCACCCGGACTGTAAGCGGCCCTGTTGTCATAACAACAGGTACAGGGAGCGAGGCGCGGGGGGATAGCGGCAGGCGGCGTCCCTTTGATCCCCTTACTGGCGGGTGTATCAGATGAGATGAGACACAAACACATAAGGCAGGCGTGTGTATGCGCGGAGACACCCAAACTCTGTAGAAGTCGAAACACCTTAACTGATTTCTTGAAAAAGGTGCATTTACTGCATTTGGTATATACTCTGCAAGTACCCCCTCTACCTACACACATAGACCACCAGGCAAATACGGGACGTAATGCTGTTTCAATGCTGTCTCACCGTGTCCGACGATGGTAAAGCTTTGAAACAACGTTGTGACACGTCTCAAGTTTGCAGTCCACATCAAACAATGTCTGCGTTAAATTGATTTCACAAAGCTCGACAGATGGGATGACCTATACAGAAACGTCATAATAAAACCTTACTATGTAGACTGTGTGTAGGCTGAACCAATCTCAATAAATTAAAGAGTAACAATAAACTAAGATATTTGTCTAATAAATCTTCAGACATCAATAGATACTTTATACTAATTCGTATATTCAGGGTAAAAATGATAATGGTCCTATCTGATATAGGCTATGGCCAGAAGTAACTAAAAAAAAGATCAGATGAGTTTAAATTATGTTGATGTGTACGTACTACACAATCTGACACGTAATATGTTTATTAAATTTACAGAATGTAATGTTATAACTTTCATTGTAACCATCGCAGTTCTGTAATGTTTCCATATGTTCAGAAAAAAAATGAAATTTTTTACAATTTTTAGAAGAGATCAACGAAAGAATATGGCTCGGTCAATATGGCATGGTCGAAGCAGTCGAAACGTGCAAAGACAAACTGCAGTAACTGCTTACTTTTCAAGTAAGCAGTTACTGCTGTTTGTCTTTGCCCCCCCCCCCCCCAGCGTGCTATCTTTTCCCGCGCACTGTATCCCACGGGATGCATTATTGATACAACAAAGCGAAGGTTGCAAGATCAATTTTCGATCCCCCTAAAGCAGAATAAACATGACTCTGGGAAAGGTCTGCCCCGCACAGTCGGCGGGGCGGGGCCCTAACCAAACAAATTAATGATGCATTTATTTTAAAAGCTAACTCATTTTTTTGTCAATTGTTATTTTAGATTGATTACGCCACGATAAAATTTTATATTTAAATTTACCGTGGGATTTCCGTGGGATGCTCATGTATGGCTAATTTATTTTCTCCCCTCTTGGACTTAAGGGGTGCTTGCGTGCGGGGTCAGTCAGGCACAACCCGTGAAATCTACCATCATTTATTTATTCCCATCTCATACTCATTGTATTCGCTCACTATCGGCACCCTTTGCCTCCAACACGTCTAAAATATATATCCTTTGTTTTCGGATTCAAATGGGGTATTTGAATGGGTATTTTTTTTTTTTTATTTAGCTATTGCGTCAAGTTTCAAATAAAATCAGAAAGTAGTGCAATACTTTAAGAGATAAATACAACGTTGATACAAAATAAATATTCAAAAGATTTTGCGTTAGCAATGAAAAGTCAGAAAATAGTGCAATATTTCCGGAGAAAATATAAAATAATTACGAGGTAAAGTGGTTATGCAATATAGCCAAGCACATGGGAGGGTTAGTAGTTTCTTGCTATTAAAAAATAACTTGATATCGATTATTTCACTATACAGAATTAATACCGGTGAATAAACAAATAAATCCCCTGGGGCCTAGAGCGTCCCTCGCGCTCCCCAAACAGACATCTGGCTCGATACAGCCGCTAATTATCACGGAGCAGGCGACAAATTTACCCACAATTCACCTCTGCGGAAAAAGGACAGCGTCTTTGTAAGGTGGTTTGTGATTGGTCGGGACAAAGGGCGGCTATAGATCGGCGGTTTTGATTTGCTATCAGTGTTAATTATACAGGTGTGCCAATTGACGGCGGTGTGTGATATTTGAAGACGGACTGAGAAGTGACCCAGAGTGGATTTAGGTGACATTTTGACGTCTAAGGGGGAGCTCTACACATTTGTTATTTAAGCCTATGTTATGTTTTGTGAAATTTATTTTTGTATATTTTTAGGCGCTGACCCAACATTACACAAACATTGAGCCAACGTTTCTTGTCTGGAGCTATTTTTATTGATATATTTGTGTATAATTGAAATATTTGGCTAAATACCTATTCTACGGTTTATAAAGAAATCACCGTTGGCTGATAAAGGTTAATTTCCTGTGAATGAGCCTCACCATATTGGGAGAGTAAAGCCACATACCTGGGAGGGGGAGGTATGCTAGATACCTACATACCCGGGGAGAGAGAAGCATGTTAGATACCCTCTGCTGAATTTGCATATAAGGCGTCTCTCGTCTCATGGCCCAGATTTTAACGACTTCATAAAATTGAACATTGTTTTTTCAAAGTTTGTTTCTAGCTGAAATCTATTCATTGTGGAAATTAAAGAAAAAACTTGATGACAAAAGAGTTTTTCTGACTGTTTTTTTTTCTGGAATGATGTAAATTGTAAATTGACCTTTTTATTTTCAAATTGGTTTATGTTTTTTCATTGAAATCTAGAAATGAAATTGGCATAATATATAGTGACCACGGGATGATCTCACTAAATCTGAAGATTAAGACGCTCTTAACATCCTCTAATGGAAATTATCTTAACCCCCAAAGCGCTGAACTTTTTCATGAAAACATTGGAGGCCAAAGGGTTTTTTAAATTTGAAATCATGATACCCCGGTAAATGTCTTAGATAGCTCTTTCCGCTTCATTTTATCACCTATGTTATGGGTCTACGGTCATTATAAATATTTTTTAATCTAATAGTTCGGGAATCAACTTTAGACGTCAGTATCTGACGTCTACAGCCGTCAGATGCTGACGACTAAAGTCTATCTCCGCGCTATTAGTGTAAGGGTTAGGTTTCTCGCATTTCCATTAGAAAAGTTAAGATGATTTAAACTTTTCTAATGGGAAAGTTTAAATCATCAAATGCGAGAAAATTATTTCAGTATTGTTATATACAGGGAGATGTGACCCTAATTAATCTCCCTCCACAACCCGAATCCTGATATTATAAGATATATGTTTGTGAACTTACCCATTAGAGTAGTGGTAGGCGGAGAGAGTGCCGTCATATGGGAAAGCCCCGCTGGTCTGCATGCCGCCCTGAAAATAAGAAAATACTCTGTTAGGACGTGATAAACTAAGAGGGTGTTACACAATATTATGAATGAATGAATGAATGAATGAATGAATGAATGAATGAATGAATGAATGAATGAATGAATGAATGAATGAATCAATCAATCAATCAATCAATCAATCAATCAATCAATCAATCAATCAATCAATCAATCAATCAATCAATCAATTAATCAATTAATCAATCAATCAATCAATCAATTGTCATAGAATGTGTTTTGGCATATATAGTCTATATCTGTGGGAGAAATATCATGAGAAAATTTAAGGATGGCGCTCAATTGGGGCACCACCCGATAAGAAGTGTTTTCCTGCATTATTCGTGACTGTGATTGGCCTATGCAGCAGCCAATCACCATCGAGGATATTAAAAAACAACATAATTGACATATGAAAGGGGGGCTTAGAATTCCCGGCTTTGAAAACTTGCTGAGCGGGAGCCCGCATTGATCGCCTAAAACAGTGGTCACGCCAGGCGGGATAACTCGCTCATTTCCAGGATTTAGATGCACCCTGTAAACTGCGCTGCTGGCCACCAGATGGCGCTGTGAATTGATGTGAATTCCGCGTGAGGACGACGTGATTTCAGCGAGATTGATCGTGACGTAATGTGACAGTCACGTGGGTTTTGTTTCCGCGTCTAATTGGTTCGTGTCGACTGCGGGCATTTGAAATCAAATCGGTCGGACTTTTGCATCCGGAGCGGGTTGAATTGATTGACAGGAAAATGACAATAACACCCAACGAACACCGGACATTAAACCAATGATGCCTTAGTGGTGGCCCACCGTCTACGACGCTGGGCCACCACTAAGACAGCATTGGTTGAATGTCTTGCGTTCGCTGCATGGTAATAATGTAGCAGGTTTTTGACGACAAAACCTGTCAATAAACTGGATGTGAAATGAATAAAAATGGGGACATTAAAAAAAACTCGAGGTGCTGAACTGGTGATGGTACAATGTTTGGCCAGCGTTGAAGACAATCCAACATTAGTTCGACGTCTCGTGCTCGCTGCAGTGATTGTTGCAGAAAAATCAACACATTAATAATTTATCCAAATATAATTTACAGATGTGTGACCTGATGTTCCAATTACATATTGTTCTATTTTATCAATTAATGTATTTTAAATTAATTACATCAAACGGGTAAAATCATGTACGGATCTAAACATAACACACTACAGATTAATTTATTCAAATTGATTTTAAACAAGAAAAAACACTTGTATATTTCCTTTTGATGATGAATGAACTTGATATTCCATGATGAATTAATTCCGTCAGATATATTGGCAGTAGCTATATACTGCAGCTCATTTGTGCACCCTTTGCCTCCAACAACAGCGAAATCATCAATTCTAGTTATCTTTATATATTGGTTGCATTAAGAAACATTGTAAAGTATATTTTCTTCAATTGAAATAACCGTTTGATTTTATCAAGGAGATATTTAGTTGGAAATTTATGGCATAATCAGCATTTTTTTCTTTCAAATTTCCACTCCTACATCCTTATCATTGATCTATCAATAATTCGAAAATCAATTCAAAATTTGATTAGCAATTGCATAGCTTAACGCTATACGTAATACCATAGAATTAAAGTAATACTGAATAAAATGTACCATGTCATTGGGATTTAATTTTTGCTAACTTGGTGTTTTATAACAGAGTAAACGTCATTTTCTTTCCATTATGGGGACATTTGTTGCAGAGGTGTAAAATGTAAAGTACATGTATAAATATTAGGTAATATTACGGAACAGACATCGTTTCTGTCAAATATAGGGACGTGGGCCCCAGAGGGTGGCGGGAGGTGTCAGTAACTGGTGAAAGTTTAATCAGGTGTTATATCCACGGACCAGCCGCCCCCCCCCCCCTCCTGGCTTAATGAACTGCTCCCGTGGGCCGTAAGCCGCTCCCGGCACGAAATCCACACATCAGGATCACTGACAAGGGGCGGGGGGTTCGAGGCCATGCCTTGCGAGCGGTAAACACGCGAGCGAGGGGACAAGCGAACAGGTGTCCGATATAGACGGACACGAAAACGTTATCCAGTGATGTTTCAATGCTGGTCCGGCGTTGCAGAAGCCGGCCCAGCATTGAAACATCACTGGATGGCATTTGAGATTTTCTAGTACAATGAGGATCTGTTTGTGCAGCTGTTTAAATGATGTTTCAATGCCGGGTCAGCGTTTTTTTACGTTGGCCCAGAATTGAAACATCACTGGATAGCAACTCATATTTTCTAGTACAACCAGGATCTGTTTGTTTAGCTGTTTTACTGTCCAATCCGACCAGGATTCACAGACACCCAGCATTTGGGGGGCCCTGAGACAGATTCAGCGTGATATGGCTGCATATTCATCACTGTAAAGTATAATATATATAGGTGCATAACACGAACATTAGAGCATGTATTATTACACATTACATAGGCGCCCTAGTTCTGCGTGTGATATAACAGAGACGCATTGCATTCCAATTACAAATTTAATCTTATTATAATTTACATCACAGTAATATTACGAGTGAAAACAGAACTCTTCGTGTAAATAAAACTGTATAGGTTTATCACTCCACCCGAAATTTATTGAAATGAATGTGATGTTTTTGTTACTTAAAAGAGCCAATTTGCCAGGGAATATCGAGTAGGCCCACAATATTTGGATCACAAAACAAATCATCAATATATATGACAAATGTTTTTGGTTTAGCCGAAGAGACGTGGTTTAAACATAGTATAAGTATATATACATGGAATAATATAGCAAAACAAGAGATAAAATAAAAGTGCTTTCTTTTTACACACGCAGACAGTGCCACAAGGACGCAGGTGTGGACAGGTAGGGTAGGGATCCGCACAGGTAGGGTGGGGTCCTATACGTGTAGGGATCAAGGCTAACCTTGTAGTCCGGATGTCCAGACACGGGGAATTCTGGGAGATAACGGCGGCCATGATGGGTGTGGCCGGATTTACAAGTCAATCGCCAGAGGGGGTGGTAGTACTTACACACACCCTTTCATTCTCAGAGGATACGTTTACTACGTTTTATAAAAAGATGTATTTTAAAATTCCCCAAAACTGTCAAAGCTAATTTGCACATTTTGTCCTGTTTCGTGAATTTTTTTTTTAAGAATTATGAGCGTGTTTATTTTTCATTGATAATTTAATTAATAGGACCTACTTGGACATATATTTTCCTGTTTTTATTAGATTATATCTTATAAAATGTATTACTATGTTTATTTTATTCTCGCATAAGTCTACATGGACTTACCGTCATCAATAAATATCTATCTACACTATTTTAAATCAAATGTTATAAGCCTACCACTTTATAGTCCACAGCATCAACTCTAATTTTTGTTAAAATTACTTTTACTTAAAAAATGCTCGGTAAGGTATAAATCGATGCGTTACCAGGTGGTAGAGGTTTTCAATATAATGTATGTAACAATGAATTAAAAAAATAACCTAAGTATAATACACCAAAACGATGGACTGTAATTTCTTTGAAATTGCTGTTAGTGAAAAATAACCCCGTACAACACAACGCTAGCTGATACAAGGTTTAATCAAATGCACTAGCAGATACAGTGTTTAATCTGTAATCTACTGGTAAAGCAAACCTGCCTGGAATACGCGCCCTGATGGTCTGCCTTACCCAGCTAGACGTGTGGATGGACGGAATATCCAGGGCGTAATGAAGCGTACCCGAGGCGTAATCTAGACGTAGGCACGCGCCGTCTCCACCCTCTCAGTGCAAGGACGCCGCCCAGACAAATACGCGCCTGAAATATGTTTATTTCGTCGCATTTTTAAATAAAATTAATCCAATAAAAACGTTATATAATTCTTTACAATAGGAGATTAAGAGGTTTCAGTTGAGATCGAGATATTTTGATTAATTTTTATTCATCTTGAGGTGTGAATTGCTGCCGAATAAATATGTCCTGATTTTAAGAAAAAAAAAATACCACAAAACTTATTGTGACGCATTTTACCATTTTATAGTAAATTAATTTTGTTCAGAATATGACTTTTCGTGCAGAAATGTTGCCGGGGTGCTCACAGGGTTAACATGTACACGGTCTAGTGCACAGCTGAGATTTGATAAAGGTTCCTAGAATTCCCAGAAGTGTCACATTCTACACTGCATGACTGTACAGTCATGTGTGCACGGACAAATAAGAACCGAAGAAAATTGTGTAATACTACAAAAAAAGTAACGTTACATATAATAACCCTAGAATATATAGAATGAATGAATATTAGAATGTATAAACAATCGTTTTATGAACGCTTCCAAATTAAATTAATTTACACCTGTCCCGAAAAAAATTGTGTAAAACCGAAAATTGCAATGAAATGTTTTTGCTCGCATGTATTTTGATTACACCATGTGACATATTTGGAAAAACAACCATTATTTTTATTTCTATGTGTTTTTATCTTATTATTAGGTTATACATTCTGACCTAAGAATCAAATCATCGTATCCACCACCTTAACAAGTGGCAGATACAACCCTTTGAATACTAGAAGGCACAATGCACTAACAAGCCTTGCTGGTAGGGGAGAACAAGATACAAGTGTTTTCACATGGCCGGCCTTGTTTTTAAGTTCACCAGAAACAGGGCGATAACAAGGGAATAAGTGAAATGGGTGCGGGCTGCGATGATGATAGGGCTCCATAGAGATGATTATCAGTCTAATGCTGGTACAATGCTGGCTCATAACTGCCAGCATCGGGCCACCACTGAGCCACCATTGTCTAACAAGCAGATAATAACACTACAATGCAAAGCTAAAAGCCAGTATCTGCTTACTTTTTAAGTAAGCAGATACTGCCTTTTAGCTTTGCAGATGATAACAATTTTGTCTGACAGAGTAATCTTGAATCAACACCACCTATCGAGTAGCACTGTGACTAACAGTCTGTTTTCGGCTGATTATGGCAAACTAAACATGCCCTAAATGCCTAGATAAACATGTTTTCACATGGCTCCGCCAAGAAAACCGCCGCCGCTTTTTGTTCCCTATTTTTCAAGACCTGATTCTTTGTGATCGCGGAGTGAAAACAGCAGACTATTAGCGCGAGGGAGCGCGATATTTTCCTGACCTTTTTTCCGCGAAAGATAAGGTCAACCCTTGAGGCACTGGAGCCGTATATATACGTTTTAACCCCTTTTCTATATTATATATACGTTACAACATTGGGCTCCTGTAGCCATATACGTTTTTAAACAAAAAACAAATATTTTTAGGCATTTAAAGCTGGAAATTGCGTCAGCAATTGAACCTTTAAATGGTGACAAATAGAAACAAATAAATCGTCTCCGAGGGTGAGTTAAGCTGTTCAAAATTGATCAGTTTGCAACATTGTTATTGAGAGAGAGAGATATTTTATTTGACGACGGGAAGTCTATGCAGACTTATGCCTACTGTACAAACTATGACATTCTGAAGCTTTTGCAAGGATGTTATATGGATACCCTTTTGCCGTGCAATCAGAAACAGGCCTATTTTTACGTGTGGCCTAAGCCTTATCAATTATAGCGAGTAGCAGAGGAAGGGCCGCCTTATCACGACGTGTATTATCATATCACGTGATAGCCCGGGCGAGTCACGTGACCTGTCGTCCGGTACACGGCATTGTGCGCCCTCTATCGGTGACCCCGACAATAACAGACAATGTCAGATAGCATCAGCGGTGTTTCTATGGAAACCTAGCAAAACACAGTAGTCCCACCATTTTTTTTCAAAAAAAAACGCAGTACCTATAGCTCTAATTATCTGTATAAAACTGTTATACATGTATATTAATAATTTAAGTATTTTATTAATGGTTATAAATACACAGATTTTGTTTATGTTCTTGTCAATAACGTTTTGACTTGTACAGCGTACAGTGTACAATAAATAATAGTATAATGGGGAGAAAGATATGGCCTACTGGAAATTTGTTATAATTTATTTTCATGACAAAGTTCAATGCAATCCCCGGATTTCTCTTATTGCGTGGTTAAGTAATTATTTTAGGTTTACAATAAATGGTGGCATAACTATAAATATCATTGCAGGTTAAATATACATAATGGCTGATACGTGTGTACTTCTGAGTTGTTTGTTTCTATATTTTTCATTCATTTGTAGCTGGAATTGCTAACGCAATTTCCAGCTTCCAATGATGAATTTTTTTACTATTTATAAAAAATAGACTTCAACTTAAAAAGCAATATAATTGTTAACTTATGAGAGGAGAGGCATCAGTTTATGTTGCTGAGGGATGAGATTTATCTGACTGTGCCACCCCCCCCCCCGGCTCAATATGTTCCGATAAGTATCAAAAATTTGGATCAGTATGAATCACCTGCACGTTTGATCCAGATTTTCCGCCGGTGATTGGAAATTGGAGTTGTATGTCGAATTGATGCAGAAAGTCTCTGACCTTGCACTCTATTGGCCGCACTATGTCTCGGATTTGGGTAAAAAATTACGCTACCGTTATAGTTTTGGTTGTCAGTTTTTTTATGACAAAGGGAGCAATTATTATCTCATTGTTTGATAACATAAAATAATAAAAATCCACAGCTTCACTTCCGGAACATTCGCAATAATCCAGTGTCTACAATTTATTAAACTCCAGATTTAAATGAATGAATAACAAAAAATCTGAAAAAAATCTGAAATAGTCAGATTTTGACGTTTAAAATTGATCCTCGCACTGAAAGAATTAAAATATGTATAATGATCATAGACCCATAACATAGGTATTCAAATGAAACGCAAAGAGCTAACTAAGACATTTATGATGATTTTAAATTAAAAAAAAAACGTGGTTTCATGGTTTATGCAGCTACATTTTGCTTATATTTCTTTAATCTGGTAGAATTAAAACGTTACAGATTGAATGTCAGACTCCGAACATAGGGCTTAGGCACACCGCGGCGTGGCGGGTCGGACCTTAGACACACCTCACGCAGGCGATGATAAAGATTGATAATCCTCACCGCCAGGAGGTACCACTGTCACACACCGCAGCACAGAAGCGCGATTTTCCCATCCATCCCGGCGTGAATGGGCAAGGAAAGAAATACACAATCATGTAAGAGTAGTACGGTTCTTTAGGTGTCAAATAATGCAATTATTACCACTTAAATTTGATAAATTTGATTTGATTAATAAAAAATCGTTCAGTATTTAAAGGGAACCGATAATTGTAATAAGGAGCGTCGAATCGGACCGTTTTAGTAGCCTATATACATGTATTTGTCTTCCGTAGGGAAATGTCAGTAAAGTATGGTGAATTTCACAGAAGCTCGCTCAATACTCTCATGCTTGTGGTTCTCCTTAGTAAAATTAGTTGATTATGAATATTCTCAAGATAATATCAATGTTTTACTACAATCAATTTTGACGTTGTATGTCAACATTAACACTTATCTGAATAAGATAATTTCAGTATTTCATTAGTGTTCATTTTGACGTTGCACGTCAAAATGAACACTAATAAAACACTGAAATTATCTTATTCAGACTTTAGTCGAGCTCAGAGGCGCACCTCTACTTGTACTCACCAGTGGTGGGTAGAAGGCGGACGTGGGGTCCCCTCCCATCATCAGGGTCTGTGCCGTGGCGTAGGGCGAGGGGTACATAGTCTCCGGGTTGAGTCCGGGGTAGACCCGAGGGTAAGCAGCCAGCAGTCCGGCCGCCCCCGGGGGGTACTGACACGAGCATATAGTCTGCCCCGTGTGTGGATCTGTCAGGATAGGGCGTCCGTTGTCACAGCAACCTGTACCCCCGCCCGCGGAGGCGCCCCCCGGAGCTCCCGTACTGCTAGAGCTGCTACTACTGCTGCTAGTGACGTGAGTGGAAGAGGTGCTGCTGGCAGGGATCAACAACTACAACAAACATCAGCATTATGAGTAAAACAACTACAACGGACATTATCATTATGGGTAAAACAACTACAACAAACAACATCATTATGAGTAAAACAACTACAACAAACATCGTCATCATGAGTGAAACAACTACAACAAACATCGTCTTATGAGTAAAACAACTACAACGGACAATATCATTATGAGTTGAACAACTACAACAAACATCGCCATCATGAGTAAAACAACTAAAACAAACATCATTATTATGAGTGAAACAACTACAACAAACATCATCACTATGATTAAAACAACTACAACAAACATCATCATTATGAGTAAAACAACTAAAACTCATGTCATCATTATGAGTAAACATCCACAATAATAAACTTGATTATAGTCATTTTAAATTTGTTTTGTTATCGATCGATAGAATCACTATTATTGGTAATTAAATGTGAGTTTAAACATCTAGATTTGCAAATTCTTGCTTGGTCTCAAATGTTTCGTCTCAACAAATATGAGTAATTGTCACCCACTTAGTTAAACTGTCATATCAAATTAAACAAAACATAATATAGTTTTTGTCCCAATTTCTAAATCTTTTTCTCACATTTAATATTTGTAAAAAAGTTGGAAAAAAAATACACTTTACTGAATGGTCAATAAGCCTATATCCATGTGTGTCACGTGTCTACAAATACAGAAGGCAGTAACTGCTCACTTTGCAAGTAAGCAGTTAAATCGTTTTGTCTTCGCGTGTATGTACAGCCGCGGATAGGAATCGGCGGGCATAACATCCTATAAATCACTTACAGCTAATTAAACGGTTAATTAGAGTTTCCAGGTCCCGCGCGATCCGGGCGCAGATGGCGGCAAATAAAAAACAAAGCCGCGCGAAAGCTGTGGGTGTATCTAAAACACGGAATCAGCTGTGGGTGTAACTAAAACAGGGAATCAGCTTATTATAACGTCATAATTGACTACCGCTCACCCCGTAATCCCTCGGATTGTTAGGAAAACGACCGTGAATTAATTTACTGTTTTTATTATTTAAAACCTACGCATCCACGTTTTTTTATAACGCTGATCAGATTTTTTTTATTACAGCCTGTATATTGTTCATCTCCGCTTTGATAGATTTAATTTTATCCTTCAAAAGCTGAAAGTAGAGGAATATATTAGCGAATTTGAATTACGTTTCGGGAGAAAATTTTACAAATCTTCAGTGTATATAAACACATTTTTATTTAGTATTTGCAACAGAGATACAATTATGTGTTTGTTTATATTGTATGATACAATATTTTATTTTGCTTAAAAAATACAAATTTTCCAGCGTTCATCAGCGAACTTTATCTGTGTATAAAATTATAATTTTTACTCACTTGAAGTTGTGGATCGCGTCAGCGAGACACAACTTCAAGTGGGCGAAATCACATATTTAATTTAATTTATTTTAGTTCATTCGGCGCGGGGATAGACTTTAGACGTCAGAATCTGACGTCTATAGACGTCAGATTCTGACGTCCACAGTCGATCCCAGGATTGAAAGGGTTAATTCCTCAGTCCGCCACAGACAATGATCACCGTTTATCCGCGGCCTGATTCAATTAACTATAATCTACGTCTGAATAGATATTTACATAAGGATTCCGACGGCGGCGGAGCCTCAGCGGCTAATTTGCGAGGCGTCCATGATTACGGTGATGAATTGATTGTTGTGAGGATGGGCGGACTATTCTAACTTCAAAAGCTTTCGTTCCCCTCGATTGGACTTATATATTTCAGTTTTTAATACCAGTTTAATATAATTATACACGCAACACAGGGGAAATGCAATGCTGATTGCTATATTAATTGCAAATACAGATAATTTTAATACGTGGTATATGACTATATAATGGCTAATTTCTCTAATTAACATTAGTTTAGTTTTGTGCGGTAGCATGGGATTTTAATTTGGTCAACATATATGATATGTATTTTTTTATATTACTAAGTCGTAAGATAATTAAACACACTACTAGTATATAAACTCTATTAGTGAAATATTAAAATTCAAATATTTAATTAATTATTATTTTTATTTTTTCTAGGATATATACTGCTGTAACTAATCAAATAATATTAACTGCTATCATCTATAATTATAGTAAATTCTATGGATGCTATAACGAACCAATTAAGAAATATTTGTTATGAAATCTATTGTTCCTGTTTGGCTCTGCCTATACTTCGGATATACCTGCAGTTTTTTAATTTCTAAAATGTATTAAATTATCATTTATATTATTATGACGAGTCTATCCTGATAGAATCTAGCTTTTTAATATAACTATAACACCTTTACATAATTTACCCTTTTACAAAATATCTATTCTATTCCAATATTTACCACACTCCTCATTGCGCCGACTCCAGTGTCACACTGGAATAAAATTGAACTGACAGCGACGCGTCGACTGTCGTAATTCATCCCTGATTGAGTTGCCGTCATAGTACAGGTGTCGACGGCATCACTTAGCGCGACTACTCTTCTAAACCCAAACGCAACACAATATATCACCGGCAACTCTTTGACCGCTAGGTCCGTATAAACCGGTAACCCATTGCCTGCTAGATCCGTATTATTTTTTAATTATATACAATGCCATTGACATTGCTATTTTGGTACATACTTAGCAAATCAAATAATCGGATTTGGGAGATGTCTATTTTTCATAAATATAAATATTTTTCATTCATTTGAAGCTGGAAATTGCGTCAGCAATTCCAGTTTCAAATGAATGAAAATCTGACTGATGGTTGTGACATGGTATATCACAACTATAATATATATCATCTTGACCACCGGGCGCGAGCAATTATTTTATACTTGATTGACACGATTCAGTAGGTCATGTTTCTTAGCAAGGTCACTCGTCTACGATATATTTCTTAGGAAATGTCTATTTCCTTTGACATTTCATTCTTTACTTTTGTACATAATACTACATAAATAACACTGAGGTCACGTCTCGCTCGTGTATTAGGCCCATATCAATTTCGGACAAAGACACACCTGTTACCATGGCGATATCGTTTATTTAGATGACTCGTTCAACACCTATATAGATATTACAGAGAGATACACGCTGTTTCATATTAAACTATAACAACCTATATATAAATTAGTACGTACGACTTCCCCCTGTGACCATTGTCGTGCTAGGTCCGTGTTTCCAAAAAAGTTTCAAACAAAATAATCTTTCGTTGAAATTTATAAAAATGATTTCTGGCAGATGCTCAAACCAAGGAGGTTATATACTTAATTAAGCTCCTTGGTTAACCAAATCATTGCATTTATAACAAATATTTTCCATAAATAGAAACCTTTTTCGTCACTTGAAGCTGGAGATGATTACAAAAAAAGGGTCTACGTGGTCTGAAATCTGAAATCGATTGAACTGATCTGAGTAAAAAATCAAAAAAAATCTCCATAATCAAATTAGCTCCCATGTCTATTTCATGTTTATTTATCAGCTATATCCATCTAATGTCGCCTGTTTGATCTTCACTTTATTTGTCAGTTGCGTCTACTTTCACCTTGGTTTTGATGTACTTGGCTTCTTCAATTCACGATATCTACTTCAAAGTGATATATGTTTGTTTTTTGTTACAGTTAGGTTTATTTCATCGTGTATATTTCACATTGGTTTACGTGAATCACTCATGTCTGTTTGATATCTAATTCACCCTGATTTTGCTATGTCAGCGATATATATTTTTTGTGATTTTACTACTGATGTTCAAAGGCAAACTGTAGTAGCTGTCAATTTGAAAAGTGAGCAGCTACTGCTGTTTGTATTTACTAAGACAAACAACAGTAGCTGCTCACTTTTCAAGCAGTTAGGGCCTACTGCTGTTTGTCTTTGCATTGCAGTTTTGGTATGTTGGTAATTTAAATTTCAGCGATATATATGCCGATGATTTTTTATGACAATTTCTATGTCAATTTCATCATTATTAACACTTTCAGTGTGGGAATCGACTTTAGACGCCAGAATATAACGTCTAAAGTCGGTCCTCGCACTGAAAGAGTGAATTAGTTATAATGGCCGTACACCCATAACATAGGTACACATGTATTCAAATGAATTGAAAAGAGCTAACTAAGACATTTATGATTACTTAAAATTGAAAAAAAAACTTGTTCCCTTGGTTTATTATATAAAAATATTTCAGCCCTTTAGGGTTCATAATACACTATATAGCTATTACAGACCCAACTTGGTGGAATATGTATGATGATTTGGGTATGGCTGCCATGTTTATTTCTCAGTGATTTCTGTATGTGAGTCACGTCTATTTCTCAGTGATATCGCTATGTCAGTGATGTGGAGGCTGAGGCAATCAGCCACCCTCTCCATCAGCCATGATCATCACTAGATCTATGTGAACCTGTCCACGCGACCTATGACCCCTCATTACTGAGTACACTCACATTAACCCTCTCAGTCCTGGGAGAAAAATACGTGGCTTTATTATATACACCATAGTGATTTTGTGTACGAAGTTGTTGTCTCATATTTCAGCAAATGATCAGATAAAGTTTTGGAATAAAATGACACATCATAAAATACGATATTTGATTTCATGATTGGAGTATAATTTATGTTCACTGGACGCAATTTAACCTTTTCAGACGTCAGACGTCAGATTCTGACGTTGAAAGGGTTAAATAGCAATAATGGCAATAAGTATTGAAATAATGCGAAAAGGGCTTAGTAAGTTTCAAAGTAAATTTATCTTTTTTCTATAGGGTACTGTCAATGTAAATGTATATCAGCGGCATAAATTAATATATGATTTTTTGTGATTTCAGTGCATGATGTTTCAACACAAATCACGGCGTTTGATTTGAATTAAATTGAATTAAATAACCTCTCTACGTAGAGTTTGTGGTTGTTTTTTGGTTTTTATATTGCTATATTTTAAATTTGCATAATTTTTATCCACATTGCATAGCAGATTATTTTTTAAATTCGCGATTTCACGTGCATGGAACAGACTGTAGTGTATAGTTACTAGGAGACTTGAATGGTTGCTATGTATATAGAACACGTACATATAAGTGTACGTAAGGACACAACACGTTATGATCACATCCAACCTGTCATCACCCCGCCCCCATCACCGTGACAACCAGCTGGCGCAGCAGCCAAGACCTGTACCCATTATTAACAACTGACTGAGATGCTCGAGGCCCTGTATTCACATAAATGTGTTTTATTTGGACCCTGCAGTCTGCCCTCAGGCCCATCTAATAGCTGTGTGGTGTAGCGCGCCTGTATAGTCTACATAAGCGGCTACCCCCAAGGCTTAACTATCTATATTATATATTATATATTATATATTATATATTATATATTATATATTATATATTATATATTATATATTATATTATATATTATATATTTTTTATTATATATTATATATTATATATTATATATTATATATTATAAATTATATATTATATATTATATATTATCAATTATATATTATATATTATATATTATGTATTATATATTATATATTATATATTATATATTATATATTATATATTATATTAAATGTTATATTTTATATATATTATATATTAGGGGCCTATATATTATATATTATCAATTATATATTATATATTATATATTATATATTGTCAGCTAAATGATAGCCCTACGTAAGTAATTCTAAAAACAATTTTTGATCAGAAAGAATACTAGAATTTCTAGCAATAAATTACATTAATTGAGTTATCTTAGTTTGTTGGTACAAAAACTGCTAAAAAAGTGTTGACACTCGTCAGGTGTTTGTGGTCATTATGAGGTGATATAGCTGTAGGTGGAGCTGTTATGAGCTGCGCTGACGTGCTGATGTCCCGTATAACAGACAGCCCCCGAGGCCACCCGCATAAAAATACACACTTTATTATATATCATATACATATGTGTATATGTAGCATCCATATGTATAGTGCAAAGGCAAACAGCAGTAACTGCTTACTTGAAGAGTAAGTTTCTATATTTTTGTTCAAAGCATTTAGTACTCTCAGGGTGCATCTGAAAGTTATGAAATTTGACTTGAATTTATAACATTCATTTAATTAATTGAGTGATCCCAGATTTAAAGTTTATTAGGAGTTATAAAATGCAATGTAATAAAAAAAGTGTAATTTCGAATTATATATATATTTTTTAAAAAAAATTGTGATTGTTCCTAATTTGACTTCGTATTACTCCAAATTCGCCTTGTGATATTTTAACAATTAAATTTGAGGTAGGTTAGCTTCGCTATAGTTATGCTTAAAAAATTCAGAAATAGTCATTTTTATTATAAGACTTATATGATAACATTTTTTGTCCCATTTGAATGAATATTTGTAGCTGTATATTTAGCTGCTAAGAGTATACGAATGCGTGAGTAGGGCCTATGAGCAATGAATGTCTTTATGAGCGCGCATTTATTAGTGATTCAATGGTCGATTTGTGAGTGTATGCAATGAATGTATCTAAATGAGCGTGTATTGATGATGAGTCCATAAATACGGGTCATTCACGGACGAATTTGCATGTGAGCACATCGTTCTGCGTACATTTTCGTGCGTATTTAATGGTGAAATTATGAGTGTTTAATATAAGAGTGCCAAGGACAGGTGATTTAGTTTGCAAGTGTGTACGACTGAAATTTAGAGTGAGTGTTGAGGTGACATTTATGAGTAGTTTCGTTGTCAATTAGTCGTGAGTACATAATTATAAGTAGTTACATATTGAACCCTTAAAGCACCATGTCATAGAACTTAAATTTTTACCCACTTGAAGTTGTGAGTCGCTACCGCGACCCACAACTTCAAGTAGGTGAAAATTACCCATCTGTTTAATTTGAGACATAAAATTTGCAAATCTTAATTTGAAACACGCATTTCATTCCCCTTATATATATCAGTAGCTAATAAAACAGAATAAAAACGACTATAGTCGTGGTTATAGAGCTTAAAGTGTTAGTTTGGTAATGTATATTGCTGAGTATTTTATGGTCAGTTTCTCCGTATGACACCTCTCTCACATAACGCCTTGAGGATATCGCTATTGTCACTGACACTCAGTAGCCTATTGTGAGCATTTTCAGCCATGTAACTCTTAGGAATATTCTTTATTATAAGCATATTTTTAATAACGAACGTTTTAACCCTTAGGCCTATAACACTTTAATATTTGTGTATAAACTATGAAACTAAATGGGTTTTTTTAATTTGAAATCATCATAAATACCTTAGTTAGCTCTTCTCGTTTAATTTAAATGCCTATGTTATAGGTTTACGGCAATTACATATATTTTATTTTGTTCAGTGCAGGGATAATCTTAAATCTTATGAATTTCTTGCGAAAACGTTATATATTTGTAAAAGAAAGTGTGATGTTCTAAAGCTGCCAGAAGAATAAAAACATAATATAACGAAAAAGGTCAATTAATATGTACATCTTACTTTTAAATCAAATTTAAAAAAAAAATGTTATGCTCACCCCAACGGAATTAAAGTATAGGAATGAAGACATTGTCAATATTCGAAAAATCCTTTTTACCGACGTTTATTGAGAAAAAAATATTTTATAGAAGTTTGTTATTTTTATCTGAATAATTTAGCAGTGATTTTGTCTATGATTCGAAACCTTATTACTAGCATAGTTTTATTGCAATAATAATGCATTTTGTTACACTTGTTATGTGAATGAAGTAGTTCTACTTCAACGAATCTATGTTCACAATAACTATGCTACATATACACAAACAAGCTGTAATTTGATGAAATGGGTTCAGCATGTGAACAAGGCAAGTCAAACTTGTGTGAAAGCGCAAAACCTGGTATATCGCCATTCCAAAGTATTATTTCACTTCACGATGAGTTATAAGCTCATAAGAACCTCATAAACCTCAGAAGCTACGCTGGTGCTTTACTATATAAGTTAAAATTATCTCGCTACAGCGATCCCACAACTCAAAGTGGGTTTGAATTATGATTTACAGTCAATCGACGAGGAAAAAACTATTATGACTCCGATTTGCACTTGTAGGATAACTAATAAATTTCCTTTGGTCAGCCTAAGATATGAGACTGTAGATTTTACATATAGGCCTATTATATGTCAAATATAGGTTTATAGACATAAATTTTACTTTGTTTACATCTTGAAAAATCCTTCAGTATAACATATATCTGTATCGTTCAATTTGTCAACTATATTTATAATTTTAAGTAATTTTTTACATAATGTTCGTTCTGCTCAACACAAAAGTACGAATGCTTTAATCTTTCTATTTGACTATTTGACTTCACTGTATAGTGTTAGACGCCGAAACTTTTAGAATTACATTTTTGCATCATTCAATTTGTGATATAAATTTAGCTTGAACTATAAATTGATAAGTTAAGTAAGTTTTAAGAAACGTTATCTGTCTTTTTTTGCTATAAACAAAACACATAAACCTTATGCTTGACATTTTTTTAATGTATAGTTTGACTATAGTAAAATACATTTAGCTTCTTTCAACTAAATGTAGACATACAAATTGAGTTAAATCGGTCAATTTGTGAAATAAATGTATGAGTTAACAGACTATTCACCAACCTTAATATCTGTTTTGTACATGTCTGTATATACCTGGACTGTTTATGTATATATGTATATATACCCTGCGCCTATACTATTATGACGATGATAGTACCACGAGCAGTATGACCCTGGTAACGGGGCTCGTGACTATTATATACCCCCGCAGGGTGACGGGGTGAAAGTTGTCACCCCCGGCCTAATATTACGCGTGGACACACTAATTATCCTAATAGACACTACTCATCATTAGTCACACGTTGATCCAATGCTGTTACACTGTTGGGCCAGCGTCTGCGACGCTGGCCCAACAGTGTAACAGTATTGGTGACTGGTTGTACTCACCTGTGTCGGGCCTAGGGAGCTGGGGGGCACCGTGGGGGGTCCCAAACCAAACTGTGCGGGGAAGGACATGGCGCCCTGACTGGGCCGGGCTGGCCAGTCCTGGAGGTGATAATCCGGTATCCCTGTCTGTGATGGTGACACTCAATCCCTGTGTCTGGATCGGTGACACTGACAGTGTCTGGGGTGATGACACTGACTCACAGTGTCTGTGGCGGTGACACTGACTCAGTCACTGAGTGAATCCCTTTGGCCGGATGGGTGACATCGACAGGATTACGTCCACGCTTGCTGGCAGGTCTAATAGCACTCACAAGGATGACACCGTAGTCCAGTGGCACCTACTCACTCCTGTTAGTCCAGCGCCGGTCACTAGTCCTCTGTGATGACCGTGTTGGTCAATGGTGGTCACTTCTCCTGTGTGAGGTGTTAGACGTGTGGATTGCCTTGTGTTAGAGTCGCGGCGTGGACCTGTAATGAGTGGTGATCATAGCTAGTGTCTGTGTGTGTCTGAGTGAGTGACAGGGGCGGGGAGGGGGCCAGGGCAGAGTGATAGGCCCGCGTGGTGGGTAGGCCACGCCTACACGGCCAGCGAGCCTATCAGCGTGTGTGTGGGAGGGCCAGGGGAGGGGTCGCTAACACACACTACACACAGCTCTACAAGGCACTACACCACTCACAACGCGCTGGCAAACAGCGGTAGCTGCGCACTTGTAAAGTGGGCAGTTACAACTGTTTGCGAGCGCGACGCGAGGCACTGACAGCGGTTTATTTTGTTAGCGAAACGAGCTGCTGGTGTGACCAGATACAAAGACTGGCCACCCCCTCCTCCACACCCCCACACCCCCACCCTCTCACCCCTAACCCCACGCTCTATCAAACGCCTAACCCATGTATCTAACCACCCCCTCCCCCAGAACTGTGTATCTAAACCACACAGATGCCAACGCGCTGTAAGACAACTCACACGATGATGTTGCCGCCATTTTAAATCACTTTGTGGTAATCTACGCAACTCCGATAGTCATTCGATTCACAAATAAACCATTTTAATTTTACATACTCTGTAAGATAGAATTCGCGATATCAAGCCGCATGGTATATATAGGGCCTACACGGAGATTAAATAACAAATTGTTGTCAGTCATTCTTGCCATTCACAAATAAACCATTTTAATTTTACATGGTAGGCTATACTCTATGAGATAGAGTTCGCGATAGCAAGCCGAGCAGTGTACACAAAGAGAAAGATAACAATTGAAATTGATAACCATTAAACTTATCTTCAAATCTGGGTATCTCTGTCTCTCGAAACATTCAGAAATAAACATAGGCAAACCTCTTTAGATGTCACAGATGTCACCAATTTTTTTTGAGAGTTGAGCCGCTTGTGAGCGCCGCTTGTACATGCCACACATGCGCTATCAGAGCAGTAGGCCTATATATTATTATATTAAAATCGAATAAACTTATACCGAAATTCGTCAGTAGCTAACGTCAAATGATTCAAACAAATATCGTCTCTTCTGCCTATAATTATATCACGGAATAAAACCATATTGCCAAATCTAGGACAATTTATCGACAAAGCCTCCTCGACTTGGAAAGAAGTGACAAAAAGACAAATCTAGTAAGCAGTGATTTTTACAACGGGACAGTTGGATTTCACAGATATCATACACAACATGTATTGTTTCTGTTGGTGTCTTTATACCATTATATTCCCAGTAAACACGACACGTTGAAACAGTGATGTTTTAATGTTGGGCCAGCGTCGTAGACGCTGGGTCAACGTTAAAACATCATTGTTTCAACGTGTCGTGTTTGCTGGGTTATTGTGTACTATTTGCCGTTGCAATATGATGTATTTCACGTTGTCTGCAATAAACTTGATTTGATTTGATTTGATAATTAGGCATATTCACTTTTATAGTCGGCTATATGAAAAGTGTTTTGTTTTTTGCTGTGGAAAGATTTTTTCATCGCTGAAAATTTTAACACAATTACAATCATTTTTCAATGTTTGATAGGTAGTTTAAATCACTATTATTTGGCATAAAATGATTGTTCAAATATCAAGATTTGCAAATATCGGGTCTCAATTAGACAAATATTACTGCTGACAATCAGTCTACAATTCTTAAGTGATAGGACAAAGTGAGTTATTCAATTTAATAAGGTTCAGAAGATATAACCACTAAATTTGAAATTCAACCAAGTGCAGTATAGCCCTTTGAATGTTACGCGCTTTTCGACATATTATTTGTGATTTAAATAACGCTTCTATAAGTGTTTTAATTGTCTCAAGTCTTCAAGATTTTGCACTGAAATAAATTTAATAAAATTAATAATTTCATCCACTTGATGTCGAGATGTTGTGATGTTGTCATTTGCGGTAGCGGGACACAATTTCAAATGGGTGAAGATAATATAATATGACCTTCCTAAGGCATGCAGTTTTATTACCCGACTAAATCACTGTTATTGGAAACAAAACGTGTGTTTAAATTTCTACATTTGCAATTGTTTGGTCTCAAATAAACAAATATGAGTAATTTTCATCCACTTGAAGTTGTGGGTCGCGATAGCGAGACACAACTTCAAGTGGCTGAAAATATAAATCTTCAATGCAGCGCAGGATACCGTAGACATTTATGAAACATGGTCAACGTTTAATATTATAGTACGAGGTGCATATAGATTTTATTTTGATGTCTGTTTTTTTTTGCTATCTAATTTTTTCTTCAGTAATTTATTAGATGTGTGACTTGAACCTCAGATTATAGCGACATCTTCTTCGATCCTGTGTCTGCATGGAGCTTGGTTTTACTAACTAAGCAGGCATTGTACAACTCATAAACACCCCGTTATACTCAACACCCCGTTCATACCCCCCCCCCCCTGTACGGCGGCCGTCGTTCAGATCATCCCAGCGTGGCGCCAAAAATTCGTTACAGTTGCTTTAGATTTTGTAATTAGAATTGCGTCACGCTTCGCCGATTCCGCCAGTCCCTGACACATGTATGTATACTGGTTCAAAGTCGAACAGCAGTAACTGCTTACTTTTCAAGTAAGCAGTTACTGCTGTTTGCCTTTGCACAGCAGCGTGTTTGTGAGGGGGGGGGGGGTGTAAGTGATACGCTACTGTCAATGTCCGAGTGATGTGAACCCTTTGAGGGCCACGGACATTTACATGTGCAATGATTTTGTTTAAAAATCAAATGTAAAGGGTTTCGAGCAAAATATAGTAGTTTGTGTTCAATAATAGATCTGTCGTCACTTGAAAAAGATTATTATTTTGGATTTGAATATTAATTCCCCTGATTGACAGAGTTGACGGAAATGGCCGATGATTGGGCAAACAAATTCTTTGCATTTGTTACCAAACCGCACCAATCTTTGTGCACAGATTTTTCTCTAATTGAAATAGAAAAATATCTACAAAATCCAAATCACAAATCAAAAACTATGTATGTAAAATAATCCGTACAGCAAATGTTAAACAGTTTGTATCTGGAACATATTTTAGATTACATGTCTCCAAATTGAACAGATAAATAGAAAGCAAGATATTTCATTGCAATCTGATCATTTTTGTTATGATTCAATGTACATGTAGATTATTAAAAGAATACGATCACATCAGAAAAATTTAGATTAACAATTATAATTTTTTTTACAATAAAGAGCTTCGCAATGAGTTTAACCAATATTACTTCAGCAACTTTAACGTATAAATGTATAAATTGCTCTCATGTTAGTTTTACAATCAATGAATCAATCAATCAATCAATCGATCGATCAATCAATCAATCAATCAATCAATCAATCAATCAATCAATCAATCAATCAATCAATCAATCAATCAATCAATCAATCAATCAATCAATCAATCAATCAATCAATCAATCAATCAATCAATCAATCAATCAATCAATCAATCAATCATTCAATCATTCAATCATTCAATCAATCAATCAATCAATCAATCAATCAATCAATCAATCAATCAATCAATCAATCAATCAATCAATCAATCAATCAATGAAAAAAACCTTTATACAAAAATATTTCAGCGTTAAGAGTTAATGACAGTAGCACAAATGGCTAAATGAGGCCTCCTGTTCGAGTGGAGTGAGAGAGTTATACCCCAACAAACACAAAACATTTGAATAGCATTTATACAACGTCGGCCCAACGTCTGCGAGGTCGGTCCAACATTATACGAATGCTATACAAATGTTTTTATGTTTGCTGGTAATGTCTGTGGTTTGATTACTGTTGCTAATTCGTTCCACTAATTCCATCTCCAGGTGTGTGTATCCCTTGTATTCCACCTGATTACATAACACATGTACATAGACAGCACTAGCCTCGTATAGAATCACGGGGCTCTGACCCAATGCTGGGTTAATGTTGTACCAGCGTCGCAGACGCTGGCACAACATTGACCCAGCATTGGGTCATCTTATACTATGTGAATCTCTACCAGATTATGCTATCACTGTAATGTGATGGCCGGCATGGTACAGCGGTATTCCGCTAAACCAAGGACCCATGACGTGCTGTGACGTCATACGCTAAAGATAATTAACCCTTTCTAACCCAGGGACAGAAGAAGAAAGAATAAATGATTGTTCGAAAGTCAGGTATGGCAATGTAGACGGATCCTGGAACGTTTTGCAGCATTATGAGTTGTTGTTGTATTAGAAACGAAGAACAACTTTTTTTGATATTGGTAATTTTAACTGTTGTGTATTTCAAAATATATTTATCGCAAAATATACCGATATTTTCATGTCAATTTTAAGATTACCCTCATCTCCTCCTTCACTAATTTCCATTAGAAAAGTTAACTAACTTTCCTAATGGAAATCGCAGAAAGTTAATATAACATATGATTTAGTTCAGACTCGAGACGTTGACGTATTTGTTGAGTTACTGGTGAGCCAGCGTCGATTTTTTCATCAGAAAAGTTAATATTTATCCTAACTTTTCAGATGGAAATGGGAGAAAATTTAGATTATTTCAATATTATTTTATTTAATGAAATGGTCCTCTGGGTCTTGGAGCATCAACATATGAGTTTTTTACTTTCCATATCATTTTCTGGGCTCATCCCATTAAAAAATGAAATTAAATTTCTCTTGTTACCATTCTCTAAGTTTAACTTTTCATTAATTGATTTAGAAAATTTGAGAGCATCATAACTTTTGTAATGAAAATGAAACTATTAGGATATTTGTACTTTTCATTCTACACAGGGCCCGTATTCTCGTACAAGTTACGATATATTGTAGACTACGGTTTGGTCGAGATGGCCATCTCGACCAAACCGTAGTCTACGAAATATCGTAACTTGTCTGTTGTGCGTTTAATTCTGTACAGAGTATTATCTGTTGTAGATTCATTCTGTACAAAGTATAATCCGTTGTACTTTGTATTCTGTACATATTACAATCTGTTCAGAGTACTTTTCATTCTGTTCAGAGTGTAATCTGCTGTACTTTCTTTCTGTCCAGACTATTATCTTTTCATCCTGTATACAATATAATCTGCTCTACTTTGTATTCTTTACAAAGCATAATCTTTTGTACTTTTTATTTTGTACAAAGTATAATCTGCTGTACTTTTCATTCTGCCTAGATTATAATCTGTTGTACATTTCATTCTGTACAAAGTATAATCTGCTGCACATTCCATTCTGGACTAAATATAATCTGTTGCACTTTTCATCCTGTACAAAGTATAGTTTGTTCTACTTTTCATTCTGTACAATGTATAATATACAATGTATAATCTGTTGTACTTTGTATTCTATCCTAGGCCATAGTCCCGACTTCAGGATTCCTTCTGTCGCGATACTGCCATGATTGTGCAGAAAGCGACGTACAGCAATAGTCAATCACTCATAATCCTCTGTACTTTTCATTCTGTACAGACTATTATCTGTTGCACTGTTCATTATGTACATAGTATATTCTGTTGCATTTTTCATTCTGTACAAAGTATAATTTGTTGTACTATGCATTCTGTCCATGGGCTGAGTTGCTGGTGAGATAATAGCAGCCACACCGGAGCCTGATTGACACGGTGGGTGGACAGGGCTATCTGGAGTGGCGAGTGATGGAGTGGGGGATGGAGAGGTGTCAGCCTCTGTATCAGCATCCCTGGCTGCTGAGGAGGCAAGCTGCTGTATCCCAGGTAACGTCTAACACTGATGGTTCAATACTGGGCCAACGTCTAAGACGTTGCCCCAGTATTGAACCATCAGTGTACATTGAATCCATTCAGGTCCAACATATATACATCACATATATACAGGTTCTCCTCTTTAACAACTACGGCGCTGACATATTTTGATGAATACTGTGGAAACCAAAGGGTTAGTCACTTTAATATCATCATAAATGTCTTAGTTAACTCTGTCTACTTCATTTGAATATTTATTTTATAGGTCTACAATCATCATAAACATTTTAGTTAGCTCTTTCTGTTTCATTTGAATACCTATTTGAATACCATCCAGATTCTGACACAAAGTTTGTGAGATTGAAATCTTCTTGGCATATCTCTCGACTTGACTTGACTTGACTTTAGTTCTGGTGCGTTCTACTCTTCTCGGCATCTTTCTCTCCTTGACTTGACTCTGGTGAGTTCTCAGTAACACTTGTTTACTGACCTCACAGACTACATTTCCAGCCCGTGTTAGTACAAGGCAAGGGAAGGGATTCACAACGACTTCAGTCTGTTCAGATCCCGAGAGAAACAGCAGACTCAGGGATAGGGTGTCCTATCTGGATATCCCCCCCCCCCCCCATGAATACACCAGATAGCATATTTTCAATAAAATTCATCAAGAACAAAATGTCCTAATCGATTACAATAAGGAGGTTCTCAGCTCTCATTTGAGATATTATACGCCACACAACATGGCATATTTTGACTAAGATTCCTTGATTAAAAAATGACCTAATCCATCAGAATAAGCAGGTTCTCAGCTCTCATTTGAGATATTATACGCCACACAACATGGCATATTTTGACTAAGATTCCTTGATTAAAAAATGACCTAATCCATCAGAATAAGCAGGTTCTCAGCTCTCATTTGAGATATTATACGCTACACCACATGGCATGTTTTGACTGAAATTCCTTGATTGAAAATGACATAACCCGTCACAATAAGGAGGTTCTCAGTTTTAATTTGAGATGTTATGCGGTACTTGGGTATTTGATAAAAAAAATATTTTCATATTTTTTTTATTTACCTTAAGATGAATAAAATGAGAAAAAATATCTGGGTGCCCGTACATATATAAGAGAGACAAACTTACGCTGATATTCCACAAAGTTAGCTAGAAAGTGAATTCTAGTCGCCACATTTTCACCAGCTTTAAATTTGACACCAAAAAGACGATTTATATAGTCACCAGAAATTCCATGGGAATACTTCATTCAAAAATATACAGAAAAAAATGTTGATTATAAGGATCAATATAAAATAATAAGTACACTACATTTCTTGAAAATGGGTATACACAATCAATCAGATTAAATTAACTATATGGCTGGTAATAATTACTATTCATAAAGTAAGCCTACTTCTTCTAACTAGACGAATGACTAGATATTTTGTCTCACAGTTTTCGGTTGACGTGTATATTACTCATACATAAATCTATTGTTATGTATATTTGTTATGTATACTTTGTGCAGCTAGACATCCATACACTGGTTCTCATGCCATGTGTGTTAATTAAAGATAACGATATACTTAATAATTTAAATAATAATAAAAAAAATATTTTATTTAAAATATTATTACAGATGTTACCACAATCGCCGCAATAGGAATTAAAATGCATATACGAGCTTATAAATTCGTCAGTTTCATCAGTCATTGAAAAGTATATGCCCTTTGATAGTAGAACATATTAACATATCACAGCATAAGTTAATATTTGTTTTTTATTTTTAGGAGAGAAGCTTCTGTATTACATATTTGTGCTGCTTAATGTGTAACTAAATATTCCTTGAAACAACATTGAATCAAGTCAAGTTAAATTAATTTGCTTAACAAATTTCATGATGTGTTTGCATAATACACATTTAAGTAATTAACATGCAATATACTTGCATCTTTATTTACATCTTTTGCTATTTTATATTATTATGTACTGTATAACATATCCACGGGTTTTTTCAGTGACACATTAGTCTACGTAGACGTCCCGTCGTCAATACATATCTAGCTAGCTATGTCAAAAAATCGTCCTACTGCCGACAAAAACCTCTCATTATATGATAGCTATACAGGTACTGGTTATTCATATAAAATAATAAACAGATAATCCAGAACAAAGATCGGATCTTAACCTAACTTGTATTATTAAAACTCGAAAATTATCAGAGATTTCCATAATTGGTGAAGTGATATTCATTCAGTAAAATAATTTATTTTAAAGATGTCTATTTTTCATACATCCAGATATTTGTCATCATTGCGTCAGCAAGTCAGCTTCAAATGAAAAAAAAATTAGAAACAAACAATTCAGCAGCATGCAGGTTAGTACCATGTTTTACTCTATAATTGTTTTTAAAAAATAAAATGTTAAAGACTTTAAAGACTTTTTTATTTATGTCAATAAAATATCTATCTATCTATCTGCTGATTTTATATTTCTTTATTATCTCCATGGTTGATTTTACTTTCCTATCACTCGGTGGTGTGATAATTCACTACCAGATTTTGTACTTTCAACTTCCTGTCCATTCCAGAGAGAGGGGGGTATCTTTCTACACCCACCTCCACTACCAATGAACACTGCTACAATAACACTTACCAGGCCGCAACAAATGTTCTCCTAGAACAAACCAGTGTAGAGGTGTCTATTAAAGGGCGAGAGCATCAGAGAAGTATGGCAGGCGATGGGGGGGATTAATTGTGCGGGCCGGGCGATATTGGGGGTATTTGCGGTCAGGTGGCATACCGGTGATCCAGCAAAGCGTGCAGATTGAGGACTCCAATCTACTGGAATCCCAGGTGCAAACCCACTTTTGGGTCAATGTTGGGCCAGCGTCTGCGACGCTGACCCAACATTGACCCAGCATTGGGTTTCTAGTTTGCTAGGTTTATTCCCCAGACCTCTAGTTTATGGATTCCCTGTCTAATGTAGAGGGACACTGGCTGCTATCACATCCCGGCCGGATCCACAGAGGCTACAATCTCTGGGTTATACACTACATGGATACTGTGCTGGGGCTACAGTCTAATACAGAGGGACAATGGCTGCTATGATGTCCATGGTGGATCCACACAGGCTACAATCTCTAGATCCCTGCAAGACATACACCCCTGAGATACTGTTCTGGTGCTACAGTCCAATACAGAGGGACACTGACTGTTATGATGTCCATACTTGATCCACAAAGACCTAAATATCTGGATCCTTATACGATATGCACCACTGTAATACTACTCTGCTCTGCTCTGCTCTGCTCTGCTCTGTTCTGTTCTGTTCGGTTTTGTTCTGTTCTGCTATGATATTCTATGCTATGCTATGGTATGCACTTCTCTGTTGTCTCTGTTCAGTTGGTTTGTTGTTTTTCTGTTATCACATACATAGAAAACTAATTCCCAAATTGGACAGATAAATGTGACACGTGATTAAATTGATAAGAATGTTATCAAAACAATGTGATGTGTGGGGGTTCCAGCTCCATCCAAAATGTTAAGATCTGAACAGGGCCAGAGATGGAGATTAAACCTGATCAATTGATCATTTCCTGAATACCATAGGTGTACCTTGTAAAAATGCAACAACTGCATTTCAAATAATGTTCGCAGTTTTTACTTTTGTGAACTTCTCGGACATTGTACGCGAGCAATGAATTCACTGCCGTTCTTACTTCTTCTGCTCAACCCAGCAGAGTATCTACGCCTGAGGCAATGAATGTATCCTTGATCGTTTTTACCTTGAATTGTCTGTTCAAACCAGTATAGTATATGCACCCCGAGAAATGTCTAACAGCAGTAACTGCTCACTTGAAAAATTAGCATTTATTGCTGTTTGCATATGCTTTATGCTACCAAAAGCAATGTATTCATGGCCTCTTTTTCTTGTATTACATACACACCATCTCCACCCGAAAAAAATGCATCCACGGCCGTTTTTGTTTTGTTTTTTCCTAGATTACCACACCCCAGGCGATGTATCCACGGCCGTTTTTGCCTTGTTTTTCCTCTGGATTACCACATCGACACAGCACACTATCTACACCCCAGGCAATGTATCCACGGCCGTTTTTCTTTGTATCACTTTTTTTTTCCTGGATTATCACATCGACAATGCACCCTATCTACACCCCAGGCAATGTATCCACGGCCGTTTTTGCCTTGTTTTTCCCTGGATTACCTCATCGACACAGCACACTATCTACACCCCAGGCAATATATCCACGACCGTTTTTGCCTTGTTTTACCCTGGATTACCATATTGACACAGCACACTATCTACGCCCCAAGCAATGTATCCACGGCCGTTTTTGCCTTGTTTTTTCCCTGGATTACCTCATCGACACAGTACACTATCCACACCCTGGCAATGTATCCACGGCCGTTTTTCTTTGTATCACTTGTTTTTTCCCTGGGTTACCACATCGACACAGCACACTATCTACACCCCAGGCAATGTATCCACGGCCGTTTTTGCCTGTGTCTGCTGTCTCGTCTACACGTGTAGGCACTGCCCGGCTGCCACCTAGTGGACATTCCTGACGTGACTTCGGGATTAGGGGAGGGGGTGGGAGAGAGATAACAGGGACGGGAGAGTTGCCAATGTGTTATCTCACAAACTCCAGGCTCTGACATACAGTACGACCCAGAAAAAGACAAACAGCAGTAACTGCTTACTTTTCAAGTATGCAGTTACTGCTGTTTGTCTTTCCTTCCCTGCGCATCAACAGGCACCGGTCAGACCCTATCAATGCTGGGCCAGCATTACCACCAGTGGCCCAGCATTGAATCAATGCTTTTTCATGTTTTCCTAGGACTGTGCTCTCCCCAAAACAATATCATTGCTGCGAGTGGAAACATATATCAAGGACTGGGAAAATAATTGACTTCTGAGTGTTCCAGATTGATACGATGTCCTGTTGTCTCGGAGTGGTTTATTTTGACAATGTGAAACTTGTTTTGACAAGTTATTGACAAATTCTCGTATGCACCAACAAATGGTTTATCTGAATGGTATGATAACTTTTGCTGAATTTCAGTTTAGGCGTTAGCTATGTGGAATAAGCCAATCATGAAAAAGTCAATCTTTTTCAATCATTTAATTCAGTCTCTTCAATTGCGCCTAAATCCGCGTAGGGTCGAGCTCAGAGGCGCAGAAATCAGAATCAATATCAAACTCGATATCCAGAGGCAAAACATTGAGTCGACGGGACGCCGGGTCTGTGATGAGCTAGGATGGAAAGGCTAAGCTAACCCTTTCAGCATGGGGACCGACTTTAGACGTCAGATGATGACGTCTAAAGTCGATCCCCGCACTGAAAGAGTGAAATATTTATTATGGCCGTAGAGACCCATAACATAGCTGTTCAAATGTAGCGGAAATAACTAACTAAATCTTCTATGATGATTTCAAATTAAAAAAAACATTTAGTTTGTAAAAAAATATGTCAGCTCTTTAGGTGTTTAAGATGAATAAATGGATCGACTTTGCCAGCAAGTGTCAGATCGACATGCAGCAATTCCAGATTGAACGGACAGGCTACAAATGCAAAAGCCCTTGCGCCCCATTTTGTACGAAATCTCAGAACTGTCAAAATGCTGCTAGATGATCTGGTAATAAGCAATTTATAATTTTTCTGTGGTTCTAATAAATCGAAGATATGTGTAGGTTGATGAGAAAGCAAGGCCTTAAAAGTGCTTAGCTTAAAACTTTTATTGATAGCCAATGAGTGATCTCAGAAGAGCTCTAGATCTTCTGAAACGAGAAGCCTTACAGATAACCGTGCCAGATAGTTACAGAAAAAAAGTGCAACTGCATGTTGTGATGTTTTAATTTTCATATCGTCTTTCCTTTTAATGTCTTTGTGGATCACGCAAAAGTGAATAAATTACCTAATGTGTGAGTATGAATGGGGTAAGAGTAATAAAATATGAATCAGAATTATGGTAACGAGGAAAAGTTTACCTCTAAGTGTTAATAGGCTAGTCACAAATAAAATGTACTTCATCTTTGACAATGTTTTTGCAGTATCGACAAAAATCCGTCATGCAGCAGCGCATCATATGTGTTCCTCTAGCACGCAGAAAGTCGTATATGCCACTCATTCGAGTGGCATATACGACGTTATGCGTGGTAAGGGGGCGAGATATGCGCATTATTATTGTTACAAATGAAACCGATCCGCCCCTCCCGCCTTGTTGTTACAAACAGTCTGGAGTTGACACTCACCTTGAGATTGTAGATTATTGGGATAGATTATTGACACTCGCGGTTTGCGGTTCGTTTCCTTATCGGCCGGCACCCGCCCGGGGGGATAATCTAAACCCCGCAATAACAGACGAGCTATCTGTCACGCTCACTGCTAATTAGAATGATGAGTGCTGGCAGGTGAGGCGCTACCTGGCGGTCAGGTGACGGCTGGGCGATATTTAGAGTAGTAACACACAGGTGCCCTTCTTACTAAAAATCTCAAGGTTGTGGTTGGCTCAACTTTCTCTCATTTCCATTAGAAAAGTTGAGATGCTCTTAACTTTAATCTTAACTTTCTCTCATTAGGAAAGATTAATGTTAGGATGCTCTTAACCCTTTAACCGCCGGTTAAATTGATTTTTTATGGTAATAAACAATATTTGATGATACAGATCGTCTAGTATATTTCTGATTATTTTTAAAATGTATACGATCTTGAATGAAGCGGTATAACTGACACTCCAGCAAACACAAATGATTTGTATAGCATTTGTACAACGTCTTCGACGTTGGTCCCACATTGTACAAATGTTATGCAAATGTTTTATTGAGGCGATAAGGATACATGTAGGTAAGTGAGCGATTCATAGCCGAACATAAATTCACTATGAACTCTCTCAATTCGTTCCGGTGTCTATATCTGTCATTTCAAAAAAGAGTTCCATCAAGAATATACGAAGTTCCTTAACTTTCTTTACAGTGCTAAGAGTGACATCATTCATAGCATACTTGAACGGCTAACGGCTATTTGATTGTTCGATTGATAGCACAAAAGACTTTTCTATTTTATATATTAGCCTTTCACTCTTCCTCGAGCCACTTTAGTCTAACTGTGCAGATAAGTCTAAAGACGACTTATTAATTCAATGACAATACAATCCTAACAGCACAAACCTATGGCGAGCCATGGCGAACGGCTTGAAAAGTAAGCAGTAACTGCTGTTTGTCTCTGGTTTACCCTGCGAAGACAAGCTGCAGTAACTGCTTACTTCACTACAGCCTGTTTCACCAGATCATGGAAGTAGCCTGTTTTCAATTTGCTTTGTCGCCGTTTAAAAATTGTCAACAAAATTTTTCTTGAATCATTTTTTCGTCTTTCCCTAACATCCCTGGAAATTTGGTGGAATTTTGTGTGTATTTTGTAAGTTAGACCATTTGGCATGTAAAATTTGTTTCGCGTTAATGGTGTTAAAGAGAGCTGCGATTTTGAAAAATTATTACATGATAAATGGTCTAACTTCGATAATACACAAACAAATTTACCAAATTTTAAGGGATGTCGGGGAAAAATGAATAAATAATCCAAGAAAAATTTTGTTATTTTTTTTTAACAGCGATCGAGCAAATTAGAAAAAGGCTACTCCTAGGATCTGGTGAAACAGACTGTAGTAAACAGTGACTGTTGTTTGCCATTGAAGGGATGTATGGCATTGTCATGTCATTGTACTCATCATGATCCCGATCTTGACTAATTATTAGCTAATCTCCTTTAACCCTTTAACCGCCAGTTCCGAATTTATTCGTCTTTTTCACCTAATTATTACCACATTCAGTACCGCCTTTTAAACATGTTAAAGCCATAATGTGACATCGATCAGCACGATTTGAAAAGAGTTGACCTCCATTTTGTCAAATCTGCATAATTTTCACTCACTTGAAGTTGTGGATTGCGTCAGCGAGACACAAATTCAAGTGGGTAAAAATTTCAATTGAATAAAATGGCGGTTAAAGGGTTAACCCTTAAAATGCCAAGCACGACTATAGTCGTTTTTAACTTGTTTTATTGGCCGACCAAATCACAGTCGCTGGGAGTGAAATGGGTGTTTAAACATCAAGATTTACAAATGTTTGGTCTCAAATTAAACAAATATGAGTAATTTTCACCCACTAGAAGTTGTGGATCACGGTAGCGAGTGGGTGGGTGAAAATTAAAATTATAAAATTGAGCGCCTTTGAGGGTTGGTTATAATGATAACAAACCCGACTAATTATTAGCTAATCTTCCCTAATTATATTACATCAGCCATACAAGCCAGACCATATGCTGGTTGGATGCTGGCCCAACGTTGTAGACGGTGGCCCAGCATCATACCAGCATTGGGTAAACGTCTCAACGTCGCTCAAGGATCAGCCCCTAATTTGAGCAGTTATCATTTCAATCGTAACCCTAGACATATATGCTGGTTGGATGCTGGCTCAACGTTGTAGATGGTGGCCCAGCATCAAACCAACATTGGGTGAACGTCTCAACGCCGCTCAAAGATCACCCCCGGATTCGAGCAGTTATCGACTTTAGCCGTCATATTCTGACGTCTGTATACGCCAGATTCTGACGTCTAAAGTCAATCCCCGCGCTGAAAAAGTTAAATATTTATAATGGCCATAGACGTATATCATAGTTATTTAAATGAAGCGGGGGTAGCTAGCTAAGACATTTAAGTAAAACATTTATGATGATTTCAAATTTAAAAAAAATGGTTTCTATGGTTTATTCTGTGAAACGAAGTGACGTCACTCGGTGAAAATAAGGTTATATAAGAACCCTCCCCCATACTTCATTGTATTAGCCAGCTCGGTGAAAACAAAGGAGGTCGAGGTCATTGAGTTTCACAGAATATAAGCATTTCCAGCGTTGTAAAGGTTAAAAATTACTGTTCACAGGCAACGATTTTCAGTTTCATTCGTTGATCAGGTAGCGATGTACTTGTAGCTTTATACGCGCCACTGCTTCCAGGGGCACATACACATTTGGCATCGTTGTCACAGTAAACATGGGAAGTTGACCCACTGCTGGTTTGATGTAAACCAATCGAGTACCCAGTAAACACAAAACACTTGTATAGCATTTGTACGATGTTGGACCAACGTCGTAGACGTTGGGCCGACGTTGTACAAATGGTATACAAATGTTTTGTGTTTACTGGGTAGTGAGTCAAAGTCGCAAGTTTGTTAGTGTCTGGGCTTTTTCAACTTGCGTCTATAGCAGACTCAAAATAATTTGCACAATTTGAAATCGTAAAACTTCCCCTTTTTAACCATTCCCAGCAAACACAAAACATTTGTATAACATTTATACAATGGCGGACCAGCGTCGAAGGGCCGACGTTGTATAAATGTTATACAAATGTTTTGTGTTTGCTGGGTTAAGCGCGTTTATAATGAGAAAATAATGTTGATCAGCTTTATGGTACCTTTTGCTATTACTGTAATAATAATATTATTATGTACCAGTGAAAAAACAGTTTTTATCAATAGGTATATTGATTTACAAGTTAAAACTAACAAGACAAGTACTTATATATACATAAAACTGCATGTAGATAACACAAAAAGTATGGACCTGGGTACGTGTCAATTCGCATTCATTTGAGATATATATATAGCGACTGTATTTTCATTGTGTATTTGTATAGTTTATAAATAACTGATTTATAGACTAGTTCGTGGTCATCAAATGTAAACCAATATTATAGAGGTGAGACGCTGGTGGGGGAGGGGGGTGTATTATACAGTCTGTTGTACCATATTTATGAGTCATAAATGGTAAAGTAGTTATAAAACATACTGAGGCCAGTCAATAGACAGGTGGCGGTGGCCCATGAGTCAAGTGTACAGACTGGACATATGGTCAACTGATGGTCAAGACTGGACTGTCATAGTGATTTATCGAGAAGGGGAGAGTACTCGGTGGTTTCCACCTTGTATCAATCAATTTTTAGAGCTAAGAAACAAAATGCTTATAACCTAGCAAATACAATACTGAAATACTCAATGATATTCCCCTCATATTATACTGATATTAAGACTATGGCACCAATCGCAAAAACAGTGAACGAATGTGGCTTTCGGCCACTTTTTTGCACATAATATATTATAGGCTGAACTGCGCCAAGAGAGCCTCCACAAGATTGGACCAGCTTTGGTTTGAGGTCTCGTGTTTGTTGGGGTTGTTTCTGTTTTGTTTCATGTTTATTTAACATTGTGTTTGCCTTGTCAGCCAGCGCAGGGTGTCTGGCCGATTCCGTCTCTCATGATGAGTCAAGTTGATATAATACTGACCCAGAATTGGTACAGGGCTGGTGGGAAAAAAGCCTATCGACACTAAGGGGTCTTGTCAAGTTAAAAACAATTTAAAATCCTAGAAAAACTCGGATTGGCCAGACGACACTCATCCACCCCCCCCCCCCCCCCCTATCATTTTTTTTATGGGAACTTGTACAAGAAAACAAAATACAAAGAAAATACTAAATTTCTAAAAAAAAAAAGAATTCGAGTTGGTGTTTGACCCACCCACCCACTTCCGAGTTTTTTCTCGGATTTTTTTGCTTTTTTTGACTTGACAAAACCCCTAAATATCAATCTCCTAGCACTTGCACTTGCACGTTTGCCACTTGAAATAAAAAGTATTTGATAAATTTAACGGTGGCGACTTTGATAGCGACATGATAGCGGCTTGGAAATTCCTAATGGGTCTCCCGGCCTATGCCATGTTGTTATCTACCTATTCATTTGTTTTTGTTTTTTTATTTCGCAAATAAATACTTTTTGTTCGGTACTGTTCAAGATGATGAGATGAGATGACACACGATTATATATTGGAAAAATCACGAGCTCCGTCGCGACAGTCACGTAGTGGTAACCCCTAAGGCTACATTACACAAGTTAAACTTTTACCCACTTTAAGTTGTGTCTCGCTACCGTGATCCACAACTTAAAGTGGGTGAAAATCACTCATATTTGAATCAAAACATATTGAAATCCTGCAAATTTACAGCTCACTTTTCATTCATATTTTCTTGTTTCAAGAACAAATGATAAGGCTGGACACGGCTATGGTCTGATTACGATAATGCTTCGTCACGCCTCTGAGCTCACATCGCTCAGATTAATATTAATACTATATATATACGATGGGCAGCTTACAGAGGTATAGTGTATCTGTATCTGTATCTGTATTTAACGTGGCAGTACGCACTATTGTGCTATCGCGCCACGGGTGCTATCGCACCACATTGTGGATTTTCTGGGGTCCCGCCGGATAGAAACTGCGCCTATGTCCATTGAGGTTCTTTTACGTCCAACTCTAGTTCAGTATGACGAGCCATCTGATTTACGTGGTACGCATGTCCTAGTGTATACAGCATCTGGTGTGTGTCAGGCGGTCACCCATCCAATTATGGACCAAGGCCGGCGTTGCTTTACTTTAGTGATCGAGCCTATGAGCTAACGCCGTAATGTGCACATCACTTGTTAGATAAGATGGCTATGTCAGAGGTAGGGATGGAGATGTAATGTGCGAGTTTAATGTGAGTAATGAGTGATCGTAACCACCTGTGTCGACGTCATAATCATCAACCCGATGTCACCAGATGGTAACATAAACAATAACAACGTCAAAATGATGGCTTCACTATATTATACACACGTGATATGTGTCACCTCTAAACCTAGCAAACACGAGACGTCGACACAAGTTTGTTTTATTGGTGGCCCAGCGTCGTAGACGGTGGCCCAACATTAAAACAACTTTGTGTCGACGTATTTGCTGGGAAACCGACTATACCCAGTAAACACAAAACATTTGTACAACGTTGGCCCAACGTCTTCGACGTTGGTGGTTCAACATTGCACGAATGCTATACGAATGTTTTGTGTTTGCTGGGTGCTGCTACACAAAAGCAAAATGCTCTAACTCACTTTTGTTTGTCTGTTCACGACCATCCTATAGTTGAAGGGGTCAGAACAAAACCAAGGCTACGTCATTTTTATTTATTTTTTACCTATTTTAGTATGTGGTACCATGGGATTAAAATGGTTGACTTAGCCTTGATTTTTTCCTGGACAAAATAGCCGCTTATGTCTTCAAAATGATATT
>OZ024909.1:12322246-12392246 GCA_964017125.1 Flabesymbios commensalis
CAAAAACATTATTCCGCATTCACCCCTCAGAACCAGGAGCACTCACCACTTTATTACTCTCGCCTCGTGATGTGTATCACCCCACAGAAACATCAACACGAAAAACTGATTATTCATAACCTTTGGAGAACCAGAGCAGTTAAGTATGTCAACGTCTCTAGAGTGCAATTACTGCTGTTTGTCTTTGTATGTATCGTCCCCTTGGATATGAAAGGGTGTATCTGCCACTTTCTGAAGTCTCAGATACACCCTTTCATATCCAAGGGGACGATATACTGGCATAGAAAGGCAAACAGCAATAACTACTTACTTTTTAATTCTATTTACACTCTGTAAAGGCAATACAAAATAGTTATAATGGCAAAGACAAACACCAGTAATTGCTTACTTTTCAAGTAAGCAGTCACTGCTGTTTGCCTTTGCAATCAAGCAGCTGTTTTATTTCGATGATAAAATACTGAATAATGACAAGTTTAGTATTTTAATGGTATGGCTAGGTGTAGAATTTAAGATTATAAGAATTTTTACTTCTAATTAGCCTGGCAATAAAGTAATTTTCACCGACTTGAAGTTGTGGGTCGCGGTAGCCAGACACAACTCCGAGTGGGTTAAAATTTAAATTGGGAAACTTAGCGGAGAAAGGGTTAAAACACTTTGCAATCAAACAGTCACCACCCCTGTGAATTGTGTTGCTGGATTGTTTGCTTCTATTTTTCGTCATTTTAAACTGTAATTGCAAGCACAAATTTCCAGCTTCAAATGAAGCAAAATGAAGAGGAATGTTATCAATTTCTGTTTTATTTGACTTGAAACAAACTAAACAGCTTTCAAGCAGCTCACGGGTTATTAACCCTTAGATCTCTAATCACTATTAGCAGGTTATTAGCACATTTATTGAGAATAAAATTAGTGTTTTGACATAAAAAAATTGCTAATTTTGTATCTCAAATTAAACAAATACGAGTAGTTTTCACCCACTTGAAGTTGTGAGTCGCGGTAGCGAGACACAACTTCAAGTGGGTGAAAATAAGATAAATTGACGAAAAAGAAGTTAAAACCGTCGACCATTATGCATTTATAAACACTTCTAAAAACACCTTGCAATCGAACAGTCATCACCCCTGAGAATCCTCAGCCATTAGACAGTCATCATCACCCCTCAGAACGGTAGCTGACAGCTTTTTATTGGCACTTTGTTGACTCAGCTAATGTCACTGTGTGACTCCCGGCAGTCACTCTGAAAAACCAAAAGGTAGTAGCTGCTTACTTGTAAAGTGAGCATTACTGCCTTTTGGCTTTGCGCGGCAGTGCGCTACTCACTAATGCAAGCAGAGGCAATTAACCCTTGTACTGCTAGAGTCTTTTTCAAGAAAACTACATGTCACTGAAATTGATAAAATAGCCAGTTGTAGATTATAATTCAAGCAAATAATTCAATTTTGGAGATGTTCTGTTTTTTCATAACTATTAATATGTGTCTACAAATGTTATTTTATTGCGATGAAAAGATACGCCAAAATAATTAAATTAAGACTTGAAATTCAAAGGGTAATGTCCCTAAGCTTGCAAATTCTCACCTGCTAAAACATTATCTACACATATTACACCTTATAATTCCGACGGATTATATTAGACTATAAATTATATAATATACCACAATATGCTGAACTACATGGCGTAGAATTGTATTTTTCATATGATAATGGTGAAAAATTGTAATTGTGCTTATAAATAACGCTTTTTGTAAATATATTTTTATTTATTTATGTCACCCCCTTAGAAATTAGAGGGTGGCCTTATGGCCAATGATCACCTCATTATGGGCGATCATGAGGCCATTAGGACCTAAGGGTGGAGGGGTGTACTCACCCCATATTGTTTTAATGTTGGGCCAGCGTCGTAGACGGTGGGCCAACATCAAAACAACGCTGGGCCAAAGTCTAGCGTTTGATGCCAACACTGAGCCAGCTGGTCATTTGACTTGTAAATGACGTCATATACAGAGGGTATCCCCGGGGACACCCCCACCTCGGGCATGCGCAATACGTGTTTACAAATTCAGCACCTTGTTTGAATTTAAATGGGACACCTTTCAAGGCCAAGGACCTCTAAATTATAATTTGTTTTAAATCATACAAATTGTAAAAACTTATATAGTTAAATATACTTAAAACCTAAAAATAGTTTGAGCTCAATTTAGGTTTATCAATAAAATTATTAATAAATAAAGCTATAAATAAGCCTAAAATAGTTTGAGCTAAATCTAGGTTTATAAATAAAGTTATACATAAATAAAGTTATAAATAAGCCTTAAAATAGTTTGAGCTGCATTTAGGTTTATGAATAAAGTTAAATAAATAATTTTATAAATAAGCCTTTTTGAGATTACACATAAAATACAGTTTTTATCCTGTGGCATCTAAAGGGTCTGTATATATCATTGTATACTATGTCACACATCTTGTACTTGGTAAATTAGCGCTGTATATATTCACATTAGCTATTCATTTATCTGGGTTACATATCATATAATGAGAGTCCTAAACTAGAGTGGTGATGTAAGTTGATGTGCTTGCATAATATGAAATGGCGGTCATGTACCAAAAGTCATGTACAATATATAATTACATGCATGCATTTGCAGTTACACCCCCCTCTCCCATCTAAGTCTTATACACTAATTACTGTTATTGCACCCCCTCTTACTTGACACATTATCGCTGTATATATTATATATTAGCAGTACACATATACTTGTCACTGCTGACCCTTACAACGCTGAAATATATTTGTATAAACATTGAAGACCAAAGGGATATTTTCAATTTGATATCATCATTAATGGCTTATTTGGCTCTTTCCGCTTCATTTGAATACCTATGTTATGGGTCTATAATTCTTTCAGGCGGGGACCGTCACATCAAAAACATATTAACTCGAACATTTAAATCATATGCTTTGGGAGTGTATGTACGAACATAAAATTGTGTGACTGTTCAATACATTTTTACGTAGAAACTGTATGAAACTGTATGTGTATATCATTTATTCATGGACTGTTGATGTATTGTAGCTCCAGCGTTTAACGTTTCTCTAGTGTTTAAAGGGTCTTCTGCATATATAATTACATACATTCTCTTCATGTGAAACACGGAACATTAGTACTGAGTTATTACCCTATTATCGTCCATTTGTCTCTCTCAGTTAATGTCAGATAAAAATATCAAATCGTTACAGCGGAATAATAAATGCAAACACCATCTTGTTGTTATCAGGTTATGCATCAAGGCTGGAAGCCTCTTATTTGAAGATTACAAAGATAAATTCTAACACATCCCTGTGATCAACACTGTCATAAGAAACATTTAACGTTAAATACACATCGTCACCTTGGTCTTAAAGGGTGGTATCTGCCACTTTTCAAGTGGCAGATACCACCCTTTAACCCTTGAAGCACTGAATTAATTTGTGAAAATACATCACCACCAAAGGGTTTTTTTCACCTTGAAATCATCATGAATGTCTTAGTTGGCTCTTTCCGATTCATTTGAATACCTATGTTATGGGTCTACGGCAATTTGAAATATTTCTACTCTTACAGTGCGGGGATCGACTTTAGTGGTCAGAATCCGACGTCTACAGACGTCAGCTTCTGACGACTAAAGTTGATCCCCGCGCTGTAATAGTTAATACCAAGATGACGATATTAAATCAGTTCTTCAAGGCTGTTTTCGTTAGGTGAAAAATTATATAATTGCATCTATAATACCCTTAACCCTTTAACCACCGGTTCCGAATATATTCGGGTTTCCTTTTTTATTGACACATTAAATACCACCTTTTAAACATGTTAAAAATAAAAGGTGACATCAATCAGCAATATTTAAAAACAGTTGACCTCCATTTTGTCAAATTTGAATAATTTTCACTCGCTTGAAGTTGTGGATCGCGTCAGCGAGACACAACTTCAAGTGGGTGAAAATTCAAATTGAATAATTTGGCGGTTATTACCAAGATGACGATATTAAATCACATTAACGCAGTTCTTCATGGCTGTCTTCGTGAGGTGAAAAAATATATAATTGCAACTATTATACCCTTATAAAATAGGCTACCTAGATCGCTTGAGCATCTTTCATAAATCATTAACTCGCGCCAACTTTTAATACTCGATGATAGATATTTATTGACAACCTGAAGTGTGTGTAGACTTATGCGTCATCAAAAATGAACAATACATTATATCATAGAGTTAATAAAGACCAACTCTATGACTATATTATACATTGCATAATATGATAGAATAGAAAAAGGTGTAAATATATGTACAAATATTTAAATAATTAAAAGAACTATACATGTTAGTGATACTATACATGCTAGATATATGTTTCAGGCACCGATATTGTGTATTATGTCATTCGGTCATGATATTGTTATTTTATCATATATTATATCAACATATTAGCAGTGCGTCTTCACCCTAAGCAGAAAACGTTGGCTCAAAGCTGATTCAATGTTGGCACAGCATTTCTGATTTGGACCCAGAATCAGACCAGCAATTATTCAGCTGTTATTTCTAGTAGCCTATCTACGCAAAACAGAGAAAATTACGTGAAAAACACGAAGTAATTAGTATTACATCTCGGCTTGCATACTGCCGTCACGCTAATGTGTGGGCGACTAATTGCTCTTGTGCTTCTACGTTAAATTGCCCAACATTCTATTTGCAAATTTAAAAGATAATTTCCCCTCAGCCTTTTATCTTGAGTATTTATCTGTAAATACACGGCATCTTGGTATTAACCCTATCAACACGGAGGCCGACTTTAGACGTCAGAATCTGACGTCTATGGGTATATATTTTATCACGTGACACGTACGACCCTTTAGCCCTTTAACCGCCGGTGCCGCATATATTCGGCTTTTTTATTCGCACATATGGTACCACATTTTAAATATGTTAAAGATGAAATGTGACATCAACCAACAATATTTGAAAAGAGTTGACCTCCATTTTGTCAAATCTGAATAATTTTCTCTCACTTGAAGTTGTGGATCGACTTTGTGAAAATGAAGTATTTTCAGGGATAAGCTTTCAAGTACCCGAGTAAGTAATCTACTAGCTTTTAATCCATTATCTCAAATTTTCTCATCGGTTTGTTTAATTGTACTACATTTTTTTCTCAACATCTAAAGAGTACCTAAGTAGGTATTTAACTTGTCCCAGTTTTAATCCATTATCTTGAATGTGATATTTTTCATCATTTTGTTTCATCATTTTATTACATCTTCAATCCACATATCAGGAGTACCTAAGGAGTCTATATAACCTCCTTGAAGTATTTTGCCCTTTCAAGCCTGAATTTCCATCATCATCTTCATCCACTACAAGCCGCGAATTGCGACAGCAATTCGCGGCTTGTAGTGGATAAAGATGACTTGAAGTGGGTGGCAAAAGAAAAACAAATATCGTCATTATTCAAATAGTTCGATGAAAATTTTCGTTCTAAAACCCCTAAGTGTAGAAAATTAATTTATTCTTCAGAGATGCAATATGATGCTTTGATGCATCGTGAGGGTTTAACCCATCCAGTGAGGGGGTCGTCTTTATACGTCAGAATCTGACGTCTGTAGACGTCAGATTCTGACGTATAAAGACGACACACATTTGTAATGGCCGTAGACCTACGACATTGGTATTCAAATGAAGCGGAAAGAGCTAACTAAGACATTTATGATGATTTCAAATTGAAAATAACCCTTTAGTCGCCATGGTTGAAATAAAATTAATTCAGCGTTGTAGGGCTCAAAGGGTAAGCCATGTATGGCGAATATCATATCTCTTCATTATATTGTTTTGATTACTCACCGCAAGCAATAACAATTTGACGCTTTGGCAATGTTGATTCAATTCTGGGCAAGCGTTGTGTAAAATAATATGTCGGTTACATATAACTGTTAAATTAGTAGGCTTTCTTCGCCAAACACAAAAAATTACGTAGGAGTCACGAAATAATTAGTGTAACATCTTCGTTTGTACATTGACGTCACGATTTGATGATGATTGGCTTGCCATACACGATCCCCTGTAGGCATGGATCGTTCATACTATGTTGGTTCAATGTTGGTCCAACGTCTGCGACGTTGGCCCAACATTGAACCGCCATAGGATGTACATTCCGCGTTTGTTGGACCAGAAAGCATAATGTAAGTTTTCAAGCAAACACAAGTAGTTTATGTAGTGCTGATGTAATGCTGGCCCAGCGTTGTAGACGGTGGGTCAGCATTAAGACAGCATTGTGTCAACGACTGTGTTTTACATGCATATCATACTCTAGTCACCTACTTATTAAATTGATAGTGCATTATCTAATTGGTCCGTGAATTCAAGTAGACCCTCACTAGCAACCATTAGACGCAACATGATTAAAACCTGGCACATAGCTATATCACCCTGAGGACTTTGCCAGATGACACCAAAGTTATTATAAGGTCAGTTCAAGGTAAAATAAGGTGATTTTTTGAAAATTGCATTAGTATTTGGGCGGCTATACCGAGTATTCGCATTATTGCGAACTTGGGGAAAGATGGGTTAAGCGCGAAACAGAACTACATGTAAGCGAACGCGAAAATTATATGAGTTGATACCGATAATAGTGAGAACCACAACAATACATTTGAAAACCACAAAAATACATTTGAAAACCACAAAAATACACTTGAAAACCACAGAAATACATTTGAAAACCACAAAAATACACTTGAAAACCACAGAAATACATTTGAAATGCACAAAAATACATTTAAAAACCACACAAATAAATTTGAAAAACAAACAAATACATTTGAAAAACAAAAAATACATTTGATTTTGTGACGTACTCATAATATTATCATGTTTTATTGCATGGTCCAGTATTTTGGTATCACTATCTGAATCTGTGTCAAATCAGTGTTACACGGACTAAACACGACATATTTATCCTCTACTGGTTCGATGCTGGGCCAGCGTCGCTGACGGTGGGCCAGAATTGAATTTTTCGGTGTTTACCAGGGGTTCCGAGTAAACTGGGGTCACCAAATAACTGGTTTGTTATTTTTGATAAAAACACGAGTTATGTTAACAGGATGGGGGAGTGCTCAACCTGCACACATACAGTGTTAAACCAATGCTGGTTAAATGTTGGTCCAGTGTGGTAAGCGGTGCGCCAGCATTAAACCAGCATTGGTGCCACGTCTTGTGTTTGTTGCTAAACAATTAGAGATAAGATGTAGTTTATACAAGCTTTACAAAAACACAGGGCACATATTTTGACAACAAAATTTGATTTGATGATACGACGATTGTTGTCGCTACTGATAGATACATGTGAGTGAGTGAGTGAGTGAGTGAGTGAGTGAGTGAGTGAGTGAGTGAGTGAGTGAGTGAGTGTGAGTGAGTGAGTGTGAGTGAGTGAGTGAGTGAGTGAGTGAGTGAGTGAGTGAGTGAGTGAGTGAGTGAGTGAGTGAGTGAGTGAGTGAGTGAGTGAGTGAGTGAGTGAGTGAGTGAGTGAGTGAGTGAGTGAGTGAGTGAGTGAGTGAGTGAGTGAGTGAGTGAGTGAGTCCCTGGCAGGGCTTTTCAGTCCCCTCGCCTCTGGCTCGGCGACAGAAAGTCCCTGCCAGGGAAGACGAACAAAAAGAGACATTTCACACCATATTTAATGTTTAAAACATGATTATGACGTACTTATCCTGAGGAATGTGTCAAACAGTAGATAACAGGATGCTGGAGTATTGTGCAGTTTGACATTTCTGATCTAGTGGTGTTTATATTTTCATAATCAGTGATGATATTCATTATCTCCGGTCTGGTTTGACACTTGTCCAGTTGATGCGGGTCTACTTATGTAAGCGTGTACTCACACATATCAGTACTCCTCTATCAGTTTATGCAACCCCTTGAGCTCCAGCGGCGCATTTATTCAACACATGGCCATAAAATATGGTATAATCTGTCAGAATAAGGAGGTTCTCAGCTTTAATTTGAAATATTATACTTGTTTTGTTTTTATAAAACATGGACATTTTTTCTATCACTTTGAGATGAGAATTGAGGCAGTGATTCTAATCTCAAGGTGATAGAAAATGATACGAAAGTAATGAGTGTTAGCCCTTTCAACTTGACCCTTTTAACCGCCGGTGCCGCATATATTGGGGTTTTCATTTTTTATTAGCACATTAAGTATCACCTTTTAAACATGTTACAGATAAAATTTGACATCAATCAGCAATATTTAAAAACAGTTGACTTCCATTTTGTCAAATCTGAATAATTTTCACTCACTTGAAGTTGTGGATCGCGTCAGCGAGACACAACTTCAAGTGGGTGAAAATTCAGATTGAATAATTTGGCGGTTAAAGGGTTAAAGGTCAGAATCGGACATCAAGAGCCAATCCCCGCGCTGAAAAAGTAAAATATTTATAATGGTCGTATACCCACTCCAACTCCCCCCCCCCCCCCCCATAAAATTGGTATTCACATAAAGCAGAAAAGGCTAACTAGTAGAAAAAACCCTTTGTCTCCAAGGTTTATACGAAAGTATTTCAGCGGTTTGAGAGTTAAGCAGAATCCATCAGATACCAGCTATTTTATAACATCATAAACATCCTGCGCAAAAAAGGGTTGACTTATCTAAATAATGGTATGCCATTATTATTATGGTAAATCTAATTACAAATCTATATACGCTACATATAATCTATTCTAATTGTACTTACTCTAACTTCCCAAACAGAGCTTGTACACGCAATTTCCACTTTTACATTGATGGAATATATCCAGACTATAATCAGATTGCTCTTATTATTTCGATACAAAATAAATCGTCCTGACCCTTACAACGCTGAAATATGTTTGTATGAACCATGGAGACTGAAGGGTTTTTGCAATTTTCAATGTTATGGGTCTACACTGATTATTTTTATTTTAATTCTTGCAGCGCGGAGACCGTCTTTATAAAGACGGTCCTCGTGCTGAAAGGGTTAATAGATTCCATAGCGATGAAAGGGTTCTCATGCATATGATCTATGTGACATTATTTTACTTTGTTAATGTAAGCATAACATTAGTTATATAAAAGTGCCCACACGTATTGGTGTCATTTTATGCATACATATTTTGACGCATTTCGAATGTATAAATATTTATACGCATTTCTTTCTATTGTGACATTTCTCGTATTATGGTAAATAGAAACAAGAAAAAGAAATAATCCATGTGAAAATTGTTAAAACAAGTCTGTTTTGTAGTGACTGATAAAAATCAAATCCAATCAATCAATCAATCAATCAATCAATCAATCAATCAATCAATCAATCAATCAATCAATCAATCAATCAATCAATCAATCAATCAATCAATCAATCAATCAATCAATCAATCAATCAATCAATCAATCAATCAATCAATCAATCAATCAATCAATCAATCAATCAATCAATCAATCAATCAATCAATCAATCAATCAATCAATCAATCAATCAATCATCCGATCAATCAATCAACCAATCAATCAATCAATCAATCAATCAATCAATCAATCAATCAATCAATCAATCAATCAATCAATCAATCAATCAATCAATCAATCAATCAATCAATCAATCAATCAATCAATCAATCAATCAATCAATCAATCAATCATCCGATCAATCAATCAACCAATCGATCAATCAAAAATTTGTCAATCAATCTATTTTTTCACACAACGTGTAAAAAGCCAACATAGACAATAGAACTCACAACAACATTACTATATTTATTATTTTAGCGCGGGGAGGGCGGGGCCATGTTGCAGTGGTTGAAGCTGCCTGCTTGGAAAGTCGCGGGTTCAAAACCCACCCTGACCTTCAAGTTTCAAGGAAACAAAATGTTTCTTCCCCTTTCACTCGTAAATATTCAATACTGTGGGGAGCCTCCGCGACCGAAAAGTAGCGTGCCCGATATCAGATCGCCAGGGCTTGAATTTCGAATCATGTGATGGAGGGCAGTGTCATCCTATTCATCTCACCATCCTCAGGAGGTTCTCGTGGCCCAGTTGAGCCTATATGTGCAAAGGTGGCTTAAAACCCCATGCAATTCAATTAAGCGCGGGGACCGTCCTTATGCGTCAGAATCTAACGTCTGTAGATGCCAGATTCTGACGCATAAAGTCGAACCCCCGCACTGAAAGACTATATTTTTTAGAATGGTCGTCGCACATAACATAGGTATTCAAACGAAGCGGGAAGAGCTAACTGAGACATTTATGATGACTTCAAATTGAAAACAACCCTTTGGTCTCCATGGTATATACAGAAATATTTCCTTATTGTAAATGGGGTTAGCGGGTTAAATGTAGTCGTCACTGTATACAGCACGATATCAGGTTTAAGTAGAGATACAAGTCAATTTGTTAGCGTGGAATTACCAAGTGAATGACTTTACCACACTATAACTACCGTGCAAAGGCAAACAGCAGTAACTGCTTACTTGAAAAGTAAGCATTTACTGCTGTTTGTCATTGTTAGTATCAACATAATGATTGTGAATGCCACTCCACCAAGACACGAACATACTATTACCAGAGATGGGGGCTTCATTAAAAAATCAATTCCACTCTCATCATTATCTCAGATAATGTTTTTCTGGTGTCACAAATTGTCATTTTACATGTTGCGTGGCAACCACAACTTCCTGTTGACAGCGTATCTATCGCTGTTGCATGCTGGTTGACATCTGATGATACGTGCTCGTTCAATTATAATAGGGCTATTTATTTAATAATCGATTAGTTTATGGGCAACAGATCATTTCAAGCAGCTGTCCTAGTTTATCTGCATGCATGCCAAACTCATCACACTTTAATCTCATCACACTCTAGTTGTTCATAGTTGTTATTAACATAGCCACCATGGCAGTGCAACGATTTTTTTCAATTAAATTACAACGAATTTTATGATATAACATATATTTGGCTGCACATTTTATGAAATTAAAATGATGTATGTAGTCCTGAAAGCCAAACAGATGCAGAATTGAACATCGATACCGATGATGACGTTGATAATTACACAGACAAATACATTACTGTAATTATGAGCCCCCACATTTATTGTGTCCCATTAAAACCTTTGCACTGATGGGATACGTGTTTCTGGTTTTCGTCATTTGAAGTTGGAATTGCTCACGCAATTTTCAGCTTCAAACGACGAAAAATACACATATTTTTGAAAAATAGACATCTGCTGAATTGATTTATACGCTTAACCCTTTCAGCGCGGGGATCATCTCTATACGTCAGAGTCTGACGTCCGTAGACGTCAGATTATGACGTATAAAGTCGGTCATCGCGCTCAAAGAATTAAAATATTTGAAATGGCCATAGACCCATAACATATATTCAAATGGAGAGCCAATGACGACATTATTTTATGATGATTTGAGGGACTCTACATTTCGCGCGCCCTCCAATGTAGGAAAACAAAAGTTACAAAAGTGATGTGATATAATCGCGAGACAGACTTCTTTGAATGATATTTTATTTTATATAACCATATATTTGTATTATGTCTATATAATATGTTTTTAGTACATGTAAATGTATACAGACTTCTTTCAATGATATTTTATTTTATATAACCATATATTTCTAATATGACTATATAATATGTTTTTAGTACAGTTTTTAGTAATATGTTTTTAGTAAATGTATACAGACTTCTTTGAATGATATTTGATTCTATATAACCATGTATTTGTAATATGTCTATATAATATGTTTTTGGTACACGTAAATGTATACAGACTTCTTTGAATACAATAATATTCTATATAAACATATATTTGTAATATGACTGTACAATATGTTTTTAGTACATGTTAATGTATACAGACTTCTTTGAATGATATTTTATTCTATGACCATGTATTTGTAATATGTCAAAGTCAAAGTCAAAGTATATTTATTAGTACTATGTGGCCAGAGGCCCAATGTACAACAATTTTACAAATTAATTTAGTTATATTAAATTTGCAATTAATCTCTTTCTAACATTCATTGCATGATAAATAAAACAAGCCACATCACGTATTGCATCTGTGTCACTGGTCTTCATTAAATTGATAAATATTTGAAATCCGTTTTGGGTTTCATCATATGGAGGTAAGTGCTTGGTAACTGATCTTTGTCTTAACAATTTATAGTCGTCACAAATTAAAAGAAAATGATATTCATCTTCAACCACAACACAATTTCTTGCATTACACAAAACACATATCCTATCTGCCATCAAAATTTCTGAATGTCTTCCCTGCTCTATCGCTAGTTGGTGATTTGAACATCTAAATTTACTAAACGCAATTAAATATTTGCGAATATTAATTATTTCTAAATATGATTCTGGAATAAGATAACATTTAAGCTGATTGTAATATGACTATATAATATGTTTTAGTACATGTAAATGTATGTGATTTTGCCGACACAATGTTAATTGCTGTGCAAATAAATTTGATTTGATTATTTTTTTGATTGAAAAAAACCTTTGGTCTCTATGGTTTATACAGAAATATTCAGGGTCAATTAAACATCTACTATTCACTATTTAAAAAAACATCTGCTAATTTGAATGATTTGCTTAACTGAGCATCAACCACAAGTCATTTTCCCAATATCAATGATTTTTTTACCATGATTGAAACCGATATATATATGCGGGTGTAATTAAGCGATTAAGACATACGTCAATAATCAGCTGGTCTAAGCTACATTATCTTTCCAGTAGAACGAGGTGTTTACATGCGCGCCGGCAGTTTACACTGGCATTTAATTTCAACTCTTGATAGTTTGTCAATAAAGCAATTGAATGCTAACCATTTCCCAGTAAACATAAAACATTTCTATAACATTTATACAATGTTGGCCCAACGTCGTGGGCCGACGGTGTATAAATGTTATACAATGCCCTGTGTTTACTGGGTTATTGACTGAATTCTTTTGTTTGATTTTCACCCTCTTGAAGCTACTCATATTTATTTAATTTGAGACTAAACATTTAACAATTTTGTTACTTAATTTAATTCTTAACCCTTACAGTACGGGGATAGACTTTAGTCGTCAGAATCTGCGACGTCAGATTCTGACAACTAAAGGCTATCCCCGTACTGTAAGAAAAAAATATTTCTAATGGCCGTAGACCCATAACATAGGTATTCAAATGAATCAGAAAGAGCTAACTTATGATGATTTCAAAATAATAGAAAAACCTTTGCACTCCAAGGTTTTCGTAAAAAAATTCAGCACTTTGAATAGTTAATATTTGTAATTTACCATGCTAATAAAGATTGATAACGACTATAGTCGTGCTAAGTCGTCAAAGGGTTAATGGTAACGTTAAGCATTTAGTATGGATTTCACCACGAGGACATTTGTAGTCCCAGGGATTCAAAATACGACAGTCAGGCGATATACAAACATTACATACATATACGGTGTGAGTGAATATTACCTTACATCGCTTTCTGCACAACCATGGCAATATCACGACAGAAGGAAACCCGAAGTCGGCACTATGGCCTACTGTTATCATATAACTTCAAGGGTTCTTTATAATGCACAGTACCATAGTAGATAGCACTGCACGCTCCATGCCTTTGAATAGTTTGGAGCACACTATATGTGCAACCTCGATGGCAAACATTCGACACAGACGGGATTCGAAACCAGTGCGTTTGAGTTTCGAGCCACAATCCGAGTGAATGGACCATTGGGGCTGAGATAAATTTGGTTGCATACTCGGCCTCAGACTGTCAGGTTTCGAAGTATGAATCCTTTCTGGAGGGCTTTGTCATCCGATTACCTATCATCTCACCATCCTCGGGGGTTCTCCTGGTCTAGTTTAGCCTGTATGTGAACAGACGTACAAAACAAATATATATTTTTAAAATAGTCCAGGTGTAACAGTCCAGAATAACCCACTGACTGGATTCTGACTGGCTGACTGACTGACTGACTGACTGACTGGCTGGCTGACTGACTGACTGGCTGACTGATAATCCTATGAGGTATGGCGCAATATAAATATATTGTGAACATTGTGAACATTATGAACTGACTCACGAACGAACAAACCCACGAACGAACAAACAAACAAACGAACGAACGAACGAACCATTCAACGCTTTTTCACAAATTTAGGTCGAGCCAAAGTGGGCTACCAGTGAAAATTCCATTTGCATGATCTTAGATGATCTTAGATCCTGGAAGGTTGATTGCTCTAAGCCATATATCCCTGTTACAGTCAACCACCGTGGAAGGACAAAGAACTGTAACTGGTGACTGTTCTAGTAATCAGTTACTATGTTTTCCCCTGATATGGCAGTGTGCTGGAGGTGTTACATTAGTAATGGCTGTATGTTTATCAGATTATATGTGACACCTCTACAATGGGATTATACTCAGTATGCTCTACACGCGTAATGCAATCACTGATCTAACATTTATACCCACTGGGCACACGACGTTGTTGCAACGTGAATCAGCGTCGCAACGATTTCGTGTGCCAATGTTGGGCCATCGTGTGCGACGCTGGCCCAGCATTGAGCCAACATTGGGTCAGTGTATTGTGTTAGCTTTCTAACTTCTCACTTACGCTATAAGCCTTGGTATGTCAGCATATACCATGAAGTTATGTGCTTCTCCAGAATGTGGATGTGATAGCAAGCTTTCCATCAGGGATCGAGACGGCCTAACATGGATCTGGATTACATGGGGCACTTAGCATTGTCAACATGGAGTGATCAGCAAGGGGTCAGTCTACTCCTGACGGGTCAGGGGAGAGGGGGGGGGGTCGGGTTGAAAGATATGTAGTCATTTGAGTGCGATATGGCGAAATACTGCACTTGTTGAATGTATATAACCCTTACAACGCTGGAATATTTTTGTCTAAACCATGGAAAACAAATGGGGTTTTTCAATTTGAAATCTTTATAAATGTCTTATTTAACCTTATTTCCGCCTTATCTGAGTACTTATCTTATGGGTCTATATACGTCAGATTCTGACGTCTAAAGTCGGTCTCCGCACCGAAAGGATTAAAAAAAATTACTCAAACTTCACCCCATTTTCAAATCATGTTTTGATAAGCTATAAGCAAGTTGGAAAAAAGGGTTATAGTGGCGATTAGTGCTTTATGTTATCGATTTCTGCATTTCTAGTATGTAAATGTGAGGTTATGACTGGATCTACATGGATCCTGAAGGATAGACCACCGCCTGACACGTCGAGTGGATCCAGTTGTGTAACTTCCCGGTAAGTCTCCGTGTTTAAAAGGTAAACACGTCACACATGTGTCAAGAGGCACAAACCTCACTGTGAACAGACGGTGAAGGAGATTGGGAATTCACTTCAAATCAAACAGCAGTAACTGCTCACTTTACAACTGAGCAGTTACTGTTGTGTGCCTCTGGTGTGGTATAGCTGACATAGTATCAATGTCAGCGCATGTAAATAAATGCTGTATAACCTTCTTGATATAAACATATATTCATTATTTTTTCTATTATTGATATACTCAAACATACCTGTATAAATGAACACTAAAATATTCAAAAACCTTTGTCAGGGAAGGGAAAACGATAGTTTTGAAAAACTGTGAAATTATTAAAAAAAATATCTTTAACAAAGAATCAACCCCTAAAGTGCAGAGATCTACTTTAGACGTCAGAATCTGACGTCTACAGACGTCAGATTCTGACGACTAAAGTCGATCACCGCACTGTAAGAGTAAAAATATTTATAATGAATCAGAAAAGGCTGACTAAGACATTTGTGATGATTTAAAATTTTAAAAAAACCTTTGGTTTCCATGCACCCACTGGGCATGAACAGAGGGGTGAAGGATATGGGGAATTGTAAAGTAAGCAGTTACTGCTGTTTGTCTTCAATCTACTTTACAATAGCAAACAGCTTTAACTGCTTACTCAAAAAGCAAACAGAAATAACTACTTGTAAAGGAAGCAGTTATATGAGTTTATGATAAACATCAGAACTATACATAATCAAGAAATATAGCATCAAGAAATACATGTAAAAAAAAAAATTCTCAGTATGAATGTTACTTCGTGCATGAAAATTTTAATTTTGAATGTTTTTGTATGACTGAATAATATTTAAAAAGAAGGATATCTGAGTTTTGCTATGAGTTTTCTATGGACTGGTATTTTATTAACATGACTAAGTTAGATTGTTTTGTAATAATAACAGACAAAGTGTTTCTTGTCATAAAACTCGAAACATAAACAACAACCATCATGATGAAGTTGTCATATCGATTGTTGTCCACGATCGATAGCTAATTTTGGTAATATGGTTTGTGAAATTAAATTATGGATTTTCTCGCACTAATGACATGGGATAGATTGCAGTTTATTGTGTAATTACTGGGTCATATGGTAAATCAATACAATTAAAATAATGAATAATCTACTCGGTTTCTTTTTCAAATAAGTTTACAGTGAAAAATTATTGTATAGCTTGCTTTATTCACTCATCCCCTTTGTCGAATTATTATTTTTTAAATAAGTTTACAGTTTTTCATTTAAAGAGTGAGACCCCCTTTCCTAATTAAATTATTGACAGTCGTGTTTTTTTAAATTAAATTTACAGCAATTATTATTGTATAATTTGATTTATCTAAAGCTACACGACCCCCCCCCCCCCTTGTTGAATTGAATAATTCAGAGTATTTGCGGTGGCCAGTTCGAGTCGTCAGGGGGGGGGGGGGGGTCCCCCCTCACCCGCTGCTCACAGCACCATGCCAAATGTGAATCATAAACATCTGATTAATCCATTAACGGCTGGTGTCAAGGCGTGAACACACTACGAGGACCAGTGGCGTAATCTGCGTGTACCTGCGTATACGTAAAGCAGCGTACGCATCGCGTACACGTAAAGCAGTGGCGTGAAACGCCACTGCTTTACGCGTACGCGATGCGATAATCATACACGTCACAGATAAAAACTAACATCTCAAATTGTATCCCTAATCCCACGAAAACGTAAAAATTCATATTATGACGTCGCAGCGTGCCTCCCCTGGGCCCTAGAAGGTGGATATTAAGCGGTACGGAGTAAATCCAGGCCGGACATTGGTTCTTACAATGCCGGCCATTGTCCACTTTAGTGTCCGGTTGGGGTCCGCGGGTGTCAAGTGGCCGGGGACAGGGGGTAGGCCCTCGGCCCCCGGGCCCTCGGCCTCCGGGGTACTGTGCTGTGCTGGGGGCACGGGGGCTTATACGGTAAACGCAAGCATTATCGCCGCTGCTAATTTCACAATCATGAAACATTATAGGGTTTTTAAAAAGAACCCTTAAAAAGAACCCCTGCAAGGGTTCTCCTGAGGTTACATGGTAATAGTACTGAAGAAAAGAACCTATATTGTTGAGAGTGGCATGCTCTGCAAAGCGAGACATTATTTTAACCCTTTAACCGCCAAATTATTCAATCCGAATTTTCACCCATTTGAAGTTGTGTCTCGCTGACGCCATCCACAACTTCAAGTGAGTGAAAATTATTCAGATTCGACAAAATGGAGGTCAACCGTTTTCAAATATTGCTGGTTGATGTCACATTCTATCTTTAACATGTTTAAAAGGTGGTACTTAATGTGCTAATAAAAAATAAAAACCCGAATATATGCGACACCGGCGGTTAAAGGGTTAAGTATTTGTCAGTATTTGAGCTGTTAACCCTTTACCCGCTAAGTTATTTATTTAAATTTTTATCCACTTGAAGTTGTGTCTCGCCGCAACACATCATTTGAAGTTGGTGAAAATTACTCATATTTCTTTAATTTGCGACAAAACTTTTGCAAATCGTGATGTTTAAACACACTATCCATTCCCAATGCTTCTGCTTTGATCAGCTGATAAACAGATGAAAAACGACAATGATTGTACTCAGCGATGAAAGGGTTTAATTATGTATTTTGCCATATAGGACTAAATCAATGATTTGGCAGTAACCATATTTGATAAATGTTATGAATATACGAGGTGTTTTGATGGTCAATACGACATCATGATATTATTACATTACAGGGTTAAAAGTTGGAATTTGGAGGGCAGTGCAGCATCTGACTATCTCATCCTCATCAAGAGGTTCTTCAAGGCTAGTTTAGCCTGTATGTACTTCTGTATCTACTTCTTCAAGGGATAATGTATGGCCAAGAAGAGACCTGAATTTTTCATATTTTCTAACTTGTTATCACTCATGTCTCATGTTCTTCATTCATTTTCGTGAATTTAACATGTTCTTGTTGGTCTGTGTTTTTGTCGGGATGCCATTCCGGTGTATCTTCTGAGTCTCTTACGAAACAACAGAACAAAGTTTTGTAATTTGATATTTTTCGCAAAACGACCCCTCGCTAAAACTGCCGCCGCTGAGTGTGCGGCCATTCCATCCACGCACCCTCAGTCTTATTGTTCCCCTAATGCCCGGGTCGGCACTCGGCGAAAAACCTCTGCGTAAATAGTCCTTGAAGGCCCGTGCCCAGCGAATCTCAAATCTCTCAACGACCCATTCAACGCTACCATATCTCCACTTAATATCGCCCTGCGAGGATTATCTGTCGTCCCTGCTCAGTCACTGAACTACGTCAAGATGCCCCCCCCCCCGGCTGATATATTCAGATCATGCGACACAATGCTGGGTTAATGTTGGGCCAGCGTCTGCGACGCTGGCCCAACATTAAATCAGCATTGTGGTTGCTTCAGGGAACTGTTTGAATTGCCCTTCTCTTTCAACCAGACACTTTGCCAAGTGCCCTCTGTACGAGTGCAGTTTGAAACGGCTCGGTTTCAATACCTGCTGGCTGGTTGTGCCTGGTCTAGGGCTGGTGGGGGTGTTTATCAATATAATTTGTGGTTGAGTGAATGTCTGTCTAAGAAGCCAGAAGTCAGAACTGTACCCTACTCTTCTCAAGTATGTACTAAACATTTTGAGGGATTGAGCGTTCTCCAGAATTTAAATTGTTGATAAAATTACTTGAATATAAATAACTTGGAAAGATATATTTTAGATTTGTTACAGCGCAATATATATTAAATTCTAGCTATTCAAGGATATATTTCAATCTCAAATGTCACTAATTGGAGTGATATTCCGAATATATATAAGCGATTATAGGCGTACACAAACCAAAGTTGATGAAATCTTGGAAAACAATTACTCACTGAATAATAATGACATTGTATCATTTTTTGCATGCTTTCATCTGTAAAGTCAAATAAATAAATAGCTAAGACGTTAAAAAAACGTGCACTTGGTTGATGTGTTAAAGTGTGAATGTGCAAAAAATCGTATGAAGCAAATATTTTTATGTAAATAAAATATCCTAACAATGTTTCAATATGAATTTTTTTAATTATCCATATTAATTACACTTATTTAGCGTCATGTAGTCACATTTCTTTCTAACGGAATGACAGAATGGGACTCTGGTTTAGAGTAAAGTGGGCCTTTATGTGTGTACCTCCTATTATTTCTAGAGGACATGGTGTTAAATCTAAGCCAAGAGCAGTGGATTTATTGATAATCAGTGCTGGAGTGTTAGGTATATTGGAAAATAGCCAGTTAGTCTCCTGAAGTGCAAAGTTAAACAGCAGTAACTGCTTACTTTTCAAGTCAGCAGTTACTGTTTGTCTTTGAGCTGCAGGATTCTCTTCTGCCATCGAGTACCGGCATACTGACCGCAGTGCAAAGGCAAACAGCAGTAACTGTTTATTTTTTTAATAAAGCAGTTACTGTGTTTGACTTGGCATCGTGGTTCTAAAATGCAAAGGCAAACAGCAGTAACTGCTCACTTTTCAAGAAAGCAGTTACTGCTGTTTGTCTCTGCTGTATTTGTTGAGATCAATAACTACACACCACGTGACTACTTCAGCTCACGTGACCACTTCACCGCAAGGCATGCCGGGAGATAAGAGGATTGTTAACACATTAACAATCGTATGAGGGGGTTATACATTAGTATGAACAATTTACGCGCTGAAGCTTGTCATAGAATCAACAATGATACTGACAAAAACTGACGAAAAAAAAAAAAAAAGCTTTATTTGTATATCACGCAGAAAAAAAATAACTTAACTAATATGTATTGCTAGTACGAAATGTACCTGTTATTTCTATTCTTGTCGAGATAGTTCCTTCAATGTCTCTTCCATATTTAGCAATGTAGCTTGTCTTGTGATATAAATATATTTTTAAATCTTTACTCTGAAAGCACATCATTTGCATCAGTTACTGACATAGTGACCTCTTTGATGGAAGTTTCACTATAGAGGTGTACCTACAACCAATCATGCGTGGTCTGAAAGACACAGCTTTGTTAAGCCTGCCACAGCATTGTTTAGCAGTGCACTGGTACATATGCCGTGTAAAGGCAAACTAAATAGCCCTGTATTACTTAAAGGTCAAATGTTAAGGATTTGAACATGAGAAATTAAATTTGGCGTAAAAATATAGATTAGCCATCACTTTAAACAACTGCGCTTAATATTTATTCAAAAATATTATTATTTTGGTAAAAAATATACTTTCTGTAATGAGTTTCTGAATCAAACATGAACACCCGATCATTGGTCACATTGGTCACATGATTTTAACTGGTCTGGTTTGAATATCGAACCTAAACTCAATATAACTGATATGACGTATACATTGACGGAAACAACTGATGATACCACTTTCAAAGCAACAATCCTCAAATAAGTTATAATTTCACTCTAGAATTGTTATTAACAGTGCTATTCCGATATAAACTTTATAATCGTCAAAAGTATACTAAATTTGAACCAAAAATCCTTTGAATTTAAAAGTAAACAGTTACTGCTTTTTGCCTTGAAGGTATAGCAAAGGCAAACAGGTTTGTCTCTTTTTCCATGACAGATCAAGAAATTCATATAAAGCTCTTGGACAAATATATATCCAACCGGAGTGCATAATTTTCAAGCGTTTTTCAAAACATTTTACGAGCACTATTTTCTAGTCCTTTGGTAGCCACTCAGAAGATTTCGCGAAATGTTAGCGAGTATTTTAAAAGTTTGACTATTCTTATTATTGTATTCACCCCGAAAATCTAGGTTTATCCTCCGCCTAACCGACAAATGAAATGACTTGAATGAGATGACACTGCCTTCCAGACACAGGATTCGAAATTAGAGCCCTGGCGGTCTGAGATCGAGCACGCTACCTCTCGGTCACGGAGGCTCCCTCCCCGCTCCCTCCCCGCAATATTCAATCTTTACGAATGAGCAGGGGAGAGACATTTTGTTTCTTTAAAACTTGAATGCTAGAGTGGGATTCGAACCCGCGATTTCCAACTTTCCCAGCAAGCAGCTTTAACCACTGCACCAGGGCTGCCGCCCTAATCGTCAATGAGCTGTAGAGTATGTTAGTTATCCATCAGATATATCTATCAGTGAGTAATACAGTGTCATTCTACGCCCCCCCCCCCCACCCGCGCCATCATGATGTGATCCGCACACAAAGAGTCGAACTCAGCGCCAGGGCAGTGATTTCCGTCAAATCGCATAACGTCACTTGTGATTACGCTGACGTCAGTTATTGAGCATGCGTAAGATTGGTCCATACAAATGCAAACAGCAGTAACTGCTCACTTGAAAAGTAAGCAGTTACTGTGCTGTTTGCCTTTGTATTGTAATAGTGCCAAGCAAAGGCAAAAAGCAGTAACTGCTTAGTTTTAACCCTTTTCAGCGCGGGGATCGACATTAGACGTCAGAATCTGACGGCTACAGACGTCAGATTATGACGTCTAAAGCCGATCCCCGCACTGAAAGAGTAAAATATTTATAATGGCCGTAGACCCATAAGATTTGTATAACAGTCGATCAAATCAAATCAAATTTATTTGCACAACAATTAACATTGTATCGGCAAAATCACATACATTTAATAACATAACGTAACATACCCATAACATAAAAATATATTTCTAATGGCCGTAGACCCACAACATAAGTATTCAAATGAAGCGGAAAGAGCTAACTAAGACAGTTATGATCATTTTAAATTAAAAAAAAACATTGATGCAAACATATTTCTAATGTGCCTGAAGGGTTAAAGGGACGGTTACTGTTGTTTGACTCTGCACGGCAGTCTCCCACCTGCACAGGTTTATACAGCTCTCAAAATAAAGCTAATCGCCCATGAGGAGTGCCCACTGACCATTATCACGTTCTGATCGCTATGGCAACGCGAATTCGCAGAATTACCGCATAGTAAACAAAGCGTAATCGCGACAACTGATAGCTATTGTATATATTATCGCTCACTATGGATAAGAATTGTGTACAGTATTAGGTAGGAATATCTTTGTTACAGATACAGGGGCCAATACGATTAAAAACGTTTTATGATTCTCTTAATTTTCTCCCATTTCCATTAGAAAAGTTAGGATCATCATAGCTTTTCTAATGGGAATGGGGGGAAATGACGATGATTTTAATTTTAAGAATGTTTAGTGGAATGGGCGTTCATCTCAAGATGATAATATCTTGAGTGTTGTACCACAAATAAGGAGATAATTGAGATAATTAATTTCACAACGAAAGATGTTGTGTGCAAAGGGTCGCGGCTGCACACTGACCACCCGCTGCGCTCCAGCCATTGGAAATACTCTCCAAACCTGAATATCAATCTAGTCTATTCTTCCCCATATTAACCCTTTCATTCCTAGCGGCTTCACGGGATTGACTACTGCGACCCAGTTAGACAGAAATATTTTATAACCCGTTATGGGGACCTGGAATTTATTACACAAATTCCAGATTCAAATGACGAAAATAATTTATAATCATGAGACCAAGACATCTCCCGATTTTAATTAATTCATTGAATGAACATCGACCATAAACTACTGCATCAATTACACTGACATTTTCCCTTTTAAAACTATTTTATCCATTACAGTGTAACTTACTTTAACCATGTACGGTCCCAGCAGCACAAGGGTTAACACTTAAAGTGCTAAGTTGTAGGATATGCATTTTTACCCAATTGAATTTGTGTCTCGCTACAGCGAAACACAAATTCAAGTAAGTAAAAAATACTCGTATGTGTACAATTTCTTTCAAAACAGATGATAATCTATAGTAACGTTTATTTTGCTTTCAAATTTTCAAGTTTGTGGATAAAAAGGGGTTTAAAATGGCTATAAACGCGATAACAGTTTAAGCGCGGGGATAGACTTTAGACATCAGAATCTGCGGTGCGTAGACGTCAGATTCTGCCGTCTAAAGTCGATCCCTGTACCGAACGAGTAAAATTTGTATAATGACCGTAGACCCATAACATAGGTATTCAAATGAAGCCGAAAGAGATATTAGAAAATTAGAAAAAATTAGAAAAAGACTAAGACATTTATGATGATTTACATGGTTTTCTTGATATATACTTTAATATGCCAGCGCTTTAAGGTTTAAAGCGTCCTGGCTTGTGAAGGTGGATTTATCTGGTTCATCAGATCGCCCTCTCAGTGGTGACACCTCTTCCTTTGTTCTAGATCACACTGATCGATCAGGTGTTTCCAAAGCCAGACTCTGTCTTTTATTTACCCCTGTTTATCCTTTTGCCCTCCTTTGCTCCACACCTCCTTGAGTAAAGGACCATTTTTACATATTTTGATCAGATAAATAAATTTGACTTTCATTGTGCTCACTCTGAAATTCTGAAATGTGATTTATTACAGTTCATAGTATTAAACTCTTAGCAACATTATTATATCAGATATGCAGGCCAATCAAGCAATACAACTTCTATAGCGTCTAAATCCTCAGCAGACCGAGCTCAAAGGCGCACAAAACCTCAGCATGACCATGTGCTATTCATAATTCAGGCCAAAGCAGATGAAATAGGTGAGATTTAGGTAATTTCCGGAATGTTAAAATTGCTTGGGCATTACGTATGGGTACAGGCAAAACATTCCAAAAGGCATGCGCGACTACAAAGAAATATCTTGACACAGGCTTAGTTTTAATAAGGAGAACTCTTTAAATTTGTGGACCTTATATATTCTGAGCATTTCGACCGAACAAGTAAGTCAGCAAGATATGCAGGTTGTTTGTTTTTGAGGTTATATATTTTATCGTGCATATTTTAAAATGAATGCGAAATTTGACAGGAAGCCAATTAAATTGTCTTAGTATAGGAACAGAACTACTAAAACGGGGGGCTTTTGGTTAACACTCTATCAAAGCAGTTCCGAACGCGCTATAATCTAGAGATGGTTTTTTTTCTGGAATATTGTGAAAGAGAAGTTACAATAATCCTAACCCACTTAAAATCCTATCTCACCTCTCAGTCACTTATCATTAAAAAAGTTAGGATCATCTTAACTTTTTTAATGACAAATGACTGAAAGTTGAGATAAGATTTTCTTAGTGAAACGGGCCCGACAAAGAATAAAAGATGGTGTGCCTTTCTGGCACGCCGGAGGTCACGAGTTCGACCCCGCTCTATGCTCTTCAGGTTTGAAAGAACTCAACGGCTCCCTCGTTTGAGGGAGTATGAGTTTTGTCGAGTATTTTGGCGTTTGAGTATTGTGGAGGGTCATTACAGATACATGTGTTTAATACGCTAAGCTGGCTCAGGTTTAACCAAAGAAAACAACTCATGTCGGACCTGTTTGGAATAAACACATACTCCACACAGCCATTGTCAGGGACATACAAAAGACAACTATGGGCTCAATAACTATGGGTTTTGGAAATGAAAATGGAATTGCTGGTTAGATAAATGAACCAGGTAAAAAAATAGATCTACTTATATTAACGACCACATGGCACTTGTTAAAATCAAGGAATTTAGAAGTCTTTTCTATATTCCTTGTTAAGATGTATAACCCTTTAGGAATGAAAGTGTTACCTCAGGTGATGTAGCCCTGAATGGCATGCTGAAGGCTACAGAGGTCAATGGGTCAAACACGGGTGCGCAGCACATGGGTCTGTAACCGCTGGTGAGGGGTAAAAACAACACTCTTACATAGAATACGGTACCGCTCTGCAAAGACAAAAGGCAGTAATTGCTCACTTGAAAAGTAAGCAGTTACTGCCTTTTGGCTTTGCACGGCAGAGTACAATCTTACATAGAACATAATACAATACATATTGTATGAAAAGCTTCTTTACAGCAGTAAGGCGGAGACTTATGTAGGCTGAATGGAAGCAAGTGTTTATGTACGTACTTTAGGATATGTACCACTGTATACGTTTTCTAGTATCTTTTAACACACAAAGCGATGAAAAAGTTATATATGAACCATGAAGACAAAAGGGTGTTTTTAATTTTAAATCATCATAAATGGCTTAGCTAGCTCCTTCCGATTCATTTGAATACCTATGTTATGGGTCTACGATCATTAGAAATATTTTACTCTTTTAGTGCGGAAGTCGACTTTAGACGTAAATTACTGTAATAGAATTAAATTAGATAAAATAGTCTGTGGTAAATCATCAGTTCAATCATTTAATTTGATTTCGAAGATGTTTTTTCATATATAAAATATTTTCTTCATTTTAAGTTAGAAATTGCAGCTACAAGTAAAAGATTAATAGAAACAGGAATTCAGCAGCTGGTGTCTTAATACCGGGATACAGGACAATACGTTTTGTATGAAGTGTTTCTTCACACCAAGAAGGCGGAGACATATGTAGGATGAATGGGAACAAGTGTTTATTTACGATATTTTCAAAGGTGGCACGATAACCCAATGGCATACTCTGTGCACTGGTTGTCACTGGTTTTCACTATGAGACATATCCGTAGCAGTATGACACTGGGTTTTCGATTAAATGATGATTGATACAATTTTTTATCTCTTTCAGTGCGTGGACCGTCTTTATACGTTAGAATCTGACGTCTGTAGACGTCAAATTTCTGACGTCCCCGCACTGAAAGAATCAAAGCATTTATTATCGCCGTATAGACCCATAACATAGGTATTCAAATGTGGAGGAAAGAGCTAACTAAGACATTTATGATGATCTCAAAAAGAAAAAAAACATTTGCTGGAAAATAAAATGAATCATCTTAGAAATTTAATTTTACCAATGACAAGACAAACAAAATTAGTCATGTGATGCCGACGTCTCTTTATGTATGTTTTTCAATTTGTCCGAGCTTGACGTAAATGACCTGGCTAGCAAATAGGTCATGTCATAGGTCAACAAAGATGGAGTGGCCCTTTAACATGTGTCAGATGCAGCAGCGCTTTTTTTTACATTTTCTAAGGAGGAATATCCAAGTTGTTTTTCTATAATCACCCGCCTTGCATCTTATGTTTACGATTCTTGTTTTTCCACCTTGGTACACAAACGGTGACGTCATCACTTCTTGTTTACGTTGGCCGCTCGCGGGCCGTCTGTTGTGGATGCCGCTCCCTGGGGGGTGATCGCGTATGCTAATTTATGTTAATGAAGGGGTCTAATTTTCTGGCATGTGAACAAGCGGCGAGATGCGAGGAAAAACAGTCATTTCTGATCATGAAAAACAGCTCTTCTCACTGGGCGGCCTCACGGCAAACACAAAACGTTGACCAAATGTTGGCTTAATGTTGTGCCACGGTCTTCGACGCTGGCCCAACATCAACCCAAAATTTGGTCGATGTCTCGCTGGACGGACTGTCTGGTTATGTCATAGAAGGGCACCCTTTGTGAGCCATAATACAAATAAACAGCGTACGATAAAATTACCCTCTGACCTGCTAGGACCCCATATACAGCACACTGTATAAACGGCCACTAAATTGATAAAATAATTGGTGGTAGAATAGCTCGGTACCAGTAATGGTGTGACCATTGCTCTTATCCTTTTTCGTCAGTACGGCGTTTGTCAGGTTCGTCAGGTACTAGTTCATCAAATAATGCAAATTATCAAATTATAGGAATTATATTTTTCATAAATACATCAATTTATTCTGTCATTTATAGCTGGAAATTGCGCTAACAATTCCAATTACTTTACCCGACCCGACATAACACATCGTGCAATAAACGATAGTCCCATGCTGATTATTCAAAGAAGCCCTAAATTGAAACTTCATTTCAACACACAAGTCACAACACTATATATACAGTGTAAACCCAAATAGTCAGCAAGCGGGTTGGCCAAAGAATGAATGAATGAATGAATGAATAAATGAATGAATGAATGAATGAATGAATGAATGAATGAATGAATGAATGAATTAATGGATGAATGAATGAATGAATGAATGAATGAATGAATGAATGAATGAATGAATGAATGAATGAATGAATTCATCGATCGATCGATTGATCGATCGATCGATCGATAATAAATCAATCAATCAATCAATTAATCAATCAATCAATCAATCAATCAATCAATCAATCAATCAATCAATCAATCAATCAATCAATCAATCAAACAATCAATCAATCAATCAATCAATCAATCAATCAATCAATCAATCAATCAATCAATCAATCAATCAATCAATCAATCTATCAATCAATCAATCAATCAATCAATCAATCAATCAATCAATCAATCAATCAATCAATCAATCAATCAATCAATCAATCAATCAATCAATCAATCAATCAATCAATTTATCAATCAATTTATCAATCAATCAATCAATCAATCAATCAATCAATCAATTAATCAATCAATCAATCAATCAATCAATCAATCAATCAATCAATCAATCAATCAATAAATAAATCAATCAATCAATCAATCAATCAATCAATCAATCAATCAATCAATCAATCAATCAATCAATCAATCAATCAATCAATCAATCAATCAATCAATCAATTAATCAATCAATCAATAAATCAATCAATCAGTCAATCAATTAATTGATCGATAAAACGATCGATTTAATTACTCAATCAATCAATTAATCAATCGATCAAGCAATCAATCTAATAGTTAATAAAGTCACATATGAGAAAGGTTCAAAAGCGCATCCTACTCTTGCAGTGCTGTGAAAATTATTACACGGCAGAATATATTAATTAATCTCATTTATTCGATAGCAAATAATATTCTAGAGTAGATTCTCATTATTTATAAGCTCATAATTACTAATTAATTTTCGCTTTTTTAGATTTCAATTACGCTGTTTTTAGGTAAATTAAATTGCAAAATTAAATATGAATGTCATTGTTTACGACATGTTACAGACTTTCAGCAATACTGATTGGAGACTGATTAGAGACTGGCTAAAACTTCATGTTTAATTACCATAAATCATATTAGATTTTGTAAGATATGTAGTTCTGTCTCGAATAGTTAGAAATATTTTCTTTACTAAGCAGTTAATGTATGCATAGTAAAATTTGTAAATCATTCACGTAAATTGCAGAATGGTTCTGTAAAAAGAACACCTTTGTTCACATAAAGGCTAAACTGGGCCAGGATAACCTTCTGAGGATGGTGAGATGAATCAGATGACAGGATTCGAAGTAAGAGCCCTGGTGGTCTCCCCACATTACTGAATATATGAGAGTGAACGGGGAAGAAACATTTTCTTCCTTGAAGCCTTAACCACTAGAGCGCTAAATTAGTAAATGTAATTTTTCACCCGCTAGAAGTTGTGTCTCGCTATCGCGACCCACAGCTTCAAGCGGATGAAAATTACTTATTTGCTTAAATATAATTTGAGACTAAACATTTACAAATCTTGATGTTTAACCCTTTAAGTCCTCACGATGCATTAAAGCATCATTTTACATCCCTGAAAAGAGACAGAATTTTCCTACAACAAACGGTTTTAGATCGAAAATTTCCATGAAACTGGTTTCCCAATACATGGCAATTTTCTGTACTTTTCCACCCATATCAAATCATCTTCATCCACTACAAGTCGAGAATTGCGATTCTCGGCTTGTAGTTGATGAAGATGGCTATAGTAAATTCAGGCTTGAAAAGGTTAAACATCGATTACCAATAACAGATTTAATCTTCTGATAAAACCAACTGAAAACGACTATAGTCGCGCTAAGAGTTTTAGGGTTAATGGCAGAGAGCGATGAAAAAGACCAGAAACTCCGACATGACAGGCAACAACTAAACCAGTAGTGGCAAAATCGGGAGGGTGGGTCAGAGGGGTCCTGACCAACTCTTTTTCAAAACTAAATTCCCTCAACATCGAATAAAATTGCCAAGATATCTGTATTTGACACTCTAAATTTACTATATAATAGGGTAGTGTATCAAGCTAGCACTAGTCTACCCTAGTAAATCTAAAGTGCCAAGCTCCCATATAATACGGGCTTACTATGAAGACTAAATACACCATTTTTTGTGTCTGCTTTTAATATGGAATGAGTGGATATTGTTTCACGTCGCTTTCTGCACAATCATCTAAATATCGCGACAGAAAGAAGCACGAAGTCGGGACTACGCCCTACTCTTATCGAATGACTTCAAGGGCTCGTTATAGTGCACAGTGCCATAGAGAGCACTGCACACTCCAGGCCTTTGAACTGTTTGGAGCACTGTATATACACAACCTCGATGGCAAACATCAGACCCGTCCGGGATTTGAATCAAGTACCTCTGAGTTTCCAGCCACAACCGGATACAACGAGCCACTTCAGAATGGAGGTGTAAATAAAATGAAATAAATGGGGTTTTAGGCCACCATTGTGCACATGTAGGCTAAAATGGGCAGGTGAACCTCCTGAGGATAGTGGTTGTCTGAGGCCGGGCACGCTACATCTCGTTCACGGAGACTCAAACAATATTGAATTTCTACAAGTGAGCGGAGAAGAAACATTTTGTTTCTTGGAAACTTGAATGCCAGAGCGGGATTCGAACGGGGGCTCGATATCCGACTTACTAAGCAGGCAACTTCAACCACTGCACTAGGGCCCCCACCCTATCGAATGTGTAGAAAGAGCTATGTGGCAAGATTCTCACTTTCCGCATTAATTCATGGAGAAGAAAAAGGTGTGATTTTTTCAGGTAAGCAGTGCATGACGGGCGGTTCCTATTGCGCCATGTTCCCCTGACTGCGCGCTAATTAGGCGATGTCCCTTGTCACCAATTCTATTAGCAAATAAATGTTCGCAGTTGTCCCGATGAGAAAGGGGATGGGAATTAGGACATCTCGACGAGAAGGGGGATGCGAAATAAAGACGCGGGCTTGCCTACTGCCGTGTCACAGTGACTGACTCCGGAAAGAAAGTCACAAATAAAAGCCTGGATCAATTCCAGACATTTACCCAATGTTGGAAACACCATAGTGCAGCTCCTAGCGCGTAGATTGGGTCCGTGTTGAAACATTTGAAGCGGCATTGGGTATGTACTGATGTAATTCTGTTTTGTTCATAACGATAAGCGACTATAGGCCTAGTCCTTTTAATCTGTTTTATCAGATGGTTAAGTCACAGTTATTGGGAATGAAATGTGTGTTTAAACATCAATATTTGCAATAAACATATTGAATAACCAAATAATAATAATCATATAATGTTTTCCGCCTCGTACATATATACAATAAATATAATTAAATTAAATGAGCATGTGGCATTATATACAACAACGTTCGCCACTGGCATACAGGTTTAGCATTCCCTCCATTTGTAGGTGGGAGGAGACATCTTGTAGCAAACGCTGTAACATTTGGCACTAATTAACGCTTTCAACGCCAACGTCATATATGACGTCATACCACATTTTTTAACAATTCAATTTCAGAGAAAATGACAAAACTAGGATAAAAATTGATATGGTTCTTCAGCTCTCAACTGTTTGTCTTTCAAAAGTTCGGGTTATTTTAATCATAAGTTCAGAATTGCGCTTTGGTGATGAATGAAAATGTGTCATAATTCCCTGATGCTCAAAGGGTTACCTCTTTGTTTATATTTCCCCGTCTCGCGGCTACTGTATCTGTTAAATACGTCATAGATACAGCTGTGACGTCACAGTGGATCCCGACCGAGGTGTGTTTGTTTGTGACTGATTACTGGATTACTGAACGCTGTGAGGGGGGGGGGGATTCCTGCTTGGAGAATCCCCGATGTGAAGCGATCCTTGGAAGATTATAGGCTCAGCATCCCTGTGTATATAGTGTAGATAGGGATCTCAAAGTTGACGGAGACCGAATTAAATACTGATAAGAGGCTAAATAAATGCAGTTCCGTTCAATTATTTCTTGCTACTCATGTCTTGAGTCATTTCAGCCGTTTTGTTTGTTCTTGCTCATTATTGCTCCTAATTTCACAATCATCTGTATTTTACACTCAAAATTTATTTTGTTGGTTTCTCAAAACACTGTTTAAAAAATGAAAAGATTCAGAATCCTTGTTTGAACTTACATTTCCTGATGTGGAGGAATCCTAGTCTCAACGTCCATGGCTGGAACAGAATTTGAAACTGAAGGTTTCAGTCTAGAATGCCCCCAGACAAAATCCCCAGACAAAATCGCGAGACTTTTCTTTGAACGGTCAAATAATTATGTTGATTAGAAAATCATTAAAAAGTTATAGGCATTTTTCGGACCTTGGTGTTCAGATAGCGTTCGATCAGCGCCATGGTGAAAAAAACGCTGATTTTTTCGAATAAAATAAATACAGCAATTCACGGCCCACACCTTTACGTTATGGGCTTGTCCACGACTGGAATCCCTGGTAGATTATAGCCTCAACATCCCTGTAGATACAGCATAGATACGAATCTCAAACCTTACAAATATTTTTGTATAAACCATGGAGACCAAAGGTTTTTTTTCAATTTGAAATCATCATAAATGTCTTAGTTAGCTCTATCCGCTTCATTTGAATACCCATGTGATAGGTCTACAGCCATTATAATTCTTGTTATTCGTTCGGTGTGGGGTTCTACTTGAGACGTCAGAATCTGCGTCTATAGACTTCAGATTCTGATGTCTAAAGGTTAGAGGCGGGGATTAAACACTACCAAGTGGCTAAATAAATTTAAATTATTTAATTCAGCGCTTTAAGCGTTAAAGGGATTCAGTCTCTTAACCCCCTCGTTCCATTTATGCACACAATAGTATTATTTTAAATAAAGTCCTATGAATAACAAAATGTATATTGCATCACAATAGGAAGCTTTCCTTTCATATTATACTTGGAGTATTTCATTAAAAATCGGAAACTTGTATTCACCTTCACTTGAGGTGGGAATTTTAACAGCAATTCACGACTCGTGGCGCAGAATACATTTGTTAGCCCTGACAGAAATCTTAACCCTTAAAAGCGCTAAATTATTTTTGTATAAACCATGGAGACCAAAGGGTTCAATTTAAAATCAACATAAATGTCTTAATTAGCTCTTTCCGATTCATTTGAATACCTATGTCATTGGGTTTTGGCCATTAGAAATATTTTTTCTTTTACAGTGCGGAGATCGACTTTAGTCGTCAGAATCTGACGTCACAGACGTCAGATTCTGACGACTAAAGTCGATCCCCGCACTGTAAGGGTTAATACCAAGATGACATGAATTGTTGTGTTTTCCTGGATTCTTAGCCCTTAGACCACTAAGCACGACCACATGACACAATTATCTGGAGCGCATGCTTTTCGTCGATTTCTCCGTCAATTATTAACCGATTTTTATGAAATTTTGTACAGGACATTTCCAAGTCATTTCCTAACATCGGTAAAAATTTTGTAAAGTTCTTTGCAGAATTGCAAAAGTTAGACTATTTGCCATGTACTAAATTGAAAATATGACGTCCCTCTATAAAACCAAGACGCTAAATTCTGTAATTTTATTATATGTCAAATGGTCTAACTTTTGAAATATTAAATATAAGTTTTCGAAATTTTCACCGATTTTAGGACATGACTTCGAAATGTCCTGTGCGAAAGTTCACAAAAATCGGTTCAGAATTGACGGAGAAATCGACAAAAAGCATGCGCTCCAGATAATTGTGTCATAGACTTTAGTCGTTTTCAAATTGTTATATTAGCCGATCAACCTCAAGTTGGTGAAAATTTAAATAAGAAAACTTAGCGGTTGACATTAAATGGAAATAGGAGCAAGTAGCTGGGAGTTGGTTGGGAACGTTATTGCAGATATTGTCAAGTTAAGACCAAGGCGGGGGCCCTAGGGTAGTGGTTAGCACCGCTGGCTTCTACGCCAGAGTTCGGGGGTTCGTTTCTCGGTCTCGGCGCTTTGAAATAAACAAAAATGTTTCTTCCCCATCCACTCGTAAAACTATTGTGGGAAGCCTCCGTGACCGAGAGGTAGCGTGCTCAGCCTCAGACCGCTAGGGCTCGAATTTTGAATCATGTGTCTGGAGGGCAGTGTCATCTCACTCATCTCACCATCCTCAGGAGGTTCTCCTGGCCCAATTTAGCCTATATGTGCACAAAAGTGGCCTAAAGCCCAATTTATTTCATTTTCAAGTCAAATGCACCGTGAGATTGCACACCTCCATCTCAACCTGAGGATGCACAGTCATGCAATGCTGTACTTAGTATGTACTCAGTGGCTGGTGAGATGTTTTACGGTGTGTTGTGAGGTTTTATCTTCACTCTGGTACATAAAAACAAAAACAGAGATCTGCACTCGGTACATGTGACCTTCTGCGCACCACAGACCCTCATAAATATGTGAATTGATTTATTGGCTCATACTGTAGCTCTCGCCCACAGAGTGTAAAATATGAGACATAATTTAACTCTTTGACCCCTAAAAGACTGAAATATTTGTGTGTGAACCATGGAGACCAAAGCATCTTTTTCAATTTGAAATCAACATAAATGTCTTAGTTAGCTCTTATCGCTTTATTTGAATACCTATGTTATGGGTCTAAGGCGCACCAATCTCACCAACTATCTCAAGATATATATTATATCTTAACTTTCTCATACTTACATTAGACTGGTTAAGATCGTCAGTTAATTTATTTAATTGTTAACCCACTTGAAGTTGTGCTTCACTACCGCGAACCACAACTTCAAGTGGGTTAACATTATATTTTTTGGTTTAATTTGAAACCAAACACACATCTAAACACACATTTCGTTGCCAATAACTGCGATTTTATCGACTTATAACATAATATAGGTTAAAAACGACAATAGTCGCCATCAGGAGGATAAGGGTTAACTTTACTAATGGAAATCAGAGAAAGTTTTAGATAATTCTACCCCCCCTCCCCCCCCCCCCCCTCCAGACCACTGATGTCGACTACAGCTGCTCCTTGTGTCCATATCAGCACTTGTTTAACCAGTTGCCAACCTTTAAAGCTCTGAAATATTTTTGTGTTAACCATGGAGACCAAATGGTATTTTCAATTTGAAATCATCATAAATGTTTTATTTAGCTTTTTCCGCTTCATTTGAATACCTATGTTATTAGTCTACGGTTATTGGTCTATAATTTAATCGCATTGCGCGGACCGACTTTAAGACGTCAGAATCTGACGTCTGTGGACGTCAGATTGTGAAATATGTCTGTAGACGTCAGATGTGAAATATGTCTTGAAATATGTCTTAAATCTTTAAACACCCGTTGGGACTTAGATCGCACAAATCCAATTTATTTCTAGTGGCAGCGAACCACAACTTCAATTCACTGACAATTTAAATTGAATAGATCTGCAGAGGAACTGAAAATTAAAATTGAGTAGCTTAGAGGAACTGACAATTTTAATTGAACAGCTCAAAGGTACTGGAAATTAAACTTTTATATTTCCGAGATGTAAGAGTTAATCATTACTTACACTAATCACCTTGTATGACCTGTTGGTTTGGTTATAGTTTTTAAGCCTCTTATTATATCGATCTCATACAAACTTAAAACATTTTGACTCAGATCGAAATTAAAGTTATATTATCTTGCTCAAGAGAAAAAAAGAGAGCAGTCAAAATAATAACTCTGAGCATTCTGAGCCATTATTAAACCCTTTCAATGCGGGGACCGACTTGAGACGCATAGGTATTCAAATGAAGCGGGAAAAGCCAACTAAGTCATTCAAAATTATATTGAAAAAACCCCTTTAGTCTTCATGGTTTAAACAAAAATAATTCGTAATAATTCTAAGTAATTTAGAAAGGTTAAGAAATTTAATTTGCTGACTGTAAACGATATACATGCATCCAGTACACATCCAGTAAAAAAACAGTACACATAATATTCTACATCAATAAACGTTGCCCATTTCTTCGAATACCAGATATCACAGGAAAAAATATTTGAAATACATATAAATGTGGAAAATATCTGAAACATTAATACATATATGTATAATTAGCATAATTAAGTGACCCCTGTCAACATTTATCTATGTTTATGTTAAACAAATTCTTGATTGATTGACTGATTGAGTGAGTGAGTTGGCATGATACCGTTTCAAGTGCCTTTCACAAGGTGCGATATGGATTGATACCGACACAATATCGTACAGTGCAGACCAGGACACTTAACTTATTAGGGTAAGAGAACAAGGTTAACTGATCATCTTACAGCTCAAAATCTCATATGCTGAACCTTTTTCTGAAGATGCAATAAATCTAAGTATTATTAATAATAATAATAATAATGGACCGCACCCACAGTCACCAAAAGGTTAATTATTATTAGTTTATTTGTGTTGGCTGATGTTTTCTTAAAAACAATTTCAGAAATACGAAATATGTATTTTATTTTCAGACACTTGAAGTTGTGTCTCGCTACCGCGATCCACAACTTCAAGTGTCTGAAAAACACTTGTGCAATTTACGTGAAAATTTAACTTACCAGTATTATGCATATTGATGTTCTCTTGAATTTACAAGATTTGAATGTTCACACACAGCTTCGAGTAAGTGAAAACTAGTTTGATTTGTGAAATTTAGCTCGAAGTGTTGAACCTTACAACGCTGAAATATTTTTGTATGAACCGTGTAGACCAAAGTGTGTTTTTTCAAGTTTAAATCATCATAAAATTCTTAGTTAGCTTTTTCTACTTCATTTGAAAACCTATGTTAAGGGTCTATGACCATTATAATTTGTTTTTATTTCAGTGTGTGAACCGTCTTTAGACGTCAGAATCTGACGTATACAGACGTCAGATTCTGACGTATACAGACGTCAGAATCTGACGTCTATAGGCGTCAGATTCTGACGATCCCCGATCTGAACCCAGTGATACAAGAGTGAACATGCCCTGTATACGACCCTAGTAATGAAAGGGTTAATTATCGTTTGTTTACGGTTGTTGGCGCTAGGTGGCAGGTGAGACGATCCAGGACGTTTATTCCCTCCTCCACTTCCTCCTTCTCTCACTCCCTCCCCCTCTTGCCCTACACTTGTAGGGATCGGGTTCGAGACTTGTTGACGTGACCCGCGAAACGGGAGATTTGTTATAGCGGCGTCAGACAGCAGCGCTACCTGGCGAGCGGCGCTGTCACTAATCAGACGGGATGGGGCAGCGCCTGAGCGATAATGAGAGAAGATAGGAGGTGAGGGCGGGCGACCCCCAGCAAAGTCAAATCAAACCGGAGCCGAGATCTCAGCGAGAACGCGGCGAGAGAAAACGTTTCCAGGTGGATGTGTGTGAGATAGAGGGAGTGGATGTTAAAGATAAAGCACCTCATGTAGAGCAAGGTAGAGCAAGGTAAACCCTGGGGCTTCAGAAGGGGGGTCCGCACATTTAGAGCAAGGTGGAGCAAGGTAAACCCTCGAGGTAAATAGCCGGGCTGTTCCTAGTTTTCAGAGGCAATCAAATGCCGGAGTCTGAACAAAATAATTTCAGTTCTAAAATTCTGAAAAGTTTGACAATTTTACCTAAGGAAAATGGCGAAGAAACAACGCATGCCGCACCATATAACCGCAACTATTCTGTGCAAAAGCAAACAGTACTAGTAACTGCCCACTTTTTAAGTAAACAGTTAATGCTGTTTGCGTTGCAGGGTAGAGATGTTTACCATCAATTCCATCATGATACAATAATATAAACTTGCAGAGGGTGATAGAGGAAGGGGTGAGGTGCTTGGATCAAACACATCAGGTAGACACTGACTAGTCGTGTTACCATGAAGTCTGGAATCTGGATCAGTGTCCTGATCTTGAGAGGATACGAGTGCCACTGCCCCACCCCCTCCCCCTCCACACACACCCTTGGATCTCCTGTGAACTAGCTACACTCACACCCTTTAAAATTAACAATCATCAAATACAGTTAAAAATGTAATTGCTGAAAAAATATATATATTGTATGTATAGATTTGACAGCATCATCAGCATCTTCTTCAATAGCAATCAACCTTAATCAGACTTATATTGTTTGCATTGGGTATTTTTATCTCTTTTTAAATTATTCATACGGAACGAACAATTGAATGAACAATGGAATTAACGAACGAACTAATTAACGAACAAACAAATGCATAAATGAATGAATGAATGAATGAATGAATGAATGAATGAATGAATGAATGAATGAATGAATGAATGAATCAATCAATCAATCAATCAATCAATCAATCAATCAATCAATCAATCAATCAATCAATCAATCAATCAATCAATCAATTAATTAATTAACTAATTAATCTATCCATGAATCAATTTATCAATCAATTAATCAATCAAAAATTCGATCAATCTATCATCAATTAAACGAAATAAATGACGCTTTAGTGAATTAATATAAACCAATTACCACAACTTAGTCTAAGCCCTATTCCGCTAGTTGTCCTATTTATTTTTTCACCAACTTGAAGTTGCGTCACGCGATCCACAACTTCAAGTGGGTGAAAATTACACATACATGTTCAATTTGAGACCATCTTTTACAAATCTTGATGATTTAACAGTGATTTGATCGGTTAATAAAACAAGTGAAAACGATTATAGTCCTGGCGCTTAAGGGGTCAATCAAATGAAGACGATGGGTTAGTCAAACAGCAGTAACTGTGCACTATTCCAGTTACTGCTGTTTGCCTTTGCAAGAAAATATCGTGGATCTGTTACTGTATCTGGTTAGCTCCCCCCCCCCCCTCCCCTCACCTCCCCCGGTACCCCTAGGGCTAGTTTACCTTACCCCGGGGCGGAGTGCCCCACTGACAGCTCCTGTTCACCGGGGATCACCCAGCAAACGATACACATTCAGCCAATGTTGGGTCAATGCTGGGCCGACGTCGTAGACGGCGGGCCAACATTGACCCAGCATTGGCTGAATGTCTCCTTTTCACCAGGCATCAATGTCTGCAACCATCACCTGTGAAATCACTGACAGATGTATCGAACCAGCGAACACGATACGCTCACCTAATGTTAGGCTAACGTTGGGCCAGCGTCGAAGAAAATGGCCCACCAATAAACCAACATTGGGTTAATGTCTCGTATTTGCTGAGTAGCCTGTGGCAGATTACTGGATAGCTCAACCGTCATGTACAGGACCACAGAAATTACTGACAGATATACTATAACATGTATTTGTTTTTTGATATTGTATGAGATTTGAGGCTTTTCTATCTTTCCTATTTCAGTTTTCCTTCATATCTGAGTATCATATAAAATTTAACCTTGATATTTATTTTCATAGATATATATTATGCATGTGATTTTTTTCACTTCTCTATTTACCATTTTGCTTCATGCCTGAGTAAATTCTCCAGTTCAGATTAAGTAACTAGCTATATACTAGTAAATCAGTGACAGATGTTATTTTAAAGTTGGTAAATGTACCTCCCCCTTGGATTTGCCCTTGTATATACGGCCCTAGTAGCGCCAGTGTTAGCACGATCGACTCTTGTTTGTTAGATGCCTCAACATCCAGACAGTACCCTGTGAATGCCCCAAATCTCTGGAACTTGTGACAACCTCTCATCTTGTCTGGTTGTCATGACAACAGACACGTGTAGCCCTCCCCCCGTGTTCACACGGATCCCAACCTCCCCTCCTCCTCCCAGCATCCCATGTATCTTTCCCGCCTCCCGCTCGCTCGCCCTAACCTCCGTTTATCTCGGGTGACAGTTTATTTTGAAACCTCCAGTAAACATCTATGCGGGGTTTGTTGTGTTAGCGGGTTTCACGCGGGAAACCACTTCTCAGGTTTCCGTTTCATTAAAACATCCACAAGAACTAATCGCAGAGCCGTAGTGCGTTAACCCTAGCCCAGTAGGACTGAGTGTGGTGTACCATCTCAGTCATACTGGGCTACGCTAACCCTTAACCCTTTAACCGCCGGTGCCGCATGTATTGGAGTTTTAATTGTTTTATTAGCACATTAAGTACCACCTTTTTAACATGTTAAAGATAAAATGTGACATCAATCAGCAATATTTGAAAACAGTTGACCTCTATTTTGTCAAATCTGTATAATTTCCACCCACTTGAAGTCGTGGATCGCGTCAGCGAGACACAACTTCAAGTGAGTGAAAATTCATATTGAATAATTTGGCGGTTAAAGGGTTAAGCGCTGAATTCGTTTTGTATAAACCATGGAGACCAAAGGATTTATTTAAATTTAAAATCATTATGATTGTCTTAGTTAGCTCTTTCCGCTTCATCTAAATACATATGTTATTGGTCTACGACCATATGGCCACACTTTTACTCTTACAGCGCGGGGATCGACTTTAGACGTCAGAATCTGACGTCTCCTTTCAATGTGACTAGACGTTAATGGCGGCCTCGTCGAAATTAGGTTGAAACCAGTGTATCGACTTTAATTTCGCGCAGGGCCACGCGCTGCGCGCTCCTTTACACTGCATATCACAGAGTCACAATAGTTCTACTGTCAAATTCAACTACACTGTACATATAGAGGTCATCCCACCAAAAAATGTGATATTAATCACTAAAGAAGAACTACACCAAAGACAAATTCACCTGCTTAACCCTTACAGTGCAGGGACCGTCTTTATGCGTCAGAATCTGACGTCTACAGACGTCAGATTCTGACGTATAAAGAAGGTCCGCGCACTGCAAGAATTAAAATATATCTAATGGTCGTAGACCCATAACATAGGTATTCAAATGAATCAGAAAGAGATAACTGAGGCATTTATGATGATTTCAAATTGATAAGATGCTCCAGCTCCTTGTGATGACATCAATTTTCGTTTTTTGTTTTGTATGTAAGTAGTGTATCCCCCATATGATGATTTTATTTAGTCTACAGACGTCAGATTCTGACTTCTAAAGTCTATAGGGTTAAATATGTTAAATTGATATAACATTTTAACATGGCTATTTGACTTTAACATTAGCTATTAACATTACTCAAAAGTTTCTAAACATTATTCTAAAAAGTGATTCCTCAAAAAAATAGTAACAAATACATTTTCCGACACTTTTAATAACACTCTGTGATAATACACTTAAACTGCAAATAAATTGAAATCAATTATGTTATTTACTATTTTTGAAAGACACATTTAATAATTTCAGTAATTCTGTGTGAAATAGAACGGTAGAGACACCGATTTATATATTATTTTGGCCCAAAACACTGTATTATAGGGCCTCCAACATTCGTGCCCGTACCGAGTTGCTGTCGGCCCGTTCCGCACGGATGCTGTATTGCTGTCGGCTATATGCGTGTTTATTCCAAGATCGTCCGTGTTGTTGCTGGTACTTTCCAGAGTGTACCGCGTTGCCACTGGCACATCCGCGTCACCTACTTCTTGACACCGTAGACATCCGTGTAAGTTCCGCATCGTCTCTTTTTTTGTCTATTACGTAATAATATCCATGTCACTTCTCGTGCTGATGTCATACTCACTCCTCCTGCTCTATGACGTCACAGGCACTCCTAGTACTGCTCTATGACGTCACAGTCTTTCCTCATGCTGCTCTATGACGTCATAGTCACTCCTCGTGCTGCTCTATGACGTCACAGTCACTCTTCATGCTGCTCATAGTTACTATTCGTGCTGCTATATGACGTCACAGTCACTCCTAATACTGGTCTATGACGTCACAGTCATTCTTCATGCTGCTCTATGACGTCACACTCACTCCTCGTGCTGCTCTATGACGTCACAGTCATTCTTCATGCTGCTCTATGACGTCATATTCACTCCTCGTGCTGCTCTATGACGCCACAATTACTCTTCATTCTGCTCTATGACGTCACACTACTAATACTGTTCTATGACGTCACAGTCACTCCTCATCCTGCTGTGTGACGTCATAGTCACTCCTCGTGTTTCTGTATAACGTCAAGTCCTGTGAGACGTCAAGTCACTCCTCATGCTGCTCTATGACGTCGAGTCACTCCTCATGCTGCTCTATGACGTCACAGTCACTCCTCGTGCTGCTCTATGACGTTACACTCGTCTCGTACTGCTCTATGACGTCACACTCTGTCCGATGTTGCTCTATGACGCCATACTCTGTCTCGTGCTGCTCTATGACGTCACACTCACTCTTCATACTGTTCTATGACGTCACACTTGTCTCGTGCTGTTCTATCATGCTGACAGAGATAAGCCGGGATTTGACCCTGGTGGCGGGTCCGCCTCCCTAATCTGACGTCCTGGTTTCCGCGTGATTTGGCCGTGGTGGAGCAGGGGGGCATGCCGGCCCCGGTATCTGGGCCCCGGGGTGGGCTGACGCGCCGCCCGCTCGCCCATCTCACAGCCTAATGTGCCGTCAGGAAACATTCTTCTCGCTTGAAGGCCCCCGAAAATTAAACACAGGACTCCAAAGTTTCCCGAAACACGCGCTGACCCGATGTTGGTTTAATGCTGGGCCACAGTCGCAGACGGTGGCCCAGCATTAAACCATCATTGGGTCGGGGTGTCTTGTTTTGCGGGACATGCTTGGATCAGACCGGTATCTTCATCTGATGAACGCTCAGGGCATCGCGGGGGGGGAGGAGGGACGGGGGGGGGGTTGTCCACCAACTACCCTACCACCTCACACAGTCCACTCAATGTGGATCCATACAGCCTCTAAACCCTTAACCCATTAACCGCCAAATTATTCAATTTAAATTTTCACCCACTTGAAGTTGTGTCTCTCTGACGCGATCCACAACTTCAAGTGAGTAAAAATTATTCAGATTTGACACAATGGAGGTCAACTCTTTTCAAATCTTGCTGGTTGATGTCACATTTTATCTCAAATAACATATTTAAAATGTGGTACTTAATGTGCTAATAAAAAATGAAAACCAGAATATATGCGGCACCGGCGGTTAAAGGGTTAAAACGCTGACATTATGTTCATGCAAACCATAGAGAACAGAGGATATTTTCAATTTGAAATCATCATAAATGTCTTAGTTAGCTCTTTCCGCTTTATTTGAATGCCCATGTTATGGGTCTACGGCCACTAAAAATTGTTCACTCTTTCAGTGCGGAATCGTCTTAATGGCTCCCACATACGGCAAAGACTCCCGCAATTGCTTAATACGCAACCCTTGTTGCAGGTTTTGAAAATCACAAGCTGGCTCTACCACGCAGAATTTCACACCAGAAAGACTGTCACCTAACTGAGTGTTTCTGAAGCAATATTGAGACATTACGATCGCGTCGCAAGAAATGCCACACAGCAACCACCCTCTAGAAGGATAAGATGGGTCACGACTAAGACTGAACATGATTCACAGAACTAACTGTGCTAACCATGTTGTACATATTGTTTATATTTATGTATTTATATGACAAATAAGCCAGCAATGACTCCCAATTATGTCAATAAAACATCTATTTATCTATCTTGACGACAGCTTACGATGCCATTGAAATTGAAATCGACAAAAGTCGTGGGAGTGGCCACATCACACCAATTGTTTAAGATTACTGTGGCGTCCTAAGCAATCGGGGACAGTCTTTGCGGTGTGTGACAGCCTTTAAATGGACTAGCGACCAAGTTTTAGTCATGGTTGTCAAAAAGTTTTGTGTTTTATCGTTATTGTATCATTAGACTAAAGTTTTTCAACAATAAAACAATTAAAGGTAAAATTGAATTACTATTGATGCATCTGGCAAGTTTTGATTTTGAAGAAAATTAGCTGGTGAGTTAGTTTCTTAATTCTAGTTTTTACTGGCTGAGCGAACACGATATGGGGAACGTAGGCCACACCTCTCTAGAGTAGCGAGCATATTGTGACCGACAGGTTACTTAGTCTTTCAAATTGAATAAAAAAATGTTCAGATATTTATTTTTAAGGTAGCTGTATAAATTTGGCCAAGCTCTACATACAATGTCGCATTGTAGTAAAATTAATTGGTTACATTTTTTAAAACTGGTCGCAAACTGTTTAGAAATGAAGCTGATTTTTGCAATCAAATTCTTATCGAATGGGAAAGTATACATATTCCAATACTCTTATGCAGATTTGAAAACTTTTTGGACACATTATAATGTATGAACTCAGGGTTAGAAGTAAATGCATTATTTCTTTTTAAAATGTATGCATAGAAAATTATGCGTTTTTAGAACCGTTAATCATCTTTATATTTTATACAAAAACAATGTATGTACTCTGAATGTATGAGTGTAGTATGACCGGTGGATGTAAAAGGTCTCAGGCACCAGAGGGTTATCTCTACATTATGTGATTTAATTTTCACCCACTTGAAGTTGCGGCTCGCTACCGCTACCCACAACTTCAAGTGGGTAAAAATTACTTATATATGTAAAATTTGCATCAATACATATATCAATCTTGCAAATTCACCGCTCATTTCTTTCGTAAAAAAATTTTGAGAGACGAACAGAAAGGGAATAAAGCGGTGATCATTACTATAATCGTATTTGATATGTTTTATTAGCAGGTTGGATCACAGTTACTGGAAATGAAATGTGTGTTCAAACATAAAGATTTGAAAATGTCTCAAATGAAACAAATATGACTCATTTTCATCCACCTGAAGTTGTAGACCGCGGTAGCGAGACACATCTTCAAGTTTTAAATGAGAGCATTTAGCAGTTGAAGGGTTAATTTAAATGTCTCACGTCGGTTGGGTTGTAGAATCGTCTGGCTCCCTGTCTGGCCGAGATCAAATCCACAGACGGGGAGATAAGGGAGAGAGGTTAACGGAAGACTCCCTCAAGTGTGAACCTCAGAGCTCCAGCGGAGGGGCGCAAACGGAAGAGCTATTGTAGAGCTCCTTTCTGACGGTAATGGCCAATGGCAGGCCGCTCCCTGGTCACGTGACATCTCACAGAACAGACAGGCTTCTGGGATTTCAGTTTATAAAATGAAGAAAAGAGATATTCTCTGCTCGTTGACCCCCGCTTTTCTGTTTATTTTTTCTAATTTAAACACACTTACCGGCGGTGAAATCGTGTCAAAGCGCTCATGAACATTGCTGGCCTTTGGGAAAGCTTGTGTCCAGAATGACTGACATATCTAAAAGTCACAATCAACCCTTCTAAGTATAGTATTTCACACCTTATTAATTTAAATAACAACTGAATGACGACTGTAGTTAGCTGATCTCATCATGTGATAGGCTGAGCCACTCTTTCGTTGATCGGGTGTAGAATACTATACTTTGTCACATAACTTCAGTTTTTACAACTTCAAATTGATGCGCAACTTCACGTGGTAAACAATGCTGATACCTTAGCGTTGCAATTTCTGATATTTAAGCAAATATTTAACCTCCAAAACATGTTCTTTGATGTGCTAGTCCAAAGATTTAGAAGGTGTCGAAAGCCCCGTTTATCAGTGATTCCCTTATTTCTAATTTTGTACATGGATGTCCAAAATTAAATTTCGTCCTTATTTCTTGCCTCACTGACAAATGCTCAATACAAAAATTAAAAAAATACGCAGCTCAATAAGCCAAAATAAAAATGCTGATTTTATTATGATTTTAGCCTGATTGTCTCGCTCTAAAACAGCAGTACGGATCTACACTGTCTAGTTATTGATGATCATAAAATAGGGGTTGTCTAACAAATCCTGGAGCCCATCTCAACACCAACACTTGACCAGCGGCACAGACGGTGACTAAAATTTCAACTGGCTTTGGTGAACGGCGCGTGTCCTGTGGTGTGTATGTTTAAGTCGAAGAAAGTACACACGTACTTAATTACGCTAGATTCGTAGATCGGGATATAATATACTCGGCGATGCGATCCTCGCACATTCAGATCTTCTAATCTATCGATTTTCGTTCTTTCTCCTTGCAGAACCGGCACATTCCACATTATATCTGTACGGGGCTCGACTTTAGACGTCAAAGTCTGACGTCTGTAGACGTCAGATTCTCACGTCTAATGTCGGGCCCCACACATATACCACACATAAACACATACCATATTATACTACATACATACTTTTTATCATCAAACTGTTATATCCGGAGCTGGGTTACGTTGTCCTGAACCCGTATATCTCGTTATGATATATCGTAGGCTTCGGATTGGTTGAAATGATCATCTCGATCAATTCGAAGCCTATGATGTATCGTAACTTGTACGGAAATACGGGGGCGGGTCCCCAGGGTAGTGCCTTTCACGCCAGAGTTCGGGGTTCGGTTCCCGGTCTCGGCGGTTTGAAAGAAACAAAAATGTTTCTTCCCCATCCACGTGTAAAACTCAGTATTGTGGGGAGCCTCTGTGACCGAGAGGTAGCGTACTCGGCCTCAGACCGCCAGGGCTCGAATTTCGAATCCTGTGTCTGAAGGACAGTGTCATCTCATTCATCTCACCATCCTCAGGAGGTTCTCCTGGCCCAGTTTAGCCTATATGTGCACAAAGGTGGCTTAAAGCCCGATTCATTTCATTTCATTTACGGCAATACGGGTACAGCTCTTTCTATAAAAGTATGAGGACAGCATATTCGCATAGTGTATACCGGGTATTGTGTTGCGCGATGCTCATGGTATTATTGAGTGAGTGCACCGCATGTCACGGTATCCACATACATACAGGGTGGGACCATGGGACAGAATAATATATCATGTCCCGACCATACCATACCATACCATACCATACCATACCATACCATACCATACCATACCATACCATACCATACCATACCATACCATACCATACCATACCATACCATACCATACCATACCATACCATACCATACCATACCATACCATACCATACCATACCATACCATACCATACCATACCATACCATACCATACCATACCATACCATACCACAGCATACCACAGCATACCACAGCATACCACAGCATACCACAGCATACCACAGCATACCACAGCATACCACAGCATACCATACCATACCATACCATACCATACCATACCATACCATACCATACCATACCATACCATACCATACCATACCATACCATACCATACCATACCATACCATACCATACCATACCATACCATACCATACCATACCATACCATACCATGCCATGCCATGCCATGCCATGCCATGCCATGCCATGCCATGCCATGCCATGCCATGCCATGCCATGCCATGCCATGCCATGCCATGCCATGCCATGCCATGCCATACCATACCATACCATACCATACCATACCATACCATACCATACTATTGAAATTGTGATTCGTTTGATTGCACCCTGTGGTTGTGTACAGCTTCCACAACCCGCAGCCTTTTGCACGTACACAGCCAAGCCATACACTTTTTGCCTCTAAATCTGTCACTTACCCGTTTGCTTTCACTATCAGCACTCCTCTTACCAATTTTCAGAATTTTACCTATAACACCTTACCTTTACCTATTAAACCCCTAACTTTCCCTTTGTTAACAAGTTTTATTAACTTCGCCGAAGGAAATTTTGGCAACTGCTGATTTCTAAGACATCAAAATGTGAGTACTTTTTTATTATTATATTATCTTCCTTTCCTCCAACTTACTTCTCCACTCGGGGTTTATCAAAATCCCAATAATACCATACCATACCATACCATACCATACCATACCATACCATACCATACCATACCATACCATACCATACCATACCATACCATACCATACCATACCATACCATACCATACCATACCATACCATACCATACCATACCATACCATACCATACCATACCATACCATACCATACCATACCATACCATACCATACCATACCATACCATACCATACCATACCATACCATACCATACCATACCATACCATACCATACCATACCATACCATACCATACCATACCATACCATACCATACCATACCATACCATACCATACCATACCATACCATACCATACCATACCATACCATACCATACCATACCATACCATACCATGCCATGCCATGCCATGCCATGCATGCCATGCCATGCCATGCCATGCCATGCCATGCCATGCCATGCCATGCCATGCCATGCCATGCCATGCCGATAACAATAACAATAACAATAACTCTTCTTGGAGCGTCGCATAATATTATAGTTGTTGAAAAGGGGGATATATTCTGGGAGAGAGGGGTAGATTCTGTGAGGGTCGCATAATATTATAGGTTTTGAGAAAGAGGGTATATTCTGGGAGAGAGGGGTAGATTCTGGGAGGGTCGTATAATATCATAGGTTTTGAGAAGGGGGGTATATTCTGGGAGAGAGGGGTAGATTCTGGGAGGGTCGTATAATATTATAGGTTTTGAGAAAGAGGGTATATTCTGGGAGAGAGGGGTAGATTCTGGGAGGGTTGTATAATATTATAGGTTTTGAGAAGGGGGGTATATTCTGGGAGAGAGGGGTAGATTCTGGGAGGGTCGCGTAATATTATAGGTTTTGAGAAGGGGGGTATATTCTGGGAGAGAGGGGTAGATTCTGGGAGGGTCGCAACATATTCTAGTTTTTGAGAAAGAGGGTATATTCTGGGAGAGAGGGGTAGATTCTGGGAGGGTCGTATAATATCATAGGTTTTGAGAAGGGGGGTATATTCTGGGAGAGAGGGGTAGATTCTGGGAGGGTTGTATAATATTATAGGTTTTGAGAAAGAGGGTATATTCTGGGAGAGAGGGGTAGATTCTGGGAGGGTCGTATAATATTATAGGTTTTGAGAAGGGGGGTATATTCTGGGAGAGAGGGGTAGATTCTGGGAGGGTCGCGTAATATTATAGGTTTTGAGAAGGGGGGTATATTCTGGGAGAGAGGGGTAGATTCTGGGAGGGTCGCAACATATTCTAGTTTTTGAGAAAGAGGGTATATTCTGGGAGAGAGGGGTAGATTCTAGGAGTATCACATATAGTTGTTGAAAAGGTAGATAGGAGGTATCGGGTGTTTCCGTGAACTAAGCCAGCAGATCTTATGGTTCCACAAACTGACCCAGCATAACCTAGTCCGAATCTGCGTCAGAGATGGTAGACAGTGTATGCCAAGATCAATAACCATATTCGAATGAAATATTCGCCTATAAAGACATTAAGTTTAAATCTAGCCCTGACGGTCTGAGGCCGAACACGCTACTTTTTGGTCACAATCTCTCCCCACAAAGCTAAATCTTTACGAGTGAGCCGGGAAGAAACACTTCAAACCTGAATGGCAGAGCGAGGGGCGAGGGGACTTTCCAGGCAGACAGCTTTAACCAGTGCACCATGGCATCAGAGCCGGCAAAAATCCTCTTGTAAGCTCGAAAACGAAATGCCTCCATCAGATGTCACCATCACATGATTTTAACACAAGCCTTGTGGCATTTTTAATTGTATTTTAAAACACAGCACTACATTATTTTTTTTGTCCGATCACTACATTCTAAGCCGGGAATGGAGTGAAAATTATCATGGTGGGCCTATGGTACTATAATCTGGATTTTTGCAACACACTATATCAGGGCTTACCACAGTACCAGCTCGATAGACTGCAACGTGTGCAAAATAGTGCTGCAAGGCTGATAACATGTGTGCGTTGTCACGAACACATCTCTGACGTTCGAATGCAGCTACATTGGTTACCAGTGAAACAGAGAGTTTGCTATAAAGTACTATGGCTGACCTTCCTTGCAGCTCATGGCAAAGCTCCCGAATATCTGTGTGAGCTACTGGAGCAGCGTGATGTAAAGTGCACACTGCGCTCTTCTCGACAGATCACATGCATACAGCCACGTACAAGAACTAAGACCTTGGCGACGGGCCTTTGCTGTTGCTAAGCCAGGACTGTGGAATACACTGCCTGCAGAACTAAGGAATATAACAGACTCAGATAAGTTTAAGGATAGTTTGAAGACTCATTCATTTAGAGAAGCATATGGTGGTCTCCTTGATGCCTCATGTACATTTATACGCCCATGAATCTAATGAGAAATGACGGCGCATTACAAATGTTTTTTCTAATTTTTCTAATTTTTCTAATAATCAGTCAGGCGCGACTGAACTGTTGATTATGAAGGATTTTTCTTATGGTCGGATGTGTTTAAGTCAGTTAAAACCCTCGGAGCTCTACAATCTTAACTTTGAAAAAGGCCGAGGCCGAAGGCCGAGGCTTTTTTCAAAGCTAAGAATGTAGAGCTCCTCGGGCTTGATCCTATACGTAATGCTTGTATTTTATCTTGAGGGTAGACTGGTGGCCTCGCATATGTGCTCGTCACCTGTCTCCACTTGCCTCTATGGATAGGATAAAGAACTAAGCCGAGGCCTTTTCCACAGCTAAGAATGTAAAGGGTTTTAACTGAATTAAAACACATTCTACCATAATAAGGATACGTCATAATCAACAGCTCAGTCACACCTGATTGATTATAATATCATAGGCCTACCATGATACTTGGTCTGTACTTGATCAACAATAACTCTCCATTCCCGGCTTAGAATGTAGTGGTCGGACGAAGAAAATAATGTAGTGGTGTGTTTTAAATGTACATTGTTTTGTAGATATTGTGCCTGTAGAATGTCTAATAAAAAGAACCTTGTCGTCATATCAGAGGCTATAAACTGTCACTGTCAGCGTCATTAACAGCTAACGATCAACGACTGTCGTGTGTCAGTGTAGATAAACGTCGCAACAGCAACTTGTAATACTGGTCTACAAAGACAAAAGGCAGTAACTGCTTACTTGAAAAGTAAGCAGTTACTGCCTTTTAGCGTTACATGGCCCTATGTTGGTCGGAAGATGAGTTCATTTTGTCTCGATTGATCTGAGCAAATGACGAACGACATCATTTACAATTTTTAATTACGTTTTGAATTACAAAGTTTAGTAGACGCCTGTATAACACGCAGGTCATAGTTGGGGAGACTTCTACGCGAAAGTCCACCCCCCCCTCACCTACCCTGCTTCAACCCTTTAATCGCCAAATTATTCAATCTGAATTTTCACCTACTTGAAGTTGTGTCTGACGCGATCCACAACTTCAAGTTGGTGAAAATTATTCAGATTTGACAAAATGAAGGTCAACTGTTTTCAAATATTGCTGATTGATGTCACATTTCATCTTTAACATGTTTAAAAAGTGGTACATAATGTGCTAAAAAAATGAAAACCCGAATATATGCGGCACCGGCGGTTAAAGGGTTAATTATTGACGACCTTAACCATTACAACGCTGAAATTTTTTTCTATAAACAATGGAGACCAAAGGGGTTTTTCAATTTGAAACTATCATAAATGTCTTAGTCAGCTCTTTCCGCTTCATTTTATTACCTATGTGGTATTTGTCTACGGCCATTATTATACATTTGTAGTTCTGTCAGTACGGAGATCGACTTTAGACGTCAGATTCTGACGAATCTGACGTCTAAAGTCGATCCCCGCACTGTAAGGGTTGATTGATTATTGATCTTTTGGAGTTGGATATTACATCAGTATTTCTAGCTCCAAATAGTCTAGGTATGGTATTCTACCCCCTAATTTAAAAAACCTAAAATATGACATTGACGCGTCACTGTGATGTTTTACGCTCCACACGTAGGGCCTAAATATAATCAATTAAAATGAATTACATGAACATGTGGTTTATACACGACAACGTTGAAGGGGTGCCTGTTGCTCACCTATGTGCATGTCGTGTTGGTGACGCTAGGCATAGAGTCACCAGCATCCCTGTCCGCACCTGTCGTGACTAGGCCTTCATCAGATGCCGTGACTAGGCCCACTCCATCACCTATTATCCACTCCATCACTCATTACTGGACTACAACCACCAGCATGTACAACAGATAGCTCAGTCTGCAGCAAATTACCGCTGCCATTAAACCATAGATTAATGGTTAATCTATGATTAAACCACTACGTCATACAATAGGCCAATTAACTAATATAACATCTCATGCTAGACTTGTTAACACAGTCTTTGATTATGGTAAAGTGGGACTATTTCAGAGACAAATGGGGCTATTTGGGAAACCTATTTTTTATTCATAAAATCAAACAAGGATTATTTTAAAACATTAAAGCAATATATCGCCCCCTTGGATATGAAAGGGTATATCTGCCACTTTGTAAAGTAGCAGATACACCTTTTCATATCCAAGGGGACGATATACTCTTCATCTATCTCCATTAATTTCACTTTGAAGTATTATTCTGGTGTTTTTTTAGCATTTTTACGGAGGATCTGTAAAATGCTGATTTTTTGCTGAAATTGTTTGTAGCTACGTGGAAAATTACAACTCGGCAGTATAGCCACATTACACCAGGGTCAGAAATCTAGACAAGGGGTCATAATTATACAAAAAACATCACATATGTTAAAATAAGGGGTCATATGCAAAAACCATCTCAGATGCTCAGCCAAGGGGTCATATACAAAAACCATTACATAAAAATAGACAAGGGGTCATATACAAACACCATCACAGATGCTAAGACAAGGGGACGTATACAAAGACCATTACATATGCTAAGACAAGGGGTCATATGCAAAGTCCATCTCATAAAAATAAACAAGGGGTTATATACAAAAACCATCACAGATGCTCAGCCAAGGGGTCATATACAAAAACCATTACATAAAAATAGACAAGGGGTCATATACAAACACCATCACAGATGCTAAGACAAGGGGTCGTATACAAAGACCATTACATATGCTAAGACAAGGGGTCATATGCAAAGTCCATCTCATAAAAATAAACAAGGGGTTATATACAAAAACCATCACAAAAGTCAGGGACCTATCCCACTAAATATATTCTCAGATTAATCTGATCTTAACTTTCTCTTATTTCCACCAGAAAAGTTAAAAATTTTCTCAGCTTTTCCAATGCAAATGAGAGAAAGCTAACATAATTTTATTTTATTTTTTTAGCGAGAAAGGTCCCAGGTCCTCTATCAAAGCACAGCGCCGCTGACTTAACAAATTGTGATACATCTCTTCAGCAGCTGATACGTAAACTCAACAAGGTCCGTTTTCTGTTTCATTTTGTTAAACATTTAAATACATGCGTGGTTAGATGTGGTTGTGATCTAGCCGCAAATCCCTCAAATGCATTGATCTACTACTTTCCAAGTGAGCACCTACTGCTTTTCGGATTTGGCAAACCATACTGTAACATTTGAATACATGCGTGGTTAATTATGACTGCTGTCATCTGCCTCCAAAGCTAATAAGGCAGTAACTGTCTACTTGTCAAGTAAGCAGTTACTGTATTATGGCTGATTATGGCTGATGTCATCAGCCCGCATCTCACAGTTAACTGACTGTTCTGGGGGTTAACGGACTGCTCGTGTATTCTTAACACTTTAACCCTTACAGTGCTGTAATATTTTATATTACTGAAACCAAAGGGGTTTGAATTTGAAATCATCATAACTGTGTTAGTTTGCCCTTTCTGCTTCATTTAAATATCTGTATCTTGGGTCAACGACAATTAGAAATACTTAATCTTGGCAGTGAGTGAATCGATTTTGTCGATCTCGGCACTGAAAGGGTGAAGTGCTGCAGTAATCGCTGATGTATCTCGTCCATTTTTTTAGCTAGAGTTGCTGACGCGATTTCCAGCTTGTGATAAACAAAAATAAACTTGCTTTAAAAAAATTAGACTTGTGAATTCCCAATAGTTTTCGAAATTCATGAAAACGTGATGAAGAAGCATCGTTTCTGTGATGTTCATTGAGAAATATATTGTCATGTTTTTTGTAAAGGATACAGAACACTGTAACCCTTGGAACGCTGAAATTTGTTTTATAAATCATGGCGACCAAATGTTTTTTTCAATTTGAAAACATCATAAATGTCTTAGTTAGCTCTTTCTGCTTCTTTGGATACCTATGTTATGGGTCAACGGCCATTATAAATATTTACTCCCACTGTGCGGCGCCGTCTTTAGACGTCAGAATCTGACTTCTGTAGACGTCAGATTCTGACGTTACAAGACGGACCCCGCGCTGAAAGAATTAACTCAGCATTTTGTTTTGGAAGAGTATTCAAAAAAATAATCGTCACCAGCATTGAAAGAGTTAGCAATCTAACGTTTATTTTTCGAGACTCATTTATGTAACATTTGGGTCGCGTCCTACAACATTTAATGTGGTGTGTATATTATCACTTAAATCCCTAAGAATAAAATTTTCCTCACTTTAACCCTTTACCCGCCGAAGCCGCAGATATTCAGGTTTTCATTTTTATTAGCACATTGAGTACCACCTATTAAACATGTTAAAGATAAATGTGACATCAATCAGCAATATTTGAAAACAGTTGATCTCCATTTTGTCAAATCTGAATTATTTTCACTCATCGAAGTTGTGAATCGCGTCAGCGAGAAACAACTTCGAGTGGGTAAAAATTCAGATTGAATAATTTGGCGGTTAAAGGGTTAAACTGTGTCGCTACCGCGTCCAACAACTTAAAGTGGGTAAACACTACCCACATGTGTATCATTAGGGCTCATTTCACTGTTTAAATGGTCCTGTCTGAAGGTCAAATAAACTACCATGATGACATCGCAAGGCTTTGACACAGTGACCTCCATTTTGAAATGTAATAGTTCTAATACGATCAAAAGTTTACGCCTACTGAAAATGGCCCAGTTTTCGTAGGCACTTGAAATATTCGTCTCAATTTCATGGCATCCGAGTTTTTTGGTAGGCAGCGCGAGTGTCGTTTTTACACAGCTGGCTGTGGAAACCAAATGGCGGTCAGTGTGACTGGGCAGTAAATGAGTTAGGCGGCCCAGTCATACCGGGTACAAATAAATGGACTAAGAACGGCATATAGACGCGATTAGGGTGCTAGAATTGAAAAGTCGTGTCTGCTACTTGACCCTTTCACAGCTAGGCACGACTATCGTCTTTTTTTAAAAAAATTAATAGCAGATCAAATCACTGATATTGGGAATTAAATTAAAAGATTGGCAAAATTAATGTTAGATCTCTAATTAACCCTTTAACCGCCAAATTATTCAATCTGAATTTTCACCCACTTGAAATTGTGTCTCGCTGACGCGATCCACAACTTCAAGTGAGTAAAAATTATTCAGATTTGTTTTCAAATATTGCTGATTGATGTCACATTTTATCTTTAACATATTTAAAATGTGGTACTTAATGTGCTAATAAAAAATAAAAACCCGAATATGTATATGCGGCACCGACCGGCGGTTTAATGGTTAAATAAATAAGAGTAATTCCACTTAAATGATGTGGCAGTTAAAGGGTTAACAGTAGAAGAGTAGAGGGAAATTAGCGTGAAAAAAACTAATATCTATATACAAACAAATTCTATGACGTATATATATCTATGAATAATTACTAATGTCAGCAAAACATATGTCTGTCTCTCTTAAAAAAAATACAAGGTCATTTTAATATCTATATGACATTTTTTGCTCTGTTCTTTATCTGAAATATTCTTCTTTGAGCTGAAAGCTGTTTATGCCCCGTGTGATCAGTTAATGCTGTTTGACCTTGAACGGCAAATGTGACCACTAGCCGTTACCATTTGACCTTACCCCTGTACACCTACCGTAAGGTTATCTCAAGGTCATCTGTAATTAATATCAGCGGTCATCAAAGTCATGAAGGGCATTATAGACTGTAATTAACCCATTGCTCTTACAGCGAGGGGATTGACTTTAATCGTGAGAATCTGACGTCCATATATATTTGTAATGGCCGTAGACCCATAACATAGGTATTCAAATGAACCGAAAAGAGCTAACTAAGACAGTTATAATGATTTCAAATTGAAAAAACCCTTTGGCCTCCATGGTTTATACAAAAGCTTTTCAGCGCTGTGAGGGTTAAGCACTAAGCTCGACTACATGTATGCTGTTTTACTGGCCTGGAATTGTTTTCAAACATTTCATTCTCATCTCATAAAAAACATCTTTTGAATTTAAAATATATATCATATCCTCAATTTGTTTTAAACGTGGCCTTCTGATTTGACAAAACTGAATAATTTCCACTCACTTAAAGTTGTGGATCGCGTGAGCGAGACACAACTTCAAGTGAGTGAAAATTAAAACTAAAAATCTTAATCATCAGAGGGTTAATACACGTGAAAAAATGAAATACAAGCCCCACCTGGTGCCGGCATAGTCTACTACTGACCTTTGACATTGAACAATGGCGGCCAGCATGTCGGCAGTCAGACGAGTTCAAATAAACAGTTGGTCGTAATTAATCAACCGGTCCGTCACCCGTATCGGGCCGTCTCTCGTAGCATGTGTAACTCACTATGCTTTATGTATTTATGTAAATGTTTATTTTGAACCTGCAGTTGATTAAAAAAAAATGCATAGTCCATCACAATAACTGAATAAGGATGCTCGCAGCTTCAATTTTGGATGTTATACTTGTGTATGTTGTATAATCGGGACATTATCATTCAATTTGACGTGGGAATTGCAGCAGTATTATACATCTCGGAGTAATGAATGAACGAATAAAATTCACCATAGTCGTATTCACATTAACCGTGGTGAATGATTTTCGCCGATTTCTCAGTCAATTCTAGACCAATTTTCACTAAATTTTACACAAACTATTTTCTATTCATGTCGTGACTACCCTGAAAGTTTCGTGAAGCTTTGATAAACATTTTAGAAGTTAAACCATTTGACATGTAGTAAATAAATAAAAATGTTGTCCTCTATAAACCTACTATCTTCGTCTCAGAATTTCATTACATGTCAAATGGTCTAACTTCGACAATACTTATCAAAACTTCGAGATGGAAAATAATGTGTGTGAAATTTCCTAAAATTTGTTGAGAATTGACTGAGAAATCCTCAAAATTCAATAATCCTGGTTGATGAATTTAATGTGAATCTGACTATAAGAAGTGAAATGGAGGAGTGATATTTATTGATGGCGAGAAAGCCTTTGACCCGGTCACTGGGACTTGATACAAGCAGCGCGGCATTAACACAACTGCAGCGCTGCGCGCGGCATTGTATCAAGTCACCGTGGTATGGCATGACGGGCTCAGATACAAGCTGATGAGGTAACTCTCACGGCAAGAACGCCTCAGATCTCGGTCCTCAGCCCACTCCTTTTCATTATCCGTGTGAACACTATCCCAGATTATGAGCTATATATAACAAAACAGGTGTATAATAAACCGTTAACATGAAGAGGGGCAGCTAGTTACCATGCGGGCAGACATTTTATGTCAAATAGATTTATACATATTATTACTTTCGCCAAAGGAGGTTATGTTTTTAATCGTGTCAGTTTTTGCATGTTTGCTTGTTTGTCTGTCAGCAGGATTACTTATAAGTAATGAGCAAATTTGCGTGATACTTTTACCATATGTGTGTCTCAGGCCAAGGAATAACACATTACATTTTGGGAATTATCCGGATTACGATACGAATCCGCATCCGGATACAATACACAATCCCTTTACGCAAGTGGCCCTATGTTGCGCGGCTGAGGATTGCTGTACCTCACTGACTGTCTATAGGTTAACAACTCCATGTAATGAAGTCTTCAAATATAATAATATTATATATTATATGGATCCACAATAGGTATGTGGAAATCAGTATATTTTTGAAATTTGTGAAATCATTTGTGAATTAAAAACGAGTCCATGTACTATTGAGTACGAAGTGGTTGAATTAGTCCATCAAAAATGACATCGATCCAAAACTGGTTTAATGTTGGTTCATCTTCTACATCGTTGGTCAAACATTTATCCAACATTGGGTTAACATCTCTTTACCGAGTCTTCGTTGTAGAGGCTCTCAACATATTTAAATACTTTAATTTTAAACGCTCATTTCGTTCCCAATAACAGTAACATGATCAGCTAATAACCCAGCAAACACCAAGCATTGTTTAACATTTATGAAATGTTGGCCCAACGCCGAAGACGTTGGACCGACGTTGTATAAATGTTATACAAATGTTTTGTGTTTGCTGGTAATATGGATTAAAAACGACCATAGTAGTGATGAGTGATATAAGGTTCAAACATGTATTCGAATCAACCGGTGCCCAACCCAGAATAACATTGACATTTATTAGACGAATTTCCTTTATTTAACGTCAACTCTTTAACCCTTAAAGCGCTGAAGTCTTTTTTGTATAAACCATGGAGACCAAAGGTTTTTGTTAAATTTGAAACCATCATAAATGTCTTTTAAGTTAGCTTATTCCGCTTCATTTGAATAAAATGTTTCAATTCTTTCAGTGCGGGGATTGAGTCTATAGACGTCAGATTCTGACGCCTGTAGACGTCAGAATCTGACGTCTAAAGTCGATCCCCTTAGTGAAAAGGTAAAGCACACATATCACATTTATTTACCACATGCAGTATTTTGAATGAAATACTTAAATAATATAATAGAGATAGATATTTATTGAAGACGGTAAGTCTATGCAGACTTAGGCGTCATTAAAATGAACATATGTACAAGACTATATACAACAGGATTAGTTCGGTAACATATGCATGCTAGGTTAACTTAAACATGTTAAAATCAAACGACATTATATACTAAAACAAGCACAGGTTAAATAAAATATGCATCAGAACTATTTAAAATACCCTACAGTTAAACAGCATTGGCATGATATTTTTAAGTTTCCCACACCAAAACCAGAGATAAAATAGCTACTGCATATAGCAAAAAAAAAACCTCTGGAAAGCGTAGAAACCGAGTAATTACATAAAGAGTGAGAGTATGTATAAAGAAGAAAATAATAATATGAGTTACATTGAACATGTTGAAAAAACAATCTAAAAAATGCAGTGACTGACCAACACCAAGATGATTAGAGGAATCACCAGCCGAACCAGTCGCTGATACCACAGTGGTGATCCCCCGACAGCATGGATGATATAATAATGCATTTTTAAAATTAGGTAATTGTAATCCTCTTCAAAATGGGAATCGCTGCAACAAAGTGGATGCAAATGAAACAAAGAGAATAACTGTCTTGATGTTAACCCTTTGTCTGCTGATCACGACAATTATCGTTTTTAATCCGTTTTATTAGCTGATTAAATCACAGTTTTTTTGGAAAGAAATGAGTATTTAGACATCAAGATTTACCAATGTTTGGTGTCGAGTTAAACAAAATAATATCCGTAGTTTTCAGCCACTTGAAGTTGTGGGTACCGGCAGCGAGACACAACTTCGAGTGACTAAAAATTTAAATTATTTAATTTAGCAGGATAAGGGTTAATTGCGTGGTTTTATTGACGGCATCGGGGCGGAAAGGGTCGTGGTAATAATAATAACAACATACTTCATTAAACGCGTGTTTACGACTACAACACAGCAATGAAACAATTAATTATCAGCTATTGCCTCCAAAAGGTCACACTAGCGGCAAACAATGAGACAATGCAGAGATAATTAACCCTTTCATCGCTAGAAACACTATAAGCGCTTTTAATCTGTTTTATTAGCAGGTTGAATCACATTTAGTGTGAACGAATTATTGTGTACCCAAACATTAGGCCTACATTAGGGTTTACAATTTTTTGTCTCAAATTAAGCAAATATGAGTAATTTACACCTACTTGTAGTTGTGGGTCGCGGTAGCGATACATAAATTTAAGTGGGTGAACATTTATTTTAGATAACTTTGTGGGTAAACGGTTGACAAGATTATATCTGGTACTCCTAGTTATTAAAAGGTCGTAGCTGCAGCTTTAAAAAGCGACAGTTGTGATTCTTTGCTTCACAGGGTGTGATATTATAAGAAAATCAAGTCTGTTATTACCTAAAAAAAAGGTCATACCGGCTGCAAGGGAAGTGACAACGCAAAGATAATTAACATGATCATATATCTTACTCTGTTAATTAAAAGGTTGTAATTGCTGATTTATAAAACGGCAATTATAACCCTTTAGAAGTCAGACCATGATATTAAAAGCCCCTCAAGCCACACGTGCACTCCATAGCCTTTATTCGTGCAGATTTTCTTCAAAGCTTTTCTATTGTTTTATTCATATTTTCTAATTTAACCCTATCTTTTAATATTGACAGTGCTAAACGATATATACTTTCACGATATAACAAATAAATAGCTAAAACAAATCCTTTACACCTAAATGATCAACACATAACATGCAAACGGTGTTAATTTGGGTGCGATATGGGTAAATACAGCACTCGTACAACGAAAAAGGTGGACATGTGCTGTATTTTCCAACATTGCACAAAAAATGAACAACGTTTGTAGCTTCTTACTCGATCAAGTGATGGGCTGATACAGCTGTATTTCTCATAGCACAGAGTGCGATATGAGCCGATACCGATATGTACGTCTCGTAGTGAAAACACAAAGTGTGACAATGACGTCATAACGTCTCACCACACAAAATACCCGTCCCATAGACTTACATGTATTATGACCCATACGCTCAGGCCTCCCAGCACTCCTAAAATGGGGAAATGTGAAAAACCCCATAATTTTAACCATCCGTCTGTTCTCTTTTAATATACAAAATAAAAAAGTATGTGAATCTGCTTGCTTTTCTGCTATTTTAGCCTAGAATAAGCTCTTTCCCCACTTTTCCCGGGCGACCTCGAAAAAAATTGATCTCGTTTTTTAGAAGAGCCTTGTTAAAGCCAGCACAAGGACTTCCTGTTAGATCTATCTTTTATAATTTCGCTGCTTTTGCTACAACAAAACATCACAGAATCGATTTAAATTGGTATCAAAATGATATATCCGTAATAATCACCACAGGAGCTGCTACAAAGAGCCACACTTTTTAAAAAGAGACTAACTTACTTATTCTTAAGCTTTATAATGATATGCGCGTATGAATTTGTGTGGTGAGACCATAACGTTATAAACCATGCCTCTGATGACAAAACTGACTGAATGTATTCATTACAACCAAATATTAATATGATAGCATATTTAGGAGCATATTGTATCAATCACACGCTTAACATGGTAGACTAGGAAATACCCTCTACCAGCTAAATCATCTTACTTAAATTTTCACCCACTTGAAGTTGTGTCTCGCTACCGCGACCCACAACTTCAAGTGGGTGAAAATAAAATATTCCGATTCTTTGTTTCACTTGACATCCCGAACATTTGCAAATATTGATGTTTAAACAAACCTTGCGTTCCCAATAGCAGTGATTAAATCGGCTGATAAAACGGATTCTAATCAGACTTTAACGGGTGCTGGTATTATAATTACATGACTCCATTTTACACGCATCTAAATGAATAAGTGGCTGCTTTATAATAAAGATAAAAATAGAGCTGAGTATTAAATTCGAGATTCTCAGAAGCACTCGTCAAATTATTAATTGGACGAGTATGTGAAAACAAAAATTGATTCAATGTAAAATTATGCAATCCCTCGTAATAAGAAGGTTCTGAGCTTGCATTAGATATATTAACCCTTTAAGCGCTAATTACCACCCTATTATTTATACGTCAGAATCCATGCGAATCTGACGTCTGTAGCCGTCAGATTCTGACGTATTAAGATGGTCCCCGCACTGAGAGAATCAAACAAATGATAATGGCAGTAGACCCATAACATAGGTATTCAAATGATGCGGAAGGAGATGACTATAGACATTTATAATGATTTTAAACTGAAATAAACCCTTTGGTCTTCATGGTTTATACAAAAATATCCCAGCGCTGTAAGAATAGAGCTGCTCAGAATGACTCAGAAGTGAGGATAGTGACGAAAAAATACTAAACTCAAATAAAAAAGTAAATTTTGGTCTTCGTAATTTTGTGCAGTACTTTCATTATGAGACGTGTATCGGTATCAGCCCATATCGCACTCATGCTGTACTTTGCATGCAATGTCATCCTCAGGAGGTTCTGCTGGCACAGTTTAGCCTACATGTGCACAAAGGTGGCCTAAACCCCCATTCATTTCATTTCATTGCATGCAATATACGTGTTTATGGCAGTTATGTATGCATGGCAGTGGGACCTGATTGTGTGAGAAAATACTAAATCTCCTCATTTTTTGTGCAATATGTTAAAATACAGCACTCGTCCTAACTGCTCACACTTTATCCATCAGACGAGTGCTGTTTTTTTCTACATCGCGTCTATTTCGTTTGATGTTAATTTAGGTTATGAGCTATGAAAATCAGAATTAAAATGCTTAAATATAATATTTGACAAATACAAATATCAAAGTAAGAATATTTAGAGTAACATTTATAACATTAACCGTATTCAAAAGTGTTGGCTCAGATATTGAATTGCTTCTCTTTAATAAGTATAGACGGAGTACCAAGTATTGCATCACTGTGCTGTGATTTTAAATGAAATTAGCCGGGGCTAACTTTACACATATACACACGTAACTACAATAGTAATATTGTATTATTTAATACTCTGTCCATCACGTTCATATGTATAGTTATGTGCGCTTGATGATATAATATATGTATGTATAATGGTTTACAAACGCCCTGCTTTATTTGAAATGACATTTTCATGACTATAAATGGTCACTTTTTGCTTAAAACACAAAATTTGCATGGGCTTACTATTATATGCAATATACCTTCTAAGGGGAACATTTAAGTCGAAGTATATATTAATTATACGTAGTTAACTTAAGTTTCATTTACAGAATCTTAGAAAAGATATTAGCCAATAGGCTGCAAGCTCATATAATCTGCCTACATCATTCTACAGAATCGGCTCTTCTGAAAGTACATAGCGATATCATTATTAGTATGGACAAGGGTGAAGTTACGGTTCTGACCTTGCTTGACTTGTCAGCGGCTTTCGACACCATATTGACCATGCTACATAAACAGATTGACTTTCTGATTGGTATGGAATATCTGGCCAGGCCCAAATTTGTTTTTCTTCTTATTTGCAAAATAGGCACTTATCCATAAAAGACACTCTGTCAGATAAAGTCACACTCTCATATGGAGTGCCACAGGGCTCTGTGATGGGACCAATGCGTTTTACTGTAATTCATCACTCAGCGCTATCATCTCTAGCTTTGGCATAAACTACCATCTTTATGCCGATGATACTCAAATTCACATGTCTCTATTAGTTTCAAACGCTAAGGAATCTCTTGAGAAGTTGCAACATTGTTTAATGGGTGTGTCCGCATGGATGGCAGGGTCGAAGCTGAAGCTTAATCCTAGAATTTCCCATGCTTAATTCTAGGTCAAGACACAAATCCATCTAAATCAGCTAAAAATCTTGGTGTAGTATTCGAAAATACATATCTCAACCATGCGTCGAATTCGAAAACGTCTGTCCTTGATCTTACCAAGCAAATTGCAGTGACACTCGTCAGTAGTAAGTTAGATTATTGTAACTCACTTTTTCACAATATGCCAGAAAAGGATATCACTAGATTACAACGCGTTCAAAACTGCCTTGCAAGAGTAGTAACCAAGGCCCCACGATTTAGTTGTTCCGTTCCAATTCTAAAACGATTACATTGGCTTCCTGTCAATTTTCGCATTAATTTTAAAATATGCGCAATTAGTTTCCGAACCATAAAAGACAACCAACCTGCATATCTGGCTGACTTACTTGCTCGGCCGAAATGCTCAAATATCTACGCTCCACAAATTCAAATAGATTTGTTGTTCCGCGTACAAAGACTAAGACTGGGTCAAGAGCTTTCTCTATATCTGGTCCAGCCTTATGGGACGCCCTGCCTGTGCCAATACGTAATACCGAAACAATCTTAATAACATTCCTGAAATTACTTAAATATCACCTATTTGACCTGGTTTCCCAACCCTAGCCCCTCAGTAGTCCGACTCCCTGTTGACGAACCTGCTTTGGCTTTGATTATGACACATGATCACGCTAATGACTTGTGCGCCTCTGATCTCGGTCCGCTGAGGATATAGTTGCTGAAGTTTTATTGGTTGATTATTTGTTTAATTTGAGACACATTTGCAAATTTTGATATTTAAACACACATTTCATTCTAATCGGCTAATATATCGGATTTTAAAACGACTGCTAAGCGCTTTAGGGGTTAAAGCCTATGTAATTAGTCGCTGACTTGCCCTCTATTAGGCCCAACTGATATCAGTCGGGTGTAATATTAGGCTAGTCGCCGACCAGCCCCTCACAATCACTATACTCCATTAAACAACTACAGAAAAGAGAAAATGGTTGTTAAGGTAGCAGAAAGCGGTATCGTCATATAATTGTTCCAGTACATACTAGTATAGTGTACAAATGATAAAGGGGGGCAAAAAAAAACATTTAAGAGACTCGCATTTTAAACTTCACAAATAACTTGTTGAGCTGTATTATATTATCAGTATCGCATTTAGAAATATAGAATTGTTTTGCGAGTCTACCAAAAATGAAAAACTAGTTCACCCAATATAGATGAAGCCTAAACACATTTAGATGAGTTTACCAATGATTTCAGAATACAATAGGACAACGGAAAGTTAAAAAACGACAGATGGAATACACACTTCTTTAGATGAATCAAATTTAACAAATGGGAGTTGGATGCGGTAAAAAAATAGTTTGCTGCTATTAAAATGCCAACCTTCGTGAGGGTTGGATATGTGCTCAACACACAACTCGGACAAATTGCTCAATGCTGGCACTAGAATTATCATTGAAAAAAACAAGGAAAAGAAACGTCACTGCAATCTCCCCAGCTTTTTATGACCGTGTTTTTTTTCGTCTATTTTTAAGACAATGCCCTGCAAACACGAGATGTCCAAACAATGATGTTTTAACCCTTTAACCGCCGGTGCCGCACATATTCGGGTTTTTATTTTTTATCAGCACATTGGGTACAAACTTTTAAACATGTTAAAGATAAAACGTGACATAAATCAGCAATATTTGAAAAAAATGAAATCTAATGAATCGGGCTTTAGGCCACCTTTGTGCACAAATAGGCTAAAGTGGGCCAGGAGAACCTCCTGAGGATGGTGAGATGATTGGGATGACACTGTCCTCCAGACACAGGATTCGAAATTCGAGCCCTGGCGGTCTGAGGCCGAGCACGCTACCTCTCGGTCACGGAGGCTCCCCACAATACTAACTTTCACACGTGGATGGGGAAAAACATTTTTGTTTCTTTCAAACCGCCGAGACCGGGAACGGAACCCCGAACTCTGGCGTGAAAGGCAGCGGTGCTAACCACTACCCTAGGGCCCCCGCCCAGCAATATTTTAAAACAGTTGACCTCCATTTTGTCAAATCTGAATAATTCAAGTGGGTGAAAAATCAAATTGAAAAATTTGGCGCTGAAAGGGTTAACCCTTACGGCGCTGAAATATTTTTTTTATAAAACATGGAACCATGAAATTTTTTTACAATTTGAAATCATCATAAATGTCTTAGTTAGCTCTTTCCGATTTATTTGAATATCTATGTTATGGGTGTACGACCATTCTAAATAGTTTAACCATTTCAGTGCGAGGATCGACTTTAGACGTCAGAATCTGACTTCTACAGACGTCAGATTCTGACGACTAAAGTTGATCACCGCGCTGTCAGGGTTAAACACGAATTGTTCTGCGGGCCCCACCCGTATGTCAAAGCTATGAAGAAAGGGGCCTTTGCCACGTCAATATTATTGCGCATAGTCCCGAGGCATACAGAGGAGCGCGGAGTTACGCTATGCTATTGCTGTCGTCTGTCGCGCGTGTTAAATCCTCGCTTGGGCCAGATAGGTTTTTCGGGAAACGTTTCTTCCAACTTAACGTTGGGGCATCAGCTTCGATGTTGTGCTCTTACGTAATAAGGCACTTCACGTGCTTCACTTCACAGGGCGCGAGGGAGGGGGTCGGCTGGTGCAGTGGTTAAGCTGCTTGTTTGGAAAGTTGGAGATCGTGGATTCGAACCCCGCTCTGCCATTTAAGTTTCAAAGAAACAAAATGTTTCTTCCATTCTCACTCGTAAAGATGTAATATTGTGGGGAACCTCCGTGGCCGAGAGGTAGCATGCTCGGCCTCAAATCGTCAGGGCACGAATTTCGAATTCTGTGTCTGGAGGGCAGTGTCATCGCAATCATCTCACCATCCTCAGGAGGTTCTCCTGGCCCAGTTTAGCCAATATGTGCACAAAGGTGGCCTAAAGCCCGATTCATTTCTTTTATGTGCACTATATACTCCCAAATTTTAATTAATTATCACAATAGTTATGTTGCTCCTATAATGTTTCAATAAGAACAAGCAGTGCGTGGTTGAAACATTGTAAGGAGCTACGTCGTCTCGAGTACCAATTACACTAATATTAATAATATTCTACTTGTGTCACATAGCATGACACCAATATACACCATAGAGGAAATGGAACATTATACCAACACCGGGCGAATGTCTCGTGTTTGCTAGGATCGATATGAGACAGGCTTGAGGTATAAAAAAGAGAACGAGATGACAGTCTTGCTGCGGTTTTGTCGACAAGAGCTGCTCAGCTAATATATAACATCACGGAATGCGGGTCCAGTCTTAATCCGTCATCCTTTAGCTGACAAGATATTTAATTGGAATTTCCATTTACTTGAAGTTGTGTCACGCTAACGCGATTCATTACTCCGATATTTGTCCATCATACAGGAATATGTGAAGTTGAAATGACGACCAAATCTCATATATACCGTATCTTAGTAATTTTCACCCTCTTGAAGTTTTGTGGGTCTCGGTAGGGAACATTTAAATTATACAATTTAGCACTTTAATGGTTGACCCTTTAAGCTCCCCAGTCGCATGTGTATGTGTGTATAGGATAAAAGCCCGAGGAGCTCTACATTCTTAGCTGTGAAAAGGGTCGAGGCCGAAGGCCGTGGCCTTTTTCACAGCTAAGAATGTAAGACTCCGAGGGTTTTAACTGACTTAAAGCACATCCGAACTTAAAAAAGATCCTTCATAATCAACAGCTCGGTCACACAGGATCCCTCATAATCAACAGCTCGGTCACACCTGATTGATTTTAATACCATAGAAAATAATGTTGTGGTGTGTTTTAAGTATTTATTAACCTGTTGGAAAGCATGCATGCAAAAATACAGGTACAAAATTGGAAAGTTTAACATTCAACACACTCAGAATGAGAAATTTGAAAATTAACAGGTATTATACAATACAAATCATAATTACAGTGACATTTAATACATACTTTTGAGATTAATACAATATTTCATATTTAATCATTATTTTAATATGATGAGAAATACAAACGTTTACATAATATTATATATTGTCACTGCTAATTGTCTGAATTCATGGTTCATAAAGTACATAAAATTTACAATCTCCTCATATATCTCCATCCATTCACTCACATATTATTCACATTTTAATCCACATTTAATTCACATTTTAATAATTTTTCGCTTGTATTCATATTTTCCACTGACAAGTGCTGGACACTCAAACGATACGTGCTCATGACATATTCGAATGTACATTGAACAGAGCAGACATAACTTACTGGATCTAGTGTACATATATAATAATTTACGGAGCTCACAACAAATCTAACTTATTTAACCTATTTAACTTATTCAATTTTAATATCGCATAATGTATATATTGTATTTAATTTTTTATGTAAAATGACAATTCTTCAGCCTTTTGGCTGCCATGTCTTTTTAGTTGAATAAACACCAATTATTATTATTATTATTATTATTATCACATTTACAGTTTCTAATTGACTGAGGTCGGTCTCTACACAAACGTCACATCCAACTCATTACAACATTATTTACCCTGTTTACAAACATTGACAAACTTTTAAATAGTATACACTGCGTATACCAGTTTATCCTGTATTGTGGTCATACTACATTTTTGACAATTTTTTCCATTGCTCACAACTAATATGGTTTGGGTTTAGAATTAACAAACTTAGAACTTTGTCCTGTATATTATATCTGTGACACGTTTTAAGCATCGTAGATAAGGGCACTGTTTTATTACACTTTGATTATTAAAGGTATATAGAACCATATTAGCCCCATGAAATATTTTAAATAGAAGTCGTTGATTAAAAAAATTAGATGCATCAGGAGATTTTAAGATATCATTTGAGATATCTTCCAAAGTTATTTTATAAAATACAATTCATTTTCATCAATTGTGTCAAGATGTCAAGGGGGGGGGGGTAAATATATTGTCCAATTCAAATACTCCAGCCCCCCCACTCCCTTGTAATTGAATGGTGACCCCCTACTATGTTAAGGCAACGCGTATTGTATTATCATGTATGTAATGTTATATTTTTGCTGAGGTAAGCAAATAATGTATCAACCCTTTTCCCGCTAAGTTATCTTACTTAAATTTGTGTCATCGCCCTTTCTTTGTTTCACATCGCCCTTTCGTTGTTTAACATCGCCCTTTCGTTGTTTAACATCGCCCTTTCGTTGTTTAACATCGCCCTCTCGTTGTTTTACATCGCCCTTTCGTTGTTTAACATCGCCTTTCCGTTGCTTCACAAGTAAAGTGGTAAAAATAAGGGCATTGTCTTCCCTATGTGTCTGGGAAAGGGGGGGGGGTACACCAGCATCTCCAGCTGACTTGCGTCAGCATCTGAGAGAAATGACCGCTAGAAAGGAATGATTCATTGACACGTCCTACTAATTAGGCTGACTAGTAGTCATTGTGTTTTTAACCCTTTAACCGCCGGTGTCGCATATAGTCGGGTTTTAATTTTTTATTAGCACATTACGTACCACTTTTTAAACATGTTAAAGATAAAATATGAAATCATTCAGCAATATTTGAAAACAGTTGACTTCCATTTTGTCAAATCTGAATAATTTTCACTCACTTGAAGTTGTGGATCGCGTGAGCGAGCCACAATTTCAAGTGGGTGAAAATTCAGATAGAATAATTTGGCGGTTAAAGGGTTAACCCTTGTCCTGCTATGCCCGGATATATACGGGGTTAAGGATGTTTTAGATCAATACAAATATCACTTAATTTTGATAAAATAGATTTTAGTAGATGCTTAGTTGATCCAATAATTTAATTTTAGACATGTCTATTTTTTATAAATAGTAATATTTTTCGTCATTTGAAGATGGAAATTGCGTTAGCAATTCCAGCTTCAAATGACGAAAAATACAATTGAAGCAATTCAGCAGGACAAGGGTTAACTTTGAAACATCCGGGTGAACACAAGACACTTTGACGCGGTGCTCGCCTGATGCTGGATCTACGGTGCAGACGATAGTTCAACATTGAACCAGCATCGGGACAAACGTCGTACGTGTTTTTTTACAGATCCGCTAGAGTCTTAACCCTTTGAGCGCCACATTAACCCTTACAACGCTGAATTATTTTTGTTTAACCCTTTAACCGCCGGTGCCGCATATATTCGGGTTTTCATTTTTTATTAGCACATTAAGTACATTTTAAATATGTTCAAGATAAAATGTGACATCAACCAGCAAGATTTGAAAAAAGTTTACCTCCATTTTATCGAATCTGAAATTTTTTCACTCACTTGAAGTTGTGGATCGCGTCAGCGGGACACAACTTCAAGTGGGTGAAAATTAAAACTGAATAATTTGGCGGTTAAAGGGTTAACTCATGGAGACTAGAGCGTTTTTTCAATTTGAAATCATCATAAATATCTTTGTTAGCTCTTTTCGATTCATTTGAATACATGTGTTATGGATCTATCTAGAAATATTTTATTTCTTTCAGTGCGGAGACCGTCTTTATGCGTCCGAATCTGACGTCGACAAACGTCCGATTCTAACGAATAGAGACGGCCCCCGCGCTGTAAGGGTTAAAAAATATTTTTTCACCCCCATGAAGTTGAAAATTACGCATATTCGTTTAATTTTACAGCAAAAATAGCCAAACCTTGATGTTCAAACACTCATTTTGGGATCTGATCGACGAATAAACCAAATTCAAAACGATCATAGCCGTGATGAGCGGATACAGGGTGAAAAATATGCTGACTCCTATCAAGCGGCATTCAGTGTTTTAGCCTCTAGATATCTATTGTTGAGTCCTAACTGCGAACTTTATGCATTTTTATGCGCCTGAGATGAAAAAAAAACAGAATCTAAATGGCGCCATTAGACAGCTTGATGGACATAAAATGTCATCTCCGTATTTAGAGGTACGACGATTGGTCTAAGTTATTACAATGCGGGTAAACATTATGTTGTACCTCGTTTACCTGAAAGATATCATATTATTTTTATATATTCCCATTGTGTGACTAGCTCGTATTTTGTACCAAAAGATACATTTACAGAAAGGCTAAAAAAGACCATTTGGATTAATATGCGTTTATAATGCTGCTTTTTCATGTCATTTGTTAGTTTCTCAATCTATTTTTTGTATGACCTGTCCAATGTCTATGTGGAAGTTTGCATCTGAAGTGAAAACAAAATGAGTGAGTGAGTGAGTGAGTGAGTGAGTGAGTGAGTGAGTGAGTGAGTGAGTGAGTGAGTGAGTGAGTGAGTGAGTGAGTGAGTGAGTGAGTGAGTGAGTGAGTGAGTGAGTGAGTGAGTGAGTGAGTGAGTGAGTGAGTGAGTGAGTGAGTGAGTGAGTGAACCCCCGCCCACCCACATAGAGCAATAACAAATGCATGTGTTTATCGCTCAACAAGATGTCATATTTGTCATATTTAAAGTGATAAACTACTTGAATACAGTTCACATAGTCAGAGTATGACTCAGGTCGCGGTGATAATAATAAATTCGAAAGAACACGATTGCTACAAGAATAAACTAAACGAGCAATTTGTGTGGACGT
>OZ024909.1:12397246-12404746 GCA_964017125.1 Flabesymbios commensalis
TGAGTGAGTGAGTGAGTGAGTGGGGGATGATATATTTTGCCCTCACCGGCAAATAAGCCTGTCGTAATCATTAGTCAGGGTGTCAAAACTAGAAAACTATGATGTCGCTAAACATTTTCAGTACAAGCAAGAGTCCACTTTAAATATTATCTTTAACATTCCTAGATACAATATTGAGGTGTCTCCAAACTGAAATTTAGCTTTTTAAGTATTTTATATGCATTTCAAAACCATACCTATTTCTGGTCTATTTTAGCGGTAAAATGCAGTTTTAATGATTCTCCGCTTTGACATAATCTTCCGTAACACAAGTTCTTCTACACAGATTAGCCTAGTTTTTTAAATCCCAATTTAAAATAGCCTAGTCATTACCAAGTAATAAACATAACTTGATATCTCGAATATAAATAGTTGTATTTAAATTGACAATGTTAAAAATAAGCCTTGAAAATGTATATAATTATTCAATCTGTTCAATTGTTTTCTGAACTATTTGTTTCTATTTTAATTTTGGTTTGGGTTGGATATGATCATGAGCTCCTTAGCTGTGCAAATATGCAACTCTTATTTGCCTTTATTACCTGGTTCTAGATTTTTACGCATAGATTACTTACGTTATTATGCATCTTCCGGGATGCAGGCATGTGTTTAGTATACAGTCGCTGCGCAGTCCCTGTAGCTCGCAATTAGAAATGTATAAGCAGCTCAACCAAATCACACGTAATTTTGCATAAATGCACTGCACTGTATGGTTGCAAAACAAAGGGATGGTGATTACAGTTCAGCATTTTTTACCCAATGGCAGCTGTTAAAAATGTCGGTCATTTGTGAACGCAATATCCAAAAATTCTGCTGGTATTGTTTATCTGTTTTACCAGAGGTTTTGGTCGCGTTTCAGCAATTTTTAATAAAATAGCGGTCATTCGAATGTTGTAATATCGTTATTCCAAGAACCGCTTCTCAGCATTACTTGTCATTGATAAGTAAACACTTAACAGCACGAATGCAAATGAAAAGTTTGGTCGAAGTTCATTAATTTTCAAGAAAATTGTAGGTATTTGTCAATTTGTGATACCTTTTTGTTGTAATCTAATCAATTTGTCTGACAGCAATATGTTGAGTATAATGACAGTAGCATCCGAACCCAGTAACTTTGACTTTTGAGCCATAGCTGAACAGTGCGGGCCATCGTTTGTGGACCAGCCGGAATAAGACATGAACAGGATGTGATGTTTTATCACTGATCGAACAAATTGAGCGTTTTTGTATTTTTTGGTCAAACAAGTAAGTAAGTTCATATATAACTGAAGCTGTGGCCACACAACCTTATAAAAACATTTCTAACTCAGCATAGGGCCTACAACAATCATCGAAAGAACTGCAAATTGAAAACAGTTAGCGAGATGATCACTACTTCCGAAGCACAATAGCGAATCTGGATGGAGGTCCAAGGAGCAGGCATTCTAAAGATGTTGTAAAGTGGGTTTTGCAATGTTCCACTAAAATACTCTTGTAAATTTCAATGATCAGCCCAGGTTGGCGAATATAGAAACAACATTATGGATACCAGAAAGAAACACTCTAATACAACTATACATGATAATATCGGAGGTATAGAGACATGCACAATCATATATCATATATACAGTATGGTGTTATTCATCTGTAATTATGAGTTTGATACAGATAAATTAGAGCGGGCACTAAGTTCTTTGATTGACATGATATTCAGTGGTTGATTCAATTTCTACCATACATATGAAGTATTGTATTGTATTTATCAATACAATCGTCATCTACTCATATATGTGGACTAATATTCTGGTGATGATTCTTTGTTGTTAATTATTATATATATAATATAGCCCAAGAGATATGGATTGAGACAGCCATGCTATATTGCTCTTCATTATTCAGTTCAGAGAAAGATGCCATATAGTGTGAAGGTTCACTTTATACAAACGTGTAAATACATTTTAGCCTTATCTATGTGGCTTATTTCAAGAAAGTAGTAATTTTGGATACAGTATAATTATTTGGTGGAAAGGCATTAGATAATCGCATATCTCTTATAAAAATCTAATCTACATAAATTTGCACTATCAACAACGTAAGAAAACCACCAAATTATTTAAGCCATATAGCCAAATAAAAAAATGTTGTATCAGGTATACCGTACTTCTATAGCTATAAAGAGAGTAATTCGGATCTAGCATGATGATTTTCCTGTCAGAAATTATTTCTGTATTTATCCCAATCCTGAAAATTGGGCATTTTTCTTTGTTGATATACACGTTACGTTTCGGTAAAGTCAATAAACATGCGTGTAAATTCCGATTATTTGCATACTTCAGTAAAACAAATTTACATTATGCATTGTATGTGTACACAAAAATGTATTTACACTTTTGTCTAAATTGAATATTTACATTATACGACATCTTTTCCCAATTGATAATAGAGATCCCAAGGGATGTCATCAAAATGTATATTATCTAAGCTGAAACAGTCTAGATATTGTATTATTTTAATAGTTTCTTCTCATGCATCCATTAATGTGTCACAAATATCGATGTTCAGGAATTGCAAGAACTACAATAGTGAATTTGCTACCCACACGATTCTCTGTAATAATATTACAACCATGTTAATCAGGAGTAGGGATACCAACTCTCCTCTACTGTAAAATGACGATGTGGGCAAACGTGATAATTGTCAAGTAGGAACACGCCGGAAGGTCTTTAGAAAAAACATATTGTGCGCGACAGGTTATCTGGCATAAACCAGTGGAATTATACATGTATGTCATCCTGTGACATATTTTGAATATGATGTAAACATTTCAAATGAATCTGTGCATCCATTCCAAAGTTATGAAACATTGTATTGGGCTGGAGTTTGTTTAGCAGATAAACAGACTAATTATTGTAAAAATGGGTGATAATTTCAAAGGTTGAAAAAATACCTTAAAACTCATATTTCAGCTTGGAGGTTTGGGTTTTTAGAGATGCTAGAGAATGTCTTGGCATCGGTCTCCATCTTGTACTAAAAATGTTTAGCGAAAGTATTATCTAGGCACGCCCTGACTACATTTGGATGGGCTGTGCCAAGTAAAGAGTGAGTGCGTTATTTACTCTCTCCGCATTGTGGCGATAGCGCGACAGAAGGAAGCATGAAACTAAACTGTGCCCTACTCTTATATAAGCACTTACTTATTCATAGTATGCAGTACTGTATGCAGCACAGCGCACTTTATGTTTATGAACAGTTTTGAACATAGTATATGCACAACAACTACGGCAATCATCCACCCGAGCGGGATTTTGCTCAGTACCACTGATTATCGAGCTATATGGGCTTGTGAGAAAGGTAACAATGAAGTATGTCCGCCCTGACAAATGCTCTGCTCTCACTCAACTGGCATAAAACTGATGCAAAACTCATGTGAGACTCCTGTGAGACTCCTGTGAGTCTCCTGTGAGATTCCTGTGAGACTCCTGTGTGACTCATGTGAGACTCATGTGAGATTTATTTGAGACTCCTGTGAGACTCCTGTGAGACTCCTGTGTGACTCATGTGAGACTCATTTGAGACTCCTGTGGGAGACTCCTGTGTGAGACTCATGCGAGACTCCTGTGAGACTCCTGTGAGACTCACATGAGACTCATGTGAGTCTCACATGAGACTAATGTGAGTCTGCGATGGCTCCTTCTCTTTGCCTGAGGCTCGTAATCAAAGGTTAAATTCCGGCTGTGCCCGATGATTGTGGTTTTGGTTGTGAATTAATATCGCTCAACACGGTTCAAAGGCCAGGAGTATGCAGTGCTGCCTGCACGGTAATGTACACTGAAAATAATGACAGCAACATAAAGCCAACATTGTTTTAATGTGTCCGCTGAGATCAATCATTCAGTCAAATATGCTGTATTGGAAGGTTAAATCACTAGGATTGACATGAGTGGTTAAACATCAAGATTTGTAAATATTTGGTTTCGAATCTGAGTAATTTACACCCACTTGAAGTTGTGGGTCGCGGAAGCGAGACACAACTTCAAGTGGGTATAAATTTAGATGAGATAAAATTTTAAACTCAAACAGTTAATATTCGTAAATGTGAATACAGTAAACATTGTTTATCTAAATAAGTGAATAAATGTTTTAAGTGGCTGACTTCAAGGGGTGAACATTTATTTATTATAATTGAGAGCTATAAGAATTAGCCCTTACAGCGCGGGGACCGAATTTAGACGTCAGAATCTGACGTCTGTAGACGTCTGTAGACACATATTTATAATGGCAGTAGACCCATAACATAGGTATTCAAATGAATCAGAAAGAGCTAACTAAGACATTTTTGATGATTTTAAATTGAAAAAAACCATTGGTTTATAGGAAAGTAATTCAGCGCTTCAAGGGCTAAGGAACACCATTTTTTGTGAGAATATTTTCTTTGTAAAATGGGCGACAGTCACACAATGGAGATATATATTAATGTATATAATCTCATGCAGGTGAACATTGTCTAGCATAATGTTCGCCCGCATTGTGATAACTTATACCAATCATCGTACCTCTAAATACAGAGATGACATTTTATGTCCATCAAGCCGCCTAATGGCTCATTGGGTCACGGTTTGCTCGTTTTAGTGGAAAAAGATCCATGGAAAACACAGGCCAATTTGTAATCTAATACTCCCGTACATAGCGCACATGGCGGTTATTTAACAGCTAAGTATCATTTTTATTAAGGTGGCGTGTTCAGGTTTGGGATGAGACGAGGGGGGGGGGGGGGGTCAAAATATTGGTGTCAGCGGGCGGGCGGGAGGCGAGGACGTAGGTATAATTATCTGACCACACAGATCTCAAATGTATTATTGATGGTAAAATTCGGAGAAAAATAAAGCAAATATAACATTACAAATAGTTTACGTTAAATAAAAATGTGTCACTAGCAGGTAAAGGTAGAGGTGGTGTTAAAAAGACAAATCATGCCATAGCCTTCTTAGTAGTGCCTTGTGTATGTAATGAACTGCGTATTTTGAACAGGAGAATCACTGGTGAAGCCTTTAGCCATTATTTATTTACTTTGAGATCAAACATTGTCAAATCATCCTGTTTAAAAAATTATTTTATTTGTAACAACGGTGATTTGATCTGCCAGTAAAATGGACTTAACCCTTCTGTTGCGGGGATCGACTCTAGTCGACAGAATCTGACGTCTGTAGACGTCAGATTCTGTCGACTGAAGTCGATCCCCGCACTGTGAGAGTAAAATATTTCTAATGGCCGTAGACCCATAACATAGGTATTCAAATGAATCAGAAAGAGTTAACTAAGACATTTGTGACGATTTTAAATTGAAAAAAAACTCTATTTGGTCGCGAAGTTTTTACAACTATATCAGCGCTGTAAGGGTTAAAAAGTCAGTTGTGCTCAGCGCTTAAAGATTAGACTACTAAGGCAATTAAGAAGAAATGAATATAGTGTTTCAGGGTAATCTCCCAGTCCCTCACTTTCACACACCAATTAACGTCGGTACCTTAGATTGAAGTACCTTAGATTCCACGGTCTGAGACGGTGGGTATTTGTGGTATAAAGTGTTGTATACTGCATGCAGTTTTGTCTACATGGCAGCATACGACTTGCAAATAAAACTAGTCTAGTCCTGTCCGGCGCTTTTGAATTTTTAAAATATTATTAGTTAAGACTAGTAGGCTATATAACTTCATATAAATTGATTTCAAAATCGCCATGATAACATTTGCAGTCCCTTTATATTCTGAATTTACGTTAATTTATTGTTCGCAATAAAGAATCAACCAATTGTTGAATTTAAAGGTTTGAATGCTGGTAACGCTGTGATCTAATTGAACAATCGATGTGTGATGTAATGTTCTGTTGCAAAAAGGCTTTTAAAACAGCGAATTTCAAGTTTGTTATCTATGCTTCCAGAGTTTACCAGACGTCAAAATAAAGTTGTTTTTGCTTCTTCTGTCGGCTGGGGCTCAGATGACCACACCGAGCATGCGCGAACACGTGACTATCTGGAGAACATGACTGGCATCTGGTGGTGGAAATGACTACCAGACTGACATGTGAATACACTGTGTCGGCCACATGTAACATTTCCCGTGCGCCCTCGGGTTTCACATGCCCGTATCTCCCCCTGTTTGTTTGCGGACAGACGTTTCGTGCATCTTCAGAGAGGGCTGGTTTACCACTGGCATTCCTAGCTCCCCAAAAACTGCCACGTTGCGCAATCCACACAATGATACAGAGATTCGATTCCGTTGTATTCCCAATGCTGGTTCAATGTTGGGCCACGCTGTACCAACATTGAACCAGCATTGGGTAAATATATCATGTCTTCTGAGTATATATACCATGATTCCGGTGCATTCTCAGAATTTGGGAACTTTTGAACGCTTCTCTCGCCAAATAAACAGGGCCACTTTTTCTTGTTGACAGAAGTTGCAGGCATTTGCTCAGCTGGCTGATGAGCTCTCAACAACCATTAGTAATGAAGTACTGCATTCTGGAAAGTCTGAAAATACAAAAAATGTCCCTTTTTGGGAGAATGTAACGTATATGTTACCAGGTTTACCCCTTCTACAGATTCCTTCGTTTTCTACGTTTTTTTCATGTTTGTACGGATTTTTGGAATATCTTGTGTTGCAATTTCACAAACACTAACATTTTTTCCTTTGCTTGCTCCCGTTGACAATTATATCGAATATTTTTATTAAATATATATATCTGTGTGTGTTTATTTATGCAATTATATCTAGCTATGTCTGTCTGTCTGTCTGTCTGTCTGTCTGTCTGTCTGTCTGTCTGTCTGTCTGTCTGTCTGTCTGTCTGTCTGTCTGTCTGTCTGTCTGTCTGTCTGTCTGTCTGTCTGTCTGTCTGTCTGTCTGTCTGTCTGTCTGTCTGTCTGTCTGTCTGTCGGTCGGTCCGTCCGTCCGTCGGTCCGTCCGTCCGTCCGTCCGTCCGAATAAAAATGACCGGATTTTATAAAATATCAACGTATAATATCTAAATAATTTTGAAAGCTGAGAACGACCTTATTATGACGAATTATAGAATTTTCCATTAAATCGACGTTGAGCAAAATATATCTGACCTGATCCATAAATGCGACGATGGAGATTAACGGGGTAACGTCAGTTTGTGTAATATCGCGACAAATATGGCTACCTTAGATGAGTGTAGCACATAGCTCGATTCATAAATCTAAGTTGTCCCATCGCATGGAACAGAAGCGCTCTGCTATAGACGTCAGATTGTTTTGTGTCGTGTTTTCTAGGGAGCTGCGCATGTGGGGACGAAAAGTATTACAACCATTCTAGCAATCTAACCCACAAAGTGAGTGAGTGAATATTGTTTTATGGAGCTTTATGTATGTCATGGCAATAACGCAACAGAAGGGGCCCGAATTCGGTACAATGGCCCACTCTTATCGTCTGGGGTACCGTATATGTGCAACCTTAATGACAAAGA
>OZ024909.1:12409746-12489746 GCA_964017125.1 Flabesymbios commensalis
CGTATCCGACTGAAGTATTGAATCATTAACAGGCAATTATGGGCCAAGGTCCCACCCTGGTAAAGATCTAAAAAAATCTCTTATTTTAACTTTTTCTTATTCCCATTGGAAAAAGTTAAGATTTATCTTATCTTTTCCAATGTAAATGAAAGAAAATTAATATAAGATATATCCTAAGTGTGTTTACCGTCCAAAACGATTTACAAAAACAAAATTGGGGTCAACAAAACACCAAGTTGTCTTAGCTGATTGTTACTCCGGGAACACAGAATATGCAAAGATGATTGTTCCAAGGAGGCTAAAAAGAGTCTCAGAGCAAAAATGAACTAAGTCTAGATATTTCAATTGTGTTGTCTCCACAAGCTTGCATGCGGTCTTTTTGGGTTTTTTCAAAATAACAATACGCTAAATGAAATGAATCGGGCTTTAGGCCACCTTTGTGCACATATAGGCTAAACTGTGCCAGGATAACCTCCTGAGGATGGTGAGATGATTGAGATGACACTGTCCTCCAGACACAGGATTCGAAATTCGAGCCCTGGCGGTCTGAGACCGAGCACGCTACCTCTCGGTCACGGAGGCTACCCACAATACTGACTTTCACACGTGGGTGGGGAAGAAACATTTTTTGTTTCTTTGAAAACGCCGAGACCGGGAACCGAACCCCGAACTCTGGCGTGAAAGGCAGCGGTGCTAACCACTACCCTAGGGCCCCCGCCAAACGCTATAGTGATGTGCTCCTCTCCACGAGAATAAAAATGGGCTAAGTCGACTTGATCTGTTTTACTGCCAAATTTAATCTGAATTTGGAATAAATTCAGATTTTCTACATGTTATAAGTGACTAATTATCTGGTTGTTATTTTAAAAGCAAAAAATGTCACTCAGCACTCAGTTGTTTTAACACATCATTATACCAGCCATGGATACCGAAGAGTTTTTTACAATTTGAAATCATCATAAATGTCTTAGTTAGCTCTTTCGGCTTCATTTGAGTTCCTATGTTATGCATCTACGGCCATTAGAAGTATTTCACTCTTACAATGCCAGGATCGACTCAAGACGTCATAATCTGACGTCTATAGAGTAGAGACGTCAGATTCTGACGTCTAAAATCGATCCCCGCGCTGTAAGGGTTAATGAATAAGGCTGAAACGGCTATATGCGTGCTCAGCACGTGAAGGGCTGACACTCTAACCGCCTGTCACGGTTATAGGCCATATTAATTTTCTTTATTTTCTATTGCAACATTAAATAACATTTCAACATGCTACCGATAAAGACTCCTGCTTGTTCCTTTGTATTTTTCAGAATAAATTACTTGTTACTTGTTGATAAAAATGTGACATAAAAAAACACGATATCAAAATCACTGACATCCATTTTGTCAAATCTGAATGTGACGCGACACACAATTTCAAGTGAGTACAAATTTAAATTAACTAATTATTTAAGTTGAATTAGTGCTCTATGCTCCAGGGTTAACCCTTTAACCGTCGATCCCGGATTAAATCAATTTTTCATTTTTAATTGAACATCAAATAGGTTTTGAATACGTTAAATATAAAACGTGATATCATACAACAAGATTTCAAAATCGTTGACATCCACTTTGTCAAATCAGAATAATTTTTACTCACTTGAATTTGTGAATCGCGTCAGCGAGACACAATTTCAAGTCAATAAAAATTCAAATTAACTGATTTGGCGGTTAACCCTCACAGCGCGGGGATCGACAATAGACGTCAGAATCTGACGCCCATAGATCGCATATTCTGACGTCTAAAGTCGATCCCTGAAAGAGTAAAACATTTCTAATGGCCGTAGACCCATAACATAGGTATTCAAATGATGCGGAAAGAGATAACCAAGACATTTATGATGATATCAAAAAACCCTTTGGTCTCCATGGTTTGTATAAAAATAATTCAGGGCTGTAGGGGTTAATTGTTAAGCCAGCATTGTGTAACCTGAGATGAGACAGTGGTCAGGACGCGGCGTTGTCCCAGCATTGGCCCAGCATTGTGCCATAACTGTGAGCAGACAGTGGTGAGGGCAGGATGTGCAGGGATCGCTGACCGCGGCCACCAGAGGTCACTCCAGCTTCCTGTGAGCTATGGTCCAATCAGCAGCGGCCTGACTGCTCGCTGCTGGCCAGCGTGTTGGTCGCTTCCGGCAGCATGGCCGCCGGGTAGTCCCGCGCGCGGGAAAGGATGGACGCGGAAATTGCTCGGGTTGAGAAGTAATTGAGGACAGGGGCCTGTAGGGCGGGGTGGGAACGAGGGGTGATGGGGGACACCGAACCTCAGTATTCAATCCTACAAAAACAAAGAACTGTAACTGCCTACTTTTCATATAAGCAGTTACAACTCTTTGCATTTGCAGGAAAAACAGCATACCAACACAAAAACAGTAACTGCTCACTTCGGAAGTGAGTAGTTACTGCATTTGTCCAACATTGTAAATGCAAACAGCAGTCTCTGCTTACTTTTCAAATAAGCAGTTACTGCTTTTTGCCTTTGCTCTGCTATTCCCTGTGAGACATGTCCACCTGGAGCGGAAGCTGTGCCCAGGATTTATGCTGGCCTGGACCCCACGAGCTTCCGACAAGACCTACCAAGGCGTAATCGAAGTGTCAGCCGACTTCATAGGATAGCGACAGGAGCAATTACAGGTTTAAACATGCGGGGGTCGCCCTGTCATGTAAGACGGGGGCAGACGTCAGGGGGTGGGGTGAGAGGGCGAGGGGCAGGTGCACGGCCAGGACCCGGCCGGATGGCACCCCCACCCCCGGGGATCACTTGTTGACACGAGCAACTTTGCCAGGGATTAGAGGCACTGCCCCGGGGGCAGAGGTAGGAGAGGACCGGGGGCCGGCAGAGAATCCTTGCTCCCGGCAGCACGACCTGCCCCCGCCGCTCTCCTAAACCTTTTGTCAATTGAATACTGCCCAGATTTCACTGTTTCCTGTCGCCTTATCTGCCCGCTTTGTACCTCGGGCGCCCGGGAAGCAGCGGACCTCTGCTCCTCTGATCTTCCCAGAATTAAGCCAGTCCTGCTAATTTCCAGACATTCCCAGGACGCGACGGTTTAAGTCGCAGCTGAAAGAATCGCCCCGAAAGAATGGCTTATACCAGGTGCATCACAAACACGATGGAGTGACCCAATGTTGGTTTAATGTTGGGCCAGCGTCGTAGACGGGGGCACAACATTAAACCAACATTGGGTCACTCCATCGTGTTTGTGATGCACCTGGTATAAGCCATTCTTTCGGGGCGATTCTTTCAGCTGCGACTTAACGGATTCTCAACGTATCGTACTTGCCGGGATGCTGGGACAGCACCCCAAGGCGTATTGCCGTATCTGTACCATTCATGATCGTTTGATAGATGAAGTCTATTTCTTGACTGGAGGCCATCATCGGCTTAATTCGCGTGGATTTGGCACAACGTTTTTTGATGCATTTCAGATATTTTTAAATGCCACCGAAAGGTTCCACACACCATCATTTGAACCATCTTTATCACAAGTGTGTGAAATTGTATTAAGTATTGTTTCTTTGTCACAGCCTCTCTCTCCCCATATGCAATTTAACTGTTTTTTTTGTTATTCGAATTTTTCTACTGCTATAGGGGCCTTATGTTATAGGCGACTACAGATGACAGATTCCGACGTTAGCAGACAGTCTTCGCGCTGAAGGTGTTAATTATTCTACACTGTAGGCCTACTATTTTTTTGAGGGCAACAATCCAAACTGCACTAATAAATATTCGACGGTTAATACCATTGTTATAAAGGGTGATAGCTTCGCCCCTATGTTTTTTCAGGGGCCTAGCTATTTTTCTAAAATCTATTTTGTTATTTTCAAAAATTGAAATTTTGTAAACAAAATTCAGTTCATATAAGTAGAAGATGACAATGAACAACACACCATTTGATGCTTAGATTACCTTTCACTATTGGAGATACATGTGTGTAGCTGATCATTTTAAAAACATATATGATATCGCCGAATAAAAAGTAGATATTATACTTCATATAAGCGAACTGTATCTAATGTGAGTTTCCGTCATCATAAAAATGAATACGTTTGTTATTTTTGATGAATATTCATGTTGTCATAAGAAACAAATGAAGCAACGTTTTGTTTTACAACTAATAAATTTGCATTTACAAATTGCCAATTAAATATATAACTAGCACACTAACAGTTCGTAAAACTAAGCATGCAATCCTAATGAGCCATTTATAGTGGCTTGTTATTATTTGGGAGCATGTATAGAGTTTTAATAGATTACTAAGTAGCACTCTCATGACATTGATATGAAAAAATGTGCCATTTTTTAAAAACTCGTATATAGACATATATATGCCATATAGAAAAAAAACGTTATTTCAATTTGTACTGGATACTAAAAAAACGCTATAAAATTCCAGATAGGAGTGGTTTTACCTACACAGCATTTAATAAGTCATGAAAATTCCATCTATATCACTGAAAAACAATCAAAACGTATATACAAATTATTTTAAATGCACATCCATCTGTAACATTATTCAATCGAAAATGTTCCTGTTCAAAACACACTCGTGCAAAAACAAATGCAAGCAATCGGACTAGTATTACATAGCAATTTTTATATTTGTACGAAGACTCCATTCCTTTGTCAATTCCACATTGATGCGAACTTCACATATATGTAAATATATTTATTTTTATAATAATGTAAATCATATGCATTTGAGGACCATTCTTTACCTGCGTAGCAGTAGTTGTATATTGCTGATCAAATATGTAGACTTTTTTTTATTTTATAAATAATTAGTCATCAACCCCTCCCTCTCTACATTACACTTTATGGTGTTGAGGGAGAGGGGTGGGTGTGGAAAGGTGGTACCTATGATAAACATATGTTATCAGATGAATATGCTCATGGGTTTATTCTTCAGTGGAGATAAACTGGTTACCCAGAGAAAAAGCTGTGTGCATACAATTTACTCAAGGTGTTTTTTAAATCACCGGCTCTGACAAAATTGCACACAATTTCTGGGTTCAACTTTGATTTTTTTTCAAATATGGCAAAAGTATTGTTCGAGTCACGAAACTTGAGTACTGGCCAATAAAAAGTATGAGATAAATCTGGTGATTTTTGGGCACAGAAACAAGTGAAATGTATTACCAACTACTTGAGCTAATTAAGTGTACTACGAGACTTCTGTGCAATCGGCGAATTATTGTTTTCTACAAAAAAGTGTCCCAAAGTGGCGTTAGTTCGAATATATTTGAATGATCGATTATGTCGACCACGATTTCTTGCTAATGTCTTTTTCTATGTGGACTATGGTCACAGTTGCTCTGGGTGGGTAATGCGAAACCAGTATGATGTGCTGCTGAACAATTCAATTCAATTCAGTTTGTTTATTTATGCTTGAAACATACATACATGCAAATAATTTTAAAAATGCAAAGGAGACCTGCAAAAGGCTTATGATAAGCCGCTTCCATGCAGGCCACCCTACAATAAAGTAATATATATAGTTTCTGAAAAACTGCATACGTCGCGGGGAAGACGGAGAGACAAAAAGATGGCCAATAAGAAAATAGTAACATTAATGCGGAGGGAGAAGCAGACAAATACGAGTGTAGTCTATGTATCAACGCAAAAACAGAGACACAAATTAAATATATTAAGAACGTTAAAATTAGCGGACTGCATGGATATAAAATATAATAATACGATCTTATATAACAACCTTCACCTTGGCTAAAAATAGGGCCAAAGAGGGCCAGCGTCCAAAGTGCAGATTATTTTAACAGAAAATAGCAGTTTGGTATTAAACATATTGAGTTGTATGCATTTACAAAAAAAACATTTAAAATATACTGAAAATCATTTTCGACTATGAGTTTTTATTTTATCTGTTATAAGGCTGCTTGATTTATTTAAAATATCCGGAATACAAAAACGCATACATTTTTGAGCAAATACATGTTTTACTCGTGCAACTGAGTAGTTGCTTTTTTGTCTGATGTTATGATGATATATTACTGGTTGTAAAAGTGAAGACATATTAATGAAATATGCAGGTAAATTGTAATTTATCAGGTCAAACAAAACGTTAACAGTTGAAGCTTAAACATACCATCAATTTTAAGCACATTTAGCTTCTTAAAGAGGGGCTCGCTATGATAGAGGTAACCACTCGAACATATAATTTGCATGGCTTTCTTCTGTAATTTTGAAATTCTTTCCTGGTTGAAACCCCAGCACTTGAGACCATAAAGTATATGTGGTTTAATCAGCCCATTATATAGGGTTAAAAGAATTTCAGAAGGAACCATGTGTTTAAGCCGGTACATAATTCCTATAATATTTAAAATTTTAGAAGCTATTTTGTTTATGTGTGAATCCCATTTTAAATGCTTGTGTATTGGTAACCCTAAACAATTAAATTCATCAGCAAATTTTATTTTGATATTTTCAATCTGTATATTTGGTATATTCACTTGTTTTTGAGGCATATGAAATACCATGAATTTGGATTTTTTTATGTTGATTGATAATTTGTTCAACTTTAACCAGTCTGCAACTTTTGTCAATTCTAAATTTAAATTTTTGGACATATAATTACCAAAAACATCTAATGTGGAGTATAAAGTAGTATCATCAGCATAAATAATCATCCTAAACAGTTTACTGGCGTTGCATAAATCATTAATATATATGATAAATAGAAGAGGGCCCAATATAGACCCTTGAGGCACACCAGTGGATATACAATACATATCAGAATTAGTTTTATCATAAGAAACATATTGGGTTCTATTTTGTAAATAGTCTTGAAAAAGTTTTAACTCCCTTGACTTTATACCATAATAATTTAATTTCTGAAGTAAAATAACGTGATCAAGAGTGTCGAATGCCTTTTAGAGACTAATTAAAAATACATGTGAGAGCTGGTATTATTTTCTGTTTTAATTGCCTTTATTAATCTCATAGAAATATCATCAAAACATGTACTAGATTTATCTGGTAGATCATTAATTATTCTAAGTATCGAAATGTCGTCTATTTGTTTAAATTGAAATGTACAGCTATGCGGGCCAGTTAGAAAATCTTTAACGTTAAAGTTTTTGGGCATTTTTATGTTTTTGGCGAGGCTAGGTCCAATGTCGGTGAAATATTTACAAAATTTATTAGCTATGATGTTTGAATCGGTGATTTCTTCCCCATTGATCGTAAAATGATTAGGAAAGTCTCTTTTGACTTTAGATTGTTGTAATAAATCCTTTATATTAGTCTATGTATTTTTAATATTATATTTATATTTTTCAAATAATGAGTAGTAGTAATTTCGCTTTGCCTGAACAAAATGTGCTTATCTAATAATACCTCTTTGCTAAGTGTTTATTACGTGTCCACCACGTTTATTTTTATGACATGTGCTTTTTTATGTTACAATATTAATTTATATGATGTGTATATGATGTAGACGTCAGACGTCAACGAATGGTCTATTTTTGCTTTATTTGCATCATATATGAGCTCAAATTCATGAATTCATCATAAAAGGGCTTAAAAGGATAACTCCAACAACCCTTCAATACATTGTTACTGAATTACCTGAGCACTAGGGGTGTTTTGCTATAATGAGAGGTTTCTAATTTTTTAATCAGAGATATAAAAAAGTGAGTCACAGTGCGGGCGAAGGTTATTTTGTCACCATAGTTATGGCACACACAAAATCAGATTAGTTGAGAACAGATAAAATTGTCTGTTACAGGCACTTTAGTTACAAATACCAAGTACAAGAAATAAGACTAAGCATAACTTTTAATACACGTTTAGTCTCTTCTGTTAATTTAGTCAATTGCATTTCCAGTAGTTTTAAGGCATTTTTTTTAATTACTGAATATCCGGATATGCTATGCATATCTTCGCCACTAATTTATGGATGTTTAAAATACTGTGACTTTGCATTTATCATTTCACAAATTGTCATTACTGGTACTGCTAAAATGTTCTCATTTCTGTTGCATCATGCTTAAAGTGACTTTATGTATTTATTCATTTGAGTTCATTGCAACCTTTTGCAGAAAAAATTCTAACCATGCTACATATCAATAATAAAACATTACATAAAATGTACCAATGTGTACCATACATAAAAACTCATCTGTTATTATGTTTCAGTTCTGTTACAAATCTTCTTATACAGTTTTGAAAAAGGTAACTTATGCTGAGTCAACAAACATTGTCATTATTTAACAACATATACACCACCATAAAAAGAACACTTATTAAGCACAACCCCACAGATGATTAAATTACAATACGTCATCTAGTAAATAAAGATGGTGTATATATTTCAAACTTGTAAGTAGAAATCGTTTTATGTTTTCAAATCTTTGTCAAACGTTACAGTTCTCCAATTGGAGTATCGAGTTGGGGATACTGGCCGATTCTAGACAAAGAGGCTAGTCTCTCAGTGGAGTGATTTATGCACTATAATTTTTGTCTTTTATTTTCTGTAAATATTTACTTAGATTAAAGGCCCATTCTCAAGTGCCTTAAACTTAAAAGTTTCAAACCTTAACATTGTGTTATTCAGGCTTATATTATCGTACTGATTTTATTGGTATGGTTACTTTTACACATGGTCAACCAGATGTCAAGACAAAGATGCCCACCATTGGCAATCTTGGATTGTTAACTATTGTGACAATGTTCACAATGTTCACAATATATTTATAATGCGCCTAGAATAACCTTAGAATCTTAGGCAATACTTCATTTTTGACCACTTTGAAGACACTGATTTCACTGGTTTGGTTATTTTTACGATTCAATGGTATCTAGAGGTTAAATTCACGATGGCTATTGTCGGTCATCTTGAATTTTTAACTTTTGAGAGAATAGCCCTAGAATATTGTGTAATACCTCATTTTTCACCAATTTCGCTACATTGATATCACTGGAATAGTACATTTTACGTTTCAATGTCATCTAGAAGATCAAAACAAGATAGCCACCAATAACCTACGTCATCTAGACAGGTCACAACCAAGGAAACTGGCTATGACGATAGCTACTCTTCGTTTTTTAATTGTTGAAATAATGGTATCATAGTGATTTGATGCATTTTTCTCGACTAGATAGATTTACCTTGACTAATTCGTTTTCATCAATGGTGATCTTTGTTTTATTTTTTTGAAATAATAGCATTGCATTGTAATTTTATCTGGACTAGATCTAACTTTAATCATCCCATGATGTAAAATCCAAGATGACCACCACAGTCCACTATAGCGTCATCATGTGTTGAAAGGTGAAACACAATCTACTCCAATTATGGTTATCATTTATTTATTGGGTAAAACCACATTAATCAATGAGTAAAACTCTTCAAACTTTTAAAACCATGTTCGAAGTGTTAAATAGTGTCAAACTCATTGTAATATGTTAAAAAATACCTCAAGAGTACTATGACACTGTGACTATGGGTCCAAAACCAGGTGCCACCACATCCACAACGTGATCGAATGCACATATGGGGGACCTTCTTTTGAACATTTGTACTTCCTCCTACATCTACACTCTGTAAGTTCCTTAATGCCTTTGGCGCTGGTGGAATTAATGTCAAGAATGGCTTCCATTTGGAATCATTCACCTCCCGTCCCCACGACCCTGGTGTTTGAGAGCGACCTGCTCATTTACAAGACACTGGCTCCATGCATGGGCGGCTGGCACATAGCAGATGCCTTATACCCACCGGGAAAGCAGTAGAATGACTACTATTTTCCACGTTTTTGTATCTCTAATAGTAGGAATATTTGGTGAATATTGGGATAAAACCATTGGACATGTGCTGTATGACATAACTACAATACATTGCAGTTCTTTTTATAGACACAGTGCAATGTGGGCTAACACTGATATATCTATTTTATAGTGGAAATCACTGCGCAAAGTGGGTGTCAGTCTCGATGCTGGAACTATGCCCTGTTGTTGGTGGGGTGTGGCATAACGCTATAACTAAGGAAAAAAACTTATAATTATTTGGCAGTTGGCATTTCACAAAGTACAAAATGGTGCCAAAATTGAAAAGGGTGAATGTTAAAAACATTATACCCTTAAACGTTTAGTAAAAAGCTCCCGCATGCTGGAACTATGCCCTGCTGTTGTTGGGGTGGTGCATAACGCTCTAACTTAGTAAAAAAGCTTATAATTATTTGGCAGTTGACATTTCACAAAGTACAACATGGTGCCAAAATTGAAAAGGGTGAATGTTAAAAACATTAAACTCTTAAACGTTTAGTGAAAAGCTCCCGTTTTTAAAATAATATTTATCTAAAATGGGCGTTTTTCCATTTACGTGGGGTACTCCCAAGGTCGAAACACCCTTTTCTAAAATTGGGTATTTTGTATGAGAAAAAATTGACGCGGCAGGTTTATCCATTTTAAAATTTAAACAATAAAGTGCCTATTTTCATGCCGAGATTTCGTGAGCAGCCATATATTTTACCTTGGGAGCACACCAAATGGATTTTGATTTGTACATGTGTTTTCAAGGTGGTACCCCAGGTATCCATAAAATATCTAAGCGAAAACTTGAACACTTTTCCATAGGTAATATGCGAGAACTGTGAATCACTCTCGTTCGTCATATGCGCTTTTTTAAGGGTCATTAGTTGATTAGAAAGCAGGACACCATGTTAGAGAGAGTATCTTTAGGACAGGTCTACAAAGGATGTTGATTGCTGTTTAGGCCTACTATAATGTATCTCAATGGTTCACATAAGTAGTTGTACTTGGGCAGTAGAAACTCGCACATGCGCAGTGCCTTTACTTAACTGATGACAACAAACTGGAATTATGGCGGAGGATTCCCTCTTCGATATTGATATTGTTCGGGATTTTATGGTTCAACAGGGTGGAAGAGTGACTAACCATGAATTAGTTACACACTTCAGAACATTTCTAAACGATTCCAAAAGAAAAGGTATGTCGTCATCTCGACATTAAGCCGTGAAAGCCAAATGGAAAAGCGTGGGTCTCGCGAAAAGCTGTTATTATCGCCCGATGTTGCATTCGCAAATATTTTCATTTCGGACAGCTCTAGTTTTTTCAAAACTGGTTTCAAAGTTTTACAGATATTACCATCTGAATAATAATGCTTTTATGGAGCATTGTGTATGCTTTATTATTTTATAACTTTTGAAACAGTTTGAAAATGTGTTTTGATGATATTATTATTCTCATTTCTGGTGAGCGATAAATGATCATTTAACACTGACAGTCACAGTGAACACAGTGGCAAATTCAGAATGAAAAAGGGTGTGTCCAGCTGAAGAATGTAGGACTAGACATCTATAATTAATTGAAACTGAGAGCATCAATATCACAGTGCAGCTGTTAAGAAATGATATATTTTATACTTAATCCAATCAGCATCTGACATTGACAATAAATCTACATAATTAAGTCTATAATTAATGATAATCAAATATTAGTCTATATCATTAATGAATAGTTCAAAATATTTTTCATCAATTGACAATACAATGATTTAATCTTGAAAAGGAGTTTCTTTTTTACCCCCCCCCCCCCCCCCCGCTTGACGATAATGAAGGTTCAATGGCTGCGGGTGTGACCATACCCCGAAAAAGACTAGAAACCCCGAAAATGACCTGAAAAAGACCGCAAAATAATTTATTTTCAACCGAATTCTGTTTATATGTTACTATAAACCTATTTTATATATTATTATGTTGGGCCAGCGTTGTTGACGGTGTGCCAACAGTGAGGCTACGCTGGGCCAATAGGATGACAACTCACCTGAGGCGGGAAAACACTCAGTAGGGCGATGCCATGTAGCTTTTGTCAAGTAGTCTACATAAGGGCCATTAGGCTAATTATTATTAAAAAAAAAACAGTTGTATAAATATAAGTCTACTTTATTATGAGATAAAAATGCAGGCCTGCTGGTAGTGCATAACGAGAACTTGTGTTGGTCTTTTTTTATTATGTCGTGTCTTAATTATATATTTCAAACGACGCTATAAAAATTGGTCGTTCGAAAATGTTTATCCATACCTAATAAAAAGGAGTATGTATAAATAAAACGATTGAAAAAATCTTTCGTGTGAATGTGCCAGCTCATATAGTTAACCCTTAAACCGCCAAACACGACTGTAATCGTTTTCAATCCCTTTTAGTTATTAGAACAAAATGAGTGTTTAAAATTTGCAAATGCTCAACGCTTTAATGGTTATTAAGCATATATATACAAAGTATACACTAGACTTACTCTGTATAAATTCATACTAGTGTTATCAGTTGAATGTCATATCACGAACAAAATCTCTAGCTAAATGAACAAAATGTTGTGGGCTTGACAATAATATGAACATTGATACGATGCTAAACTTAATGTACTTATAGGAATAATGATAATAATGACTATAATTAAGTATTTAAATGATAGATACTTAAACACTATATTTAGTTAATACAATATGCATTGTGAAGGTGTTATCACACAATGTCTGTGATTATACCGGATTAGTCAAGAAGGTGTAAAATACTCCAAGCATATCAGCCAGTCACCTACAATTGAGTGTTGCATCAATTGACAAGGATGTGCTTCAGGAAGGCGTATCACACCACACCGTTGTGAAAGTGTTATGATCATAACACACAGAGCTATTCATTAGGGAGCTTATCGTGTCACTCACCATCTGCTCAGTGTTGCTTGATGTCCCCTGTATCCTGGTTTTGCTATCACACATTTTTTACAAGATTATAACTTTGTACTTGTTATTCTAGTACGGCCTTCTGAATTAAAATACATTTCTTTATCTCGCATATTTACCACCGGCATTTATGGGCACTGTACTGCCCCCGGGGTACTGTCAGTAAGTGTTTCGTACATTATCCTTTTTACGAAAACTATATAGGGCCTATATTATTCTGAATAATAACTAATATAAAATATTTCGTTGTAATCATTGAACACATATATATGCGCTCATATAAATGTGTTCTTTTTAGAAGGCCTACCAGCAAAAATGGGATAGTGAACCGATGTCTTTTTAATGTTGGGCCAGGGCGGAAGACAACGGAACAATATCGGCCAACATTGGTTCAATGTCGCAAACTGGGCGGTCTAGGTTCGCACATGAACAACTCAACACCTGTCACACATAGAGCTAGCTCTTTGCTAAAGGGATTTTATAATTTCGATGTATAACGGCGCCTGTAGACGCTTGCAGTTTTAATAAACCCGTCGTTTATATATATTTCAGTGTATTTATATTATAATCTCTCACGGCAACACTTAATATAATTACATGTAACATTTGATTCGGCCCACAGTCACGGTATTTAATACCCCAGCCAGATCTATAGACAATGCAACTATTAATAATAGGCCAGCTAGGTTACGGTTTATTTAACGGCCGGATACATACCTAGGCATATACAGTAATATCAAATGGGATATAGTATCATATAATATAAAATTCGGTTGAAAATAAAGTCTTTTTCGTTTTTTTTGTCTTTTTCGGTCTTTTTCGGGGTATGGACGCACCGAATGGCTGCTAGTATATTGAAAAGTAGCGCAGGGGTCGATACTAACATTCTCGGCCAAATGAATGCTTGCTAGGAAACTCTGGTGACCCAACAAAACTTATGTTCATTATGAAAAAGGCAAATAGGCTGACAGTTTTCAGCAAACGATAAAATAAAAGGCCGCAGTATGGTGTTGTGTGTTGTTGTAGCGTTTTTGGTGAAGTAGCTAAATATAATCCTGCAACAACACATAACACTGCGTTGACTTGAGGCCTTTTATTTTATCATCTTGACACCATGGCCGGCATCATAACTTGATGAAGCTCTCTGTCAAACTGGTATATATATACTTCTTCATTTTTAACAAACAATTTTTTTAATTCAATAAAATTATGAAGTTTCCGCATTCAAGAGTTCACAATTCACTGAGCTGATATTCTGGTCTGACATTCTGGATGAGCTAGGGTTGGACAACACTGCTGGTGTGGCTCTGATCAGCCTATGGCTTCGAATCAACTACAGCAGATGCATGGCAACGGCCAATAAAGATGCACGGTTTGGTTTGGGTTTCCTTTTTTTTATTCAAGAATCAAGACAGTGTGATTTAATATATTTATTATTATCAGGACAGTGTTAGATTGGCCGTAGCTGTCAAATTGAGTTTGTGCAAGCAGTCTATAAGAGATTTAAAACTACATCCACAAAATTTTTTATCATTAGGCAAAAAATTTGTTTATGTTTCTTTCCGATTTGTTGTCATTTTAACCAGTGGGTAGGTTGGATTTTTTTTTTTGTCAATTTAACCAATCAGTAGGTACATTTTTAAAATTATTTTATTTGGCGTCGAATTCACTTCCATGCATGTCTTATCTGTACATTACGTAAAGATTATTTGTTTTTTTGTTGCCCTTTGACCCCTCCTCTCCTTTCCGAAACTTTTTTTAGAGTTACTTTGATTACAGTCCGTAACTCATGCCTTAACTTATGGTTTAACTAAAAAAATCAAAAACAAACCATATTTTTTGGCCTTATCAAGATGAAGATGTAAAATAAACTGTCCAGATTTACATTGACTGAACACTGCTTGACTGTACTATTTATATGAGCCTATACATTTTTTTAAAATTTCCACTGACTGTCTTATTATGAAACAAAAAAATTGTTTTTCCTCACTTATTAAATGTTTTATGTAATTTTGTGAAGCTTGTTACAAATCGTCTCAGTCGTGTTGTGACTACTGAATCTTATGCAAGACTGTTCATGCTACAATATGTTGGGGGTTTGGCTCGCTGAACACACCCACAGACCTGGCTACAGCTTATGTAAGCTGGAGATATTCAAAGTGCAATTAATACAGTGAGCTAAAATTCCAGATATGTGTCCTCACTATACACATTTTCCCCATTGTGTTTTTCATTGTTGGATTTTCAATATTTTTATTGAAAAGACTAAGTGTGACACTTTTGTGTGAACCACTCTCTTGTGTGGTTGTAAAAAATCAGGGCTAATTTTTTCAACCAGGATTTGTCAATCCGGGAGGATGTACAATGTATTAATAATCTTATTGTTGTTCATGTTTGTTTTACAGTTGCAAATAGACAGAAATTCAAGACCTTTGTGAATACCTTGGCCTCAGTTAAACTAGATGAGGTGAGAAACGAAACAAAGTTGTTTAACCTTTTAAACCCTCACAATGCAATATAGCATCATTTTACAACCCTGGAAACAGACTTAATTTTCCTATAACTAGGGGTTTTATAACGAAAATTTCCAGGAAACTGGTTTACCAATACATGGCAATTTTCTGTAATTTTTAAACCACATCAAAGCATCTTCATCCCCTACAAGTCGAGAATTGCGACAGCTATTCGCGGCTTGTAGTGGATGAAGATGGCAATAGTAAATTCAGGCTTGAAAAGGGTAATTACACACCTGTTATAGTTGAACAAGCCTGGCGTAGTCAAAAAGTGAATTGAAGAGGGGTGGATGCTCAGGCTTTTTGTCATTTTCTGAGGGCTATTGGAGCCTGCCCCCAGGGAAAATTTTGAAATTCGGGAGGGGGGCACCAGCAGCCAGAGCACCCCCTGGCTACACCAAGTGCTGCCACTACAAGCCGCTTATTCTTGATTTATAGTGAATGAAGATCATTTGAAGTGGGTTACAAATAAGATAAATTTACCATGCTTTTTAAAATATTTTCCTGAAATTTTTTATTCCAAAAACCTTACTGGTAAGGAAATTTCTCAATATATACCGTAGTTCTCAATGTCCAAAAATAGGAACTCTGTTCGTATTGGTGGGTCTCTAGGGGTAGAATTGAACTATGTCAATCACAGGACTGGGAAGTTATTGAAACTGTCATTCCTGAGTAAAAGCTGACATCCCTAGAAATGACCAATGTACTTGGACATCTGTAGGTAAATTTGCCACTTCATGATAATGGCTAATGACAGATTTAGCCATTTCTGCACATTTTTGGTTGTACTGGATGGGTAGGTAGGTGGTCAAATTGAATACAAGCGGTAGCTAATACGAGCCAGCTAATACAATGAAGTATGGGGGAGGGGGTCTTATATATAACTTTGTTTTCACCAAGTTCCCATTCAAAACGGTTTCACAGATTTGAAACTTTTGTGACAATTCCGGGGGTAGAATTGAACTATGTCAATCACAGGACTGGAAAGTTATGGAAACTCATTCCTGAGTAAAAACTGACACGGTATAGTGTATTTCACCATGTAATGATGTGTATAAAACACATCTTTCACCTAACAATTTTTAAACATGGTCAGGTGTTTCAAATACAGTCCACTATATTTTCTCAAATTGTCACAATGCTGTTTTAGAATGGTGAAAAAGTGTTGGTGTTGAAGAAGCGTTACCGTGACATCAATGTGCCTGTTGATTTTCAACCTGCGAGCTCCCCTAGGAGTCAGCCTAAAGATGGCAGTGGAAAGAAGCCTCGTGCAGAGCGGGTTGTGGAGACCCCGCCTGAACCAGCCCCTCCAGAAGAAGTGACAGAGTGTTCTCCTCCTGCTATAGCTGTACTCGATGGCGCTGGCACTGAAGAGATTCTGGCAGGAGCTTCAGATGTACCAACTTTTAATGACAGCATGTCAAGGTCTGTACACAAGTTTCCACACTTATTTTGCCAGGGCTCGAAATTGAACTAAATTTCCACTTGTGCAGTTGGACAACTAGCTAAAAAATCGACTAGTCCTTCCCAAAAATATCACTCGTCCTTCCCAATAATTGTCAAGCAGGGGCACTCGCTCAGTAGGTAGCTCATTGAAACTGCACTCATCCTTCCGAGATTGTTGGTCATCTCAGACGGTCGGACGGGGCCAATTTCGAGCCCTGTTTGCCAGTGTGAATATCACAGTTGGGAGTTTGTGGTGATATCCCAAATTAGGTAATTAACCCTTTAAATGCATCTAGTGAACTTTACTTCGTTATCTGCACAATCATGCTAATTAATGTTGTGACAGAAGGAAACCCGCAGTTGGAAACATGCCCTACTCTTATCAAATGAATTCAAGGTTTTTTTATAATGCACTGTACAGTAGACAGCACTGCACGCTTCAGGCCTTTGACCAGTTTGGCTCACTGTATATATGCACAACGTTGACAAACCTCCAACTTGGTTCATTTGGTGATGTCCCAAATTACCACCTAATTAACCATAATATTATGCATAAAAAATATTAGCCCTCATCCCGCTAAGTTAATTTATTTAATTTTTCAACCGCTTGAAGTTGTGTCTCGCTACCACGACCCACAACTTCAAGTGGTTGAAAATTACTCATATTTGCATAAATTGAGACCAAATATATTGATGTTTAAATGCTAATTTTGTTCCCAATAACTCTTATTTGATCGGCTTATAAACATGATAAAATGGATATAAAAAAGGCTATTGTCGCGCTCAGTGTTTTAAAGGTTAATGCAGAGGGTTTTCATTTTAAGCAGATCATTATAGGGCTTCATTAAGTTGTTACACTTCATTAAATTTTGTATTTGTTTTATGGGTGTGCGACTATTTGAAATATTGAGCTGGATTGACCTCTAGAGTCACATTATGACTTGAACACTCATATTGAGTCATATTTGAGAGGGTTTTACCCCATACTTTAATAACCTATGTGTGGTTGATATGAGCAGAAATTAAACGTTTTTTTAAGTATTAAAACTCAGTAAAGTTAGGTAGCACTCTCCTATTTTTACAACTTTTTCACAGCACTGAAACCGAGGCGGACTCGCTTAAAAAATTAGGCACTGAACATATTTTATAATGTATGCCATTTATGTGCAGGTTCGAGCAGGAAGCAAAGGCTGGGTTTGGTGACACACCGAGGAAAGTAGAGCATGAGGAGCGCACCTCCCCGATACCTGTGCTACAGATGAGTCTACAGGAGGATAATGTGGAGCCGCCCAAGCCTCCCGGTAACAGCAGATCAAGTTTAGACTCTGACGTCTGTAGACGTCGGATTCTGATGTCTAAACGCGATCCCCGCACTTATGAAATATTTATAATGACCGTAGACCCATAACATAGGTATTCAAATGAATCAGAAAGAGCTAACTAAGACATTTATGATGATTTCAAATTGATTAGAAAACTTTTGGTATAAAAATATTTCTGCACTTTAAGGTGTACGCAAAAATTTAAAGTTTTTCATTAATAAGACTTATTGAAGTTGGGTAGCACCCTCTCATTTTTACAACTTTTTCAAACCACGGAAACCCACACAGATTTGTCTAGAAAAATGTGTACTGAACATAATGTATGTTATTCTTGTGCAGGTTCGAGCGGGAAGGATATTGTCAACAGCGGGGATGGAGCACCGAGTACAGAGGATGTCATGACCTCCTCCATCACCTCCTCTCACTCCATGCACTCCAATCACTCCATAGCCTCCTCTCATCACTCCATCACGGATTCTCTTTCCTCCACACAAGGTAAAAAAAGAACTAAGATTATTGTATTATATCAGACAAATTAGTTTGTTAGCGCTTCCCAACAAACACCAGACGTCAACCCAATGCTGGATTATTGCTGGGGCAGAGTCGCAGACGGTGGCCCTTCCTAACCCAACATTGGGTTGGCATCTGGTGCTTGCCGGGTTGTTACTTCGGCAAGTCTTGTGGTTTCAATTGTTAATTAGCTCCCGCCGTCACCGTAGGTGAGACGAAGGGAGCTTTGGATTCTACCTCCGTTTTTTTTTTGCCTCTTCTTTTGCCTATAACTTTGTAAGAAAATAAGCTAGGATAACAATTTTTGGTATGTGGGTTACTTCCAGGTGGCTAATGGACAGGTTAAAATATTTTTGATCTGAATTCAATACGCAAGGTTGCAGAGGAGAAAATGATGATGTTATGGCGTCGGGCCGTTGGGCCGTCCGTAAACAATTCGTTTCCGGAGCATATCTCTGAAAGTACTTGTCCGATTGTCTTCAAATTTTACACACAACACCCCTAGGGGGTCTAGTTGTGCCTTTTGGGGGTATTTGAGCTTTGACCTACTTCTGGTTCAGAACTATGACCTATTTAGACGTTTTGACGCGCACTTCGTTTCCGGAGCAGATCTCGAAAAGTACTGGGCCGATGACAGTCATATTGCACATACATGTTCTCTAAGGTCCGTAGTTGTGCCTTTTCAGGTTTTTGGACCTTGACCTTGAAGTTGACCCAGCACTTTGACCTAATTTATAACATCGGTAGATCCGACTGAAAGATTTTGCGGAATATCATGAAAACCGCTCAAGATAGCTACACCATTACTATAAAACAAATTGTGAGGTTTCAGGAGAGGATGCATCTTGAAAAATTTCAAGTCGATAAAATTAAAAATGGCCGCCTATCGGCCATTATTCACCTCGACATGCCTGATATTGCGGAATATCATGAAAACCGCTCAAGATAGCTACACCATTATTATCAAATAAATTGTAAAGTTTCAGGAGAGGATGCATCTTGAAAAATTTGAAGTTGATAAAATTCAAAATGGCCGCTTATCAGCCATTATTCACCTCGACAGGCCTGATATTGTGGAATATCATGAAAACCGCTCAAGATATCTACACCATTACTATAAAACAAATTGTAAGGCTTCAGGAGAGGATGCATTTTGAAAAAATTCAACTCGTCCAAGTTCAAAATGGCCGCCAATCGGCCATTATTCACTTTCACATGGCCGTTATTTGGTAAACCGTGCTAGATGGCTAGACCATTACTATAAAACAAAATGTGTGATTTCAGGAGAGGATGCATCTTGAAAAAATTCGACTCGATAAAATTTAAAATGGCCGCTTATCGGCCATTATTCACTTTCAAATGGCCGTTATTTGGTCAACCGTGCTAGATGGCTAGACCATTACTGTAAAACAAAATGTGAGATTTCAGATGAGGATGCATCTTGAAAAAATTTGACTTGATCAAATTTAAAATGGCCGCCTTTTCGGCCATTATTCATTTTCACATGGCTGATATTTGGTAAACCGTGCTAGATGGCTAGACCATTACCTGATTACTATAAAACAAAGTGTGAGTTTTCGGGGGAGGATGCACCCTGAAATTTTTTAACTTACGAATTCAAAATGGCCGACAATCAGCATTATTTACCTCGATAGGCCTGATATCAGGTAAACCGTGCTAGATAGCTAGACCATTACTATAAAACAAATTGTGACGTTTCGAGAGAGGATGCCTTTTAAAAACTTTCGACTCAATCAAATTCAAAATGGCCGCCTATCGGCCACTATTTACTTTCACATTGCTGATATTTGGTAAACCGTGTTAGATAGCTGGACCATTACTATAAAACAAAATGTGAGATTACAAGAGAGGATGCATCTTGAAAAAAATTGACTCGATCAAATTCAAAATGGCCGCCTATCGGCCATTATTCACTTTCACATAGCCGGTTTTTGGTAACCGTACTAGATGGCTAGACCATTACTATAAAACAAAATGTGAGATTTCAGGAGAGGATGCATCTTGAAAATTTTTGACTTGATCAAATTCAAAATGGCCTCCTATCATTACTGGGATACTGATTAGGATCATTAATTTCAATGGAGGTTTGCAATCTCTGACAGACTGTCTAGTTCTTATCTTACTCTTAGACTGGGCTTCTTAGACCTAGTTGTCTTGCGTCTTGATTTTTGACCTAGACTAGGACTACATTAATAACCCTATACAAAATTGCTTTATTCAAATTCTAATCCGGAGCGGGAGCTCCTGGACTTATGTAGTCTTGTTTATTCAAAAAATTTAACGTCAATAATTTTGTTCACTGCGGCCATTATATCCCACATTAAAGTATAATATAACTGTAAATACAGCGAGATTGAGTTGATAAATCTATTCTCAGTTCCTTTGTAATAAAAATCATTAGATGCCGATTATTCTAATAAAACAGATTAAAAATGACTATAGTGATGATTTGCCGTGACAGTTTTGAGACACAATTTTTTGTTTAAATTTTTCAGCGCTGGACCGTCTTTAGATGTTAGAATCTGACATCTGAAGACGTTTAATGATGAGCCACGCACTGAAGGGTTAAAATAATGATAATGGTCGTAGACCTATAACATAGGTATTGAAATGAAGTGGAAACAGCAAACTAAGACATTTATGATGTCTTCAAATTAAAAAACCTTTCGTCTTCACGATTTATACCAAATAATTCAGCACTGTAGCTAAACCTTTTCATATTATGATGAATTTAAGTATTTCAGCACTACGTTTATCTTTTGACAGAGCCGGAGAGGTCACTCGGAGGTGATGCTCCTGTTGACCAGCACAGCATGTCATCTCAGCACAGCGTGGATAAATCACAGGTGACTGCTGACGGTCAGGATGGGTCGGTACTCTCAGCGGAGGACACCCTCAGCCCTCCCGCCTCAGCCACTATACCTGAAGATGTGTTTTCTACACCCGCTCAGCCAAAACCACAGGTAACAATTTTATTAACTCCTCTTCCTTTTTCAATTATCTGTCCATAAATATCACTTTGTAAATCCATTTTTTACATGAAACCATAGGTAAACTCAAGGTAAATGAAAATAGTCTAATATTTAATTACAAAATACTCTAGTGTAATCACGAAAGCTCAGAAGATTTTTTTTTAAATGGGCATTTGGTGCGTAAAGAGAGCTTAAAGGATGAAGCTGGAAATTGTGATAAAATAAATATACCGGTACATGTATTTAGAAATTAAAATATTTATTTTATGAAATAGTAAATGTCAATTATGTAGCTATTTTTTACTTTAATTAACTAGCTTTTTTTCAACTAAAATGTGCAGGTGTGGTCTCAAGTAGAGTATGAAACATAAACTAAGGCAGGTCTAATTTTTGAATTTAGGGTAAATTACTAATTGAAATTAACTTGCACCTGGCAAACATATCAGAAATATCAGTCTTAAATAAATGAAAAATGTCAAGGAGTAATGTAAGACTAAAAGTAAAATGTCAGGGAGTAATGTAACACTAAAAGTCAAGTGTCAGGGAGTAATGTAATACTAAAAGTCAAATGTCAGGAGTAATGTAACACTAAAAGTCAAATGTCGAGGAGTAATGTAACACTAAAAGAGATATATCAAGGAGTAAGGTAACAATAAAAGGCAAATGTCTAGGAGTAAAGTAACACTAAAAGTCAAATGTCTAGGAGTAATGTAACACTAAAAGAGATATATCAAGGAGTAAGGTAACACTAAAAGGCAAATGTCTAGGAGTAAAGTAACACTAAAAGTCAAATGTCTAGGAGTAATGTAACACTAAAAGAGAAATGTCAAGGAGTAATGTAACACTATTAGAGATATATCAAGGAGTAATGTAACACTGAAAGGCAAATGTCTAGGAGTAAAGTAACACTAAAAGTCAAATGTCTAGGAGTAATGTAACAATAAAAGAGAAATGTCGAGAAATAATGTTACACTAATAGAGATATATCAAGGAGTAATGTAACACTGAAAGGCAAATGTCTAGGAGTAAAGTAACACTAAAAGTCAAATGTCTAGGAGTAATGTAGCAATAAAAGAGAAATGTCAAGGAGTAATGTAACAATAAAAGAGAAATGTCAAGGAGTAATGTAACAATTAAAGATATATGGCAAGGCGTAATGTAACAATTAAAGAGAAATGTCAAGGAGTAATGTAACAATTAAAGAGATATGTCAAGGAGTAATGTAACACTAAAAGAGATATGTCAAGGAGTAATGTGACACTAAAAGAGATATGTCAAGGAGTAATGTAGCACTAAAAGTCAATTGTCCTACAGTAATGTAACACTAAAAGTCAAATCTTAAGGAGTAATGTAACACTGAAAGTCAAATGTCTAGGAGTAATGTAACACTAAAAGTAAAATGCCTATGAGTAATGTAACACTAAAAGAGACATGTCAAGGAGTAATGAAACACTAAAAGTCAAATGTCAAGTTAATGTAGCACTAAATGAGATATGTCAAGGAGTGATGAAACACTAAAAGTCAAATGTCAAGTGTAATGTAGCACTAAATGAGATATGTCAAGGAGTGATGAAACACTAAAAGTCAAATGTCAAGTGTAATGTAGCAGTAAATGAGATATGTCAAGGAGTAATGAAACACTAAAAGTCAAATGTCAAGTGTAATGTAGCACTAAATGAGATATGTCAAGGAGTAATGAAACACTAAAAGTCAAATGTCAAGTGTAATGTAACACTAAATGAGATATGTCAAAGAGTAATGAAACACTTAAAGTAAAATGCCAAGGAGTAATGTAACACTAAATGAGATATGTCAAGGAGTAAAGAAACACTAAAAGTGGCAAAGTATGTGCGAGGAGTGATATTTTGGTTTTTCCATACATGTATGAGGCACTCCAAATTCTCCAAATGCCTGAGGTGTGCAGTTCTCTGCAGTTATAAAAGATTTAAAGATTCACTTGATAAATGTTAGTTTATTGTGACTTGTTCTTTTGTTTCTAGATTGAAATACACATAACTGAGGTATATTAATGTTATTATCATTATCATTATTTTTCTTCAATCTACAATCTGCAACTTCAATCTACTTGATTTTTTTCAGCTGGGGGGGGGATTGGGGTGTACAGCCTGTTCTTTAACCTTTTCACACTCTCACGATGCATCAGAGAATCATGTTGCATCTATAAAGATAGATTAAATTTTTTACACCTAAGTTGTTTAGAAGAAAATTTTCATGGAACTGGTTTAATACATGTAACAGCAATAACTTTTTTCATTTGCTACCCACTTTAACTCATTTTTGTCCACCACAAGTCGAGAATTGTAACAGCAATTTGTGCCTTGTAGTGGATAAAGATGACGTGAAGTCGTGGCAAATGAAAAAAGATATTGCTGTTAATCAAATACTGAACCAGGCTTCAGGTCTGAAGCAGTGGACCATAGGACCATACATGTTTTTTTTTCAAAATATTTTTTTTTTATTTCCTTCAGCCAAGATGTTGATGCTGCTCTCACACATAGGCGAATATGCTAGCAAATGAAGCGAGTATGAATCCTTGAAAAATTGCATGCTGTACTGCATGGTACGGAAGCACTAGTCTACACCAATTATCCAAGGGAAGCTGCAGCCTCCTCGTATCTGGCCAGTATCTTCGGGCGGATTGCCAGTGGGGTACTCTGGCTTCTCTGCTCAACTGCTGTGCTAATGCAGCTCTCGCATCAGTGCTGGCGCTGGTGTATGCTGTGTTAGCCCTAAATAACCGGCAATAGCGTGTTTGACATTAGGTCCCTCACGTGGGATGAATGGAGTTCCCCAGAGGGAGTCATCCTTCCTATTGTTACTCTGGGGACTATCCGACCCGAGGATAGCGGAGCTGCGCGAAATGCCACGGAGTTTCAGCATTAAATTGCACAGCGAAACTCTGGCCGTCTAGACATGTCTGGGGGTAGATACCCTAGACATGCCCAGAACCCCTTATCGGGCGAGCGAAGGAAAACGCTCTCAATAACCCATCATGTCCCATCACCCCCACCCTCACATCATCATCTGTGCATTATTTCATCTCATCAATCGACTACAACGTTTTTATCGTATTACAATGTCACCTAAAAGACCTTTTGTGCCAAAAGTGACGTAAAGCAATGATTGACTACTACTACATGTACTACAAAAACAGCAACATATTGGCTGCGAGCGTATTGTCTTATGAGATGTTGCTGAATCTTTTCCAATACTTATTACTTATAAATGATAATTTGAGACTGACGTCTATCTTCTCTTTACTTCTTTGAAAGTCCTCCTGTAATTTGTGGTGGATGGAGAACTTGGACTTTTTTTTCTAGTGCTGCGTTTTTCATGCCTCTCATATTAATCAAACTTCAATCTTTTCTGCATTTGTTAATGTGTCACAGTTTTCTGGTAAATGTAAAACATGTACTATTACTACTTGTGCATAATTCGAATCTCTAATCCTAACAGTTACTATTTTTGGCTTCTGTTCATTTTTTATGGTTGTAGCGGATGAAGGACATGTGATAGTATTTTTAGTGGTGCCTCTCATACAAACCTTTAATCTTTACAGCGATATAATATTTTTGTATAAACGATGGGAACCAAAGATACATTTTCAATTTGAAATCATATCTTTCCGCTTTATTGGAATACCTATGTTATGGGTCTACCACCATTATACATATTTTAATTCTTTCAGTGCGGGAACTGACGTTAGACGTCAGAATCTGACGTTTACAGATGTCTGTATAAAGATGGTCTGTAGATGTCATATTCTGACTCGTGCTGAAAGGGCTAAAGTTTTTAATTATTGAATAATCATTTTTACTCACTTGAAATTGTGTTCTACTATGAATTCAAGTGAGTAAAAATGACTCAAATATACACCAATTTGAATGAAATCATATGCCGATCTACCAACTTGACTGGTCATTTCTTATTTGAATTTTCTCGTTTGAAAGACAAACATAAATGCCAAAAACCGCCATAGATGTGATTAGTACTTTAACCTTTAAAGCGCTGAATTTATTCATAAAGAAACATCGCAACCAAATAATTTTTTCACCTTGAAATCAGCATAAATGTCTCAGTTAGCTTTTCCAATTCATTTGAATACCTATGTTATGGGTCTACGGCCATTAAAAATATTTCGATCCTTGCAGTGCGGGGATCGACTTTAGTGGTCAGAATCTGACGACTAAAGTTGATCCCCGGGCTGTAAGGGTTGACCCTTGTGCTGCTGTAACCATATACTGTAGATCTGATAATATTCAAGAGGTTTTAATTTTTTGCGAATTTCGCGAGGAGGACAAATTCGAAAATTTAGAAATCTCGCAAAAACTATTATTATGAGCACTACCTATCATCCAAATCGATAATTCCCGAATTCTAGACTTCGTAAAAAGTCTTAGATCACAAATTCACGACAAAATTAAACACGAGAAAATTACCAGATCTACAGTATATATATTGTTTCAGGCATGCTTCAAACCAGATAAAATGTCACTGAAAAGGATAAAATGGTAGATGTTTAGATAACCCTTCAACTGACAAATTATTAATTTGAATTTTCACCCACTTGAAATTGGGTGGGTGAAAATCATTCAGATTTGAAAAATGGAGTTCAACGATTTTGAAATCTTGCTGATTGGTGTCACGTTTTATCTTTAACATGTTTAAAAGCTGGTATTTAACACGCTGATAAAACGTCTCTTTCGCTATGAAAGGGTGTATCTGCCACTTTGTAAACTAATATAATATATAATAATATAATATATTTTTCATTAATAGAAATAGTTTTCATCGTTTGATGCGAAAAATTGTGTTAGCAATTCTAGCTTCAAATGAAGAAAAAGAGAATCAAACAATTAGGCATCATACATTACATGTTATTGTTTAACAGATCTCAAATGTGTTTTGCTTTTGTTAATTGTGCTACAGCTGGGCCCGGATGGAGAGCCTATTCTACAGACACCCATGAGCGTCAAACAACAAATACAGCAGCTGAACAGACAGCATTCTGAAGGGGCTCTACTCAACACCACCACAAGCAAGATTGACAAGGTAAGTAAATAAAATGTTAAAGGGTTTCGCATCTTGGTGCCTAAAAACCTTGAAATTTGAGATACGACAACTAAACTAGGTACTTTTGCAGTACAGTGTATGTTCTGGTGGTAATTGAAATTCCTTGAAAAGTCTTTGCATTTTGATGTATGTGAAACTCGTGACTTGTTTATATGATGCAACACGTTATTTACAGAGACATCTTTATTTTTTCCCCTCTTCTGAAATTAATTTACACTTACCTGGATACAGCCCTGAAATAAATAAACCAGATTAATCCTTTAGCCGCCAAATCATTCAATTTGAATTTTCACCCACTTGAAGTTGTGTCTCGCTGACGCGATCCAGAACTTCAAGTGAGTGAAAATTATTCAGATTTGACAAAATGGTGGTCAAAACATTGCAAATCTTGCTGATTAAAGTGACTTTTTATCTTTAACAGGTTTAAAAGCTGATATGTAATGTGCTAATATAAAATGTAAAAAACAAGTATGGACGGCACCGGCGGTTAAAGGGTTGAGCTAGCTTAACCCTTTTCCCACCAAGTTATCTTATTTTAATTTTCACTTGAAATTGTGTTTTACTACAGCAATCCACAACTTCAAGTGGATGGAAATTACCTATTCTTATTTGTTTACTTTGAGACTTAATATGTGAAAATCTGTGATTTGATCTGCTAATAAAATGGGGTAAATTTTGTGACTAAAGCTTTGTAAGTCTTGATGGTTAAACACTAATTTCATTCTTATCTCATTATTAGCTGATCAAGTCATTGTTATTTGGACTGAAATATGTATTTAAACATTAAAATTTGCCGTATTTGATCTCAAAATAGACAAATATGAGTAATTTTCACCCACTTGAAGTTTCGGGTCGCGGTAGCGAGACACAACTCCACGTGGGTTAAAATTTAAATATAATAACTTAGCGGGGTTAATCATATCATCCCCTTGAATATGAAAGGGTGTATCTGCCAATTTGTAAAGTGGCAGATACACTCTTTTATATTCAAGGGGATGATTATATGAACAAACATCAACTTAATATATCAAGCAGGTAAATGTGTTTTTGTTAAACATGTTGCTTGTTACTCTGTTCCAGGAGCTGGCTGACAGTGTGAATGATGATGATTCCCATTCAAGCATGACAATCTCTGTGAGTAGCAATATGATACATCATCATTTCAGTTTATACTTATATTTATTTAACGAGACCTGTTTATATTTGATCTCTGATTTTAAAATTAAATTTGTTTTTATCCATTTGAAGTCGTGGCTTGTGTCAGCAAGACAGAACCTTGATTGGGTGAAAACTATATAATTGTTAGTGCTAGGCAAGTTGAAATCTTAAACCATTGATTATAATATTATGACCTTATCACCACACTGAGTTTATTCCAGGGGGAGTGGGGGAGGGAGGATTAAAACACCTCACCTATGATTCCTCGGGGGGAAACCTCCCCTCCCCTTCTCAAATCTGCACCACACTTTTCGCATATATGTTGCAAATATAAATACTTGATTAAATTGGTCATCGGTTGGGTTAATGTATACGATAATATAGCTCCAGAAATTACCTCGGGAGGCCTAATATTTAAAAAATGTCCTTGTGCTCAGGCGGGACCTGTTTCATTCTGGACCCCCACTTCCTGGGTAAATTCTTGGTATAAACACTGACTGCAGATGAGATATTTATGTGAATATCCCGGTTTTTTTTGTAATGCATGGCCTTAGTCTAATGAGAACGCTCATCTAAAACAGGGGAAAACATGGTGACATAAGGGCATTAACCCCTTAAGTCCTCACAATGCATTAAAGCATGAGTTTACATCCCTGAAAACAGACTTAATTTCCCTACAACCAAGGGTTTTATAATGAAAATTAACATGAATCTGGTTTACCAATACATGGCAATACTCTTTAATTTAAAACCACATCAAATCATCTTCATCCCCTACAAGTCGAGAATTCGCGCGTTGTAGTGGATGAAGATGACAAAGGTAAAATCAACCCTGAAAGGGTTAAAACATGAGAAAACAATATTAGTCGACATCAGCGCTCTGAGGATTCCATATTATATAGGTTTTAAATGTTTTGCAGCTTGATGCCGAGGAGAAGGAGTGGATGGTGACATCATCACAGGCGGATTACCACGCCATGATGAAGCTCCTGAGAGACAACCCACAACTCGCCAAGAGGAAGGTCAGTTGATAAAATTCACCTTTTTCTGCCAATACATGTACATTGTATACCCTTTTACCGCCAGGTTATGAAATTTAATTTTCACCCACTTAAAGTTGTGTCTCGCTACCGCGACCCACAACTTCGAGTGGGTGAAAATTACTAAGATACATGTATGTACAATTTGAATAAAAAAAAATCCTGTCTAGTTAATTTAAAGCTCATTTCTCCTTGGAATTTGCTTGTTTGAAGGACAAATATGGCTATAGATGCAATTATAGTCTATTACAAAATTATCTGGAGCGCATGTTTTATCGCCGATTTCTCCGTCAATTCTGAACTGATTTCTTTGAAATTTTGCACAGGACATTTCCAAGTCATGTCCTAAAATTGGTAAAATTTTCGCAAAATTATATTCGATATTTCAAAAGCTAGACCATTTGCAATTCTGCATATGACTTTACAAAATTATTAGCGATGTTAGGAAATGACTTGGAAATGTCCTGTTGAAAAAATTTCATGAAAATCGGTTGATAATTCACGGAAAAATCAACAAAAAACATGCGCTCCATATAATTGTGCCATAGAGTTTAGCGCTCAAAGAAGTGGACCCGAAGTCACATCAACTTTTAGCACCTGTTTTTCGCCGATTTCAGATTTCACAGCCAATTCTCGACCGATATTCCTGAAATTTTGCAAGGACTATTTTCGAGTCACCCGCCAAAAAACGGTGAAATGTTCATCAAAAAATATTCTTCAGTTCAAAAGTTACATCATTTGACATGTAGTAATTTTCTAATTACGACGTCCCTCTATAAATCCATTGAATTGGTTCAATTAAAATCCGTTTTAACCCTTAGTTACAACGCTTAAATATTTCTGTTTAAACCTTGGAAACCACAAGGGTATTTTTAATTGAAATTATCATAAATGTCTTATTTAGCTTTTTCGCGCTTTATTTGAATACCTGTGTTATTCGTCTACAGCCATTATAATTATTTTCACTCTTACAGTGCGGAGATTGACTTTAGACGTCTGATTCTAACGAATAAAGTCGATCCCCGCGCTGTAATGGTTAAGCCCTGAATCGCATTACAAGCCAGATGGTCTAACTTGTCTAACTTTTAAACTATACAATATTTTTCAATGAAAATTTTACGGTGTTTGACGTGTGACTCGAAAATAGTCCCTGCAAAATTGCATGGAAATCGGTGGAGAATTAACTGAGAAATCGGCGAAAAACATACACTACGAGTTAATCTAACATGAGTCCCCACTGCTTTGACACTGGCAGCAGCAGACGTGAATAAAAATCACTCTGGCCATCGAGGTAACTCTTTGCCAAACTGGTTATAGGCAGGACTCACAATGTCAGGGTCGGTGGTTTGATCCCCAGGTTGGTCAGTTTCAACACTGTTGCAGTAGCAAAGTGGATGATACAGAAAAGATTTGTAGTATGATAACTAAAGAATATCATCACCTCGGAGCTAAACTTTAAAAAGTTTTCCATGGTCATGGAAAATCATGGAAAACCATGGAAAATGACAAAATAAAATCCACGCCTGGAAAAGTATTGGAAAATGAAAATTTGGCATGGAAAATTTAAACTTTTGAACTTCCACAAATGTCTCTCCCATTTCTTTTAAGAAAAATGTGCTGATTACATATACATACACTTTTCATACAATGCCACTGATATTTTACAAGTAAAAATTATGAAACATACCATTTAGCAAGATACAAGTACAGTACAGAGTGCGGAACATATAACAAATAATGTTCACATACAATAGTAATGTGAATAAAAATTTCAGCATTGTAAGGGTGAAAAAACAATCATCCAAAAAAAAAATTAAAAGGACATGCTTTTCAGAAGGTGGGATCAGAAATGGGATGAAATCAGTAACAGGTGTGTTATTTGGTTGATGATGATGAGATGTGATGACGGTGTGTCACACGTCACAGATAGTGATGACGTGTCACGTACGCCATCACGCGTGACGGGGAAGCCCCCGGGCGTGCATACAGGCCTGGGGGGTACCCCACTCACCATAAGACCGGGGGTGGCCCACCCTTGATTACACGCTGTATCTACACAGGCTGGACATGGGCTGGCACGGGCGTGTGGCCGCATCAACTATCAACCCGATGTTGTTTTAATGTTGGCCGAGCGTCGCAGACGCTGGGCCAACATTAAAACAATATCGGATCAACGTCAATTCCCAGGTTTACCCTTCGAGTACCATAGTTGTATTAATTACTACGTCCCATGTTAACCCTTCAAGTCCTATAGTTGTATAAATTACCCTTGTTATTTGACGTTAAGCTTTCAAGCACCCTGGCTGCAGTTAAGCATTATGACATATTTTGAACAAATTTATCATATAAAAAATGTTTTTTATATATAATATGAATATATATTTATATATCAATGGTTTCTGCATAGCGTTGCATTTTGCCACGCAGTTGGTGTTAAGTGTTACCATAGACATCCCTGTATCATATGTCGGTGTGACACAATGGGTGTTGCAGTTTCTGGCATGGCACAGCACATGCAGTTCTGCTATACAAGAAACATCGACCTAATGTTGGATTAATGTTGGTCATTCCTTGAAGACGATGGGCAAACATTAATCCAACATTGCGTCGAACGTTCTGAACTTTCATTTGAGATATACTAAGGTATTTTATTCGCCTTGACTATCGCTGTATCTGAGGCGGACATTTTGCGGTCTGCTGTCCCCCCTGCTTGTCATATTCTTCACGGCCCATCCGTCTCCTGCGTCCGCCCTACCACGGCTGACTGACGGCACCCTTTGGTTGTCAGTACCTACAATTCCTGGTAGTATTTTCTCGCTGAATCGACCGTCAACGTAAACAATGAACGAGTGCCGACCTGCGACAGGTTCTAGTGTAAATCAATTTGTGGACACTTAAAAAAACATGTCTCTCTTATCATTCGTACTCCAGAGCCAATTTTCACTCAATACCGCGATCCACAACTTTAAGGTGGTAAAAAGCACGCACATTTGTTCAAAATGATATCACGTGATTAAGCGATCACGTTAGTGTCGATAATGCCTATCTGTGCAGTAAATTCAATTATGTTTCCCCTTTCTTCTCCTTTAATCTGTACAACACTGAAAAACTGAGCCTTATTTCAAAATACAGTTCACGCATCATATGTTTAACATTGTCACATGATGATGTTATTTTTTAGTTTACCATGACGACAGTATTGTTATCCCTTGGCAACCGTACGGGTAATCAAGCGCGGTGATCGACTTTAGTCGCCAGAATCTGACGTCTGCAGACGTCAGATTCTGACGTCTAAAGTCGATCCCGTCGCTTCAAGAGTAAAAAATATTTATAATGACCGTAGACCCATGACATAGGTATGATGGTTTCAAAATGAAAAAACCCCTTTGGTTTCCCTGGTTTATACAAAAATATTTCAGCGCTGAAGGGGTTAATCATGACAATCTGTCCACACACCTCTGTCAGCCCGGCCCTCAGCCTGTCCACGCCGCTGTCTGTCCGGACCTGTCCTCATTTATAACACGCTAAGTGACAGGCCCTGTAGCTACACCCGTCACCATGGTAACGGCATCCACGAGGCTACCGTGTGGACCCCTAACAGACGGTTGTCATGACAGCGTTTTCTACCTGACAGGTCGCCATGTGGCACCTTCTGTTGCGCCCAAGTGTGGCTGGACGCAAAGCCAGCGTCTTCGTCGCTGGCCCGACGTCCCGCCACACTTGTCCCGATATCTCCCCCTTTCCCGGGACCCATCTGATAACAGATGTGTCGGCCACTACCCCTTCCGCCTGGTAAACGGAGATTTTTATTAAATTTGACATCGTTCAATCGGTCACGGTTTCTTGTCAAATTCAGACTGATGCTTGTCCAGATTTGACACCCCCCCTGGTTTGTCACGCATTCACGGGTCTAGTTTCATATCGAATCTGGGTTTAGCATATACCGAGTTGGAGTCACTTTGCTGTTTTTGTCAAATTCAGCTTGATTTTGCTTCATATTGCGAGATTAAACTTAAAGTGAACTTATAATTCGTAGAAGTCTCGCCTTGGGAGACCAATAAGATTGCTGTTCAGCACGTCTTACTTTGAAAAAAAAATACTTTTCATCTGTATTTATTTATTGGGCTTTATATACACACTTATATACAATAATCGTGCCATTTTGAAATTGTCCAAAAATGTGTACACCGGGATTTTAAATACAGGTGAACAGCACCCTAACTAAGTTTTACATCCAGGATAAAATTTACCTGATTTACAAGGATGCTATGATAGATTGATAAAACTTTCTGTCAAATCTAAGGAATCTAAATTAGATTTCTTTTGTCAGATTATGGAGATAGTCTCTACTATCTCCATGGTCAGATCAAGGAGACTAAAAGATAATTTCCTTGGTCCTTCGATGCAGCTTTCTCCATATAATACCAGTAATCCATTGTCCGGCCATGAATGTTTAATTGTTAGATGTTTGATCCATTGGGAGTTAGGAGGGAACAGGTGTTTGACTTCACACAAGTACCGCTCATCTAACTCCGTCCCAATGTTGGGTCAGCGTCGCAGATGCTGGCACAGCATTGGGACAGAGTTGGTGCAACTTCCCGCTGAGAGTCGCTCATCCAAAACATACAGGATGGATAATGAATACTTGTACTGTGACGTCACTGTTATGTGCGCGCGCCGATACAGTAATGATATGTGTGACGTCACTGTAATGATATGTGTGACGTCACAGTGATGATATGTGTGACGTCACACTTGTGATCTGTTACAGTTACTTTGATCATGCCTCCAGGACCGTTACTATCTGATGTAGATGGAGAGATTAGATATGTCTATTCCTCCTCATTATATACATGTTAACCTGCACTTACACTCGCACATATAATGGCTCTTTCCATTGAAATCTTTTTGTTACTTTATGTACAAAGGTTTTTCTATGCTATGGAACCTGCTCCATATTTATACCGGTATTAATATAAAATATGCTCCATATTTTTAACGTTTAAGTCTGTACTGACCAGTATAAATATGGAACTTCTTCGGTATAGATACTGAAAATAGTATTAAAATAATCCAAATGAGAACGTTCGGATCTTTCATCCGAGATATTAACTACACTATTTTTTAATAAAATCCGTTTCTGTGTAGCTTGAAATCGGGTTTGCGTCGCCAGGTGAATGAAAATGAGAGATAAATGCATTTATTTACTGGAATGCAGTAGGATAGTATATGTTGACTACTTCCTTTTAAATACTTTTTTTATGGTGAATGCTACCACATTCAGTGGTGAATAATAGGACATCTGTAACTGGAAATTGCAGGTAGTTTTTTTAAAGAAACAGTTTCAATAATGCCGCCTGTAATTTTATAAATTGACTCAGCTTCCATTATAGTACGTTCTCAAATACCAAATAATTTGCAAATTTTCTGTATGACTTTGCTCAGATTGTTATGTTTATGCGATAACAGTATCAAATAAAAAAAGTAACAAGAACAATTGACCAGTAACCTATAAATACCCATGTCATATATATTCACTGTGAAATATATTTCATTTAATTATATTTTGAAATTAATTGAGGAAAACATGTAACATTCTATCAAATACAAGGTGTTGTTACCTTTCAAAGCGACTTAATTAGGCCGAAATCATCATTTTTACTTTGGCCCCATTATATGTTCTTAACTTTTTAAAATGTCCATAGACACCATTCCGATAGTACTTTGAAAAAATCGCATTTACTAGTTGAAAGAGAAATAAGAGTCAGATTTAATTTCCTACATCGATGTCCAAAATAAGAAATAGGTGAAAAACTGATAAACGTTTTTTTGGTACACCTGCTACTTTGCCAAAACAATGTTTTGAAAAAAAAAATCACTCAGGTTGAAATTTCTGTAGAAAGTCACATCTCACTTTCCCTGACAGCTAGAGGGTGCCTATCAGTGTAATAAGTGAATAGACACATGGAGGTATCGTTAATTTGGGTCTTATATAACAATGATGTAACTTATCACTGACTGCAGAAAGCATGAAAAGAACAGAGACACAACATATGTAAATTAGGACGGCATCAGTTAACACCAGAGCGTCGCAAAGGGTGTTTTGATTGGGAGGAACACCTCTTATTCTCTATTGATCTGTTGTTTCCGTAGCGTGATCTACACTGGACAAATTAAAAAATCTGATTATTTTATTTTATTTTGAGTGAGGTACTTTTTGTCTCAGTGATATGAAGTAAAATATACAATATGTTTTCTCGAAAAATAATTGAATAAACTTAAATTGTCTTTTCTTAACCCTTGTTTTGCTGAGTTGCATGTTACTCTTTTTCATCATTTAAAGCTGGAATTGCTAACGCTATTTCCAGCTTCAAATGAATGAAAAATATATTATTTATGAAAAATAGACATCTCCCAAATTAAATAATAATAATAATATACAGTTCTTATAGAATTATTTGATTAACTGAGTATCAGCCTCACAATATGTTACAAATTTAAGTGATATTATTTAGTCTGAAATTTTTGTTTGAAAACGTATATATACGGTCTCAGCAGCACAAGAGTTAACATGAAGGTAATTTAAAGGAGGGTGAAAATTGTCAAATAACTCTGGATAAAGGTTAATCCTTATAGGGATGGTCCCCATTGTTCATAAAAAATATCTCCGCGCCATAAGGGTTAAGGTAATGATTGCGTGTTGATGACCACTTGATAAGCAGTACCTGCGTGTTGGTGACGACCACGCGCTATTACGAACCGCGTGACGATCGTCATCTGTTACATAACGTTATTGACGTCACCAGCGGCTGAGGCTTTGATGTTCTTCTGGTTGTTGCCCCACACTCACTATCTGATACCTGGAAATCACCTATTCATCACCCACGCCCTGTGAACTTTAGAAGTCCTAAACCTCACTCTAACCCTGTTTTTTTTTCAATTTATTCAAGCATATTTATATAGGGTAAAAACATTAGCCATCGGCTATTTTGTATATATGCCCTGTTTTATGACATACATGTACATGATATATAAAAACACCTACGGTATTTTAACAATTATCATAATATACAATAATTATAATAACTGAAATAGAAGGTACATTAAACATTTCAAATCACCAGCCGTTAATTTATGTATAAATCACCCAATCATCTTTATAAGTCATCACGTTATTCAGAATCGCGTAATGATGAACTACGCACTTCTGCCCGTTTTCTGATCAAATTTGAAATTCATTAGTGGAATAATCATACATCAATGATAACGAAATTATGCTAGTCCATGCTTGATAAAGAAGATTGTTAATCAAAACTTTTAAACAAATTGTTCTCTTTACATTAATTATTTAACCCCTTAAGAAAGCCCTAGAGACGTCTGATCATTTCTACATATTATTGTCACTGATAATACCGCGACCCACAACTTCAGATGAATGAAATTTACTCGTCCCTTTAGATTAAAAAGGGACGTACTCACCTTTGTTTAATTTGATAATTTTTCAATCTTGATTTCGTGACTGGTGTTATATGACGGCTTTGTTTACCTGGGGTAATTACACATCATAGTCACGCCGTCAACACAGTCACACCTGTCTTACTGTCTGTGTACATCTTAACCCTTTCGGTCCCGATTATATTCCGGTTTTCAAGTTTATAGGCTCATTAAGTATCACCTTTTACACTGGTTCAAGATAAAATGTGACATTAATCAGCAACATTTGGCAATAGTTATCCTCCATTTTGTCAAATCTGAATAATTTTCACTCACTTGAAGTTGTGGATCGCGTCAGGAGACACAACTTTAAGTTGGTGACATTCCAATTAAAAATAATCTGGCGATCAAAGGGTCAACCCTTTGTCAGCTAGGTAACCTCATTTATATTGTATTTTTGCATCACATTGCATATTTTTAAGAAAATTCATCGAGGGAAAAGAGGTATACACCACCACAAAAAATAAGGAAGTTTTGAGGTAAATGTTTTTTTAGATGTCCTGTTAATTTTATTTGTAATAAATAAACTTCTAAAATAAACTAATTAATTAAATCTGGGCGATGTCTTTTTTTTCCTTATCATAGCGGCCCCTATCTTAACAAGAATGTTTGATGATAAGACCTCGCTCTTAAAAGGTTGATGAGTTAAGTATACAATGCGCGCGGACAGGTGTACAGGTGTCATTAAGGGGGACCGCCTAGCTTTGATGTTGCCGCCCCTAGGACAAAGTAGTCATTTTCACTTTATATCTGATTATATGTTAGCACTGCATTGTGATGCTGCACACTGTAACGCAATGTCCTGCCAGATAGACCCTCTCATCCCACGGTCCGTTCAAGTTGCCCAACCAAATAAACACTTTAACCCTTGTCCTGCTAGGCCCGTATTAAATAAAAACATATTGTACAATTTGGGACTCTACATTTCGCGCGCCATCCAACGTAGGAAAGATTCATTGACAAAAGTGATGTGATCCATATCGTGGACAGACTTCTTTGAATACTTTTTTTTATATGACCATGTATTCGTATTATGTCTATATAATATTTTTTTAGTACATGTAAATGTATACAGATTTATTTGAATGATATAATTTGTTTTTAGGACATGTAAATGTACGTGATTTTGCCGATACAATGTTAATTGTTGTGCAAATAAATTGTATTTTTTTTTTCTTTTATAATATACGGTTTCAAACATTTTATATCAATAGAAATATCACTAAATTTGATAAAACAGTCCTTAGTAGCCGTAGATGCTTAGAAAATCCAATAATTCAACATTGGAGATATTTATCTTTTATAAATGTCAATACTTTTTGTCATCGGAAGCTGGAGAACGAATGGGGTTTTAGGCCACCTTCATGTACATATAGGCTGATGACACTGCCCTCCAGACACAGGTTTCGAAATTCGAGCCCTGGTGTTCTGAGGCCGAGCACGCTACCTTTCGGTCACAGAGGCTCCCCACAATATTGAATCTTCACGAGTGTACAGTCTATGACTGCCCAGCAAACACAAGACATTCACCCAATGTTGTTTTATTGTTGGGCTAGCTTCGCGTGAATGCCTCGTGTTTGCGGGGTGAGAGAATATCTGCCAGACAAACTACAGACGGGTGCTAACAGGGGGATTATCCCCATCCCCCCCCCTCTAGAGGATCGAAGCTAACAGGAGTCACTCTCTCTCCCCATAGACATTCTTCAGTTACTGCTGTTTGACTTAGTATTGAAGTCCCGCTAACTAAGCGTATCTTCATCTCCACCTAAACCACACACTCCACACACCACCACTGTCAATCAATTACATTCAAGTGGATCAACTATTTACTTGAAAAAAAGTGAAATCACAAGTAACTTCAGATCCAATGATAAGTGGATCTAAATTGTTAAAATCATATTTAAAAAAATTAAGTACACTGTTTCAGCATAAAGTTTATTGTAAATTTTGAGGATTTTTTTTACATATTTGTAGTTTTCATGTCTAAATTATCACTAGACACTCAGAGTAAATTTTAGATTGTCAAGTGCCTTGTTTTGTAATGTTTATTATCTATATTTGTATCTAAAAGCCACCGAAATTTATAATTTGTTTATTTTTAATCAATATAGATATTCGCTTATTGAACCTGGAAATCGTGAATGTGAAACATTGATTAAAAACGACAAAAAATGTCTATATTATTCCCTTAGTATTTGCGCTGAAATATTTTCATACTAACCATACAGTCTAAAGGTTTCAATTTGTAATCATCATAAATGTCTTAGTTAGCTCTTTTCGCTACATGTTATGGGTCTACGGCCATTATAAATATTTTTCTCTTTCATGCGTGGACCGACTTTAGACGTCAGAATCAGACGTTTACAGGATTAATAAAAAGAAATGCAGAATAGTGAATGAAAAATTGTAACAGACAAACTTCTCCGTGATGATTCACTCAGAAAGACAAGGGTTAATGGGTGTTATTTTATCATTCTCCAAGACTTGTGGGGTCTTCCCCTCGCCTTATCTGTACGTCAACACTGCCACTAATCCATGACTGTCTGCCAGGCGTCAATTATAGACGTCCTAATCCCTAAAGTCAACTTAATTAATAGCTATTTAAGCGGCCGATAAACTCACAACCCATAGCGAGAAGCAAGTAATTGGTCAATAATTTTACCCTTTCGTTTTTAAATCGTCTTATTACCTGATCAAATCACAGTTGTTGGGAATGAAAAGAGTGTTTAAACATCAAATGCTTGTTCTCAAATTAAACAAATATATATTAATTTTCACCCACTTGAAGTTGTGGGTCGCGGTAGCGAGACACAACTTCAAGTGGGTGAAAATTCTTTAACTCAGCGCTCCAAGGGTTAACTTTCACCTATCTATTAGTATTGAGGTGAACTACTGCAGCTGTTAATTTATTGTTCTTCTACCAATATCACACGCTGAGAGGGTATGGCACTAAGCCATGATTAACCATAATCTATGACTAAACCATAATGATGTAGGCCCATATCACTGGGCCCTCGGCCCTAGTTACCTGCCTTATCTCAGACGAGTGTCCAACCCAGAATAATTATCAATCAACTTTAGCTCTAATTAGACCAATTACTGGCATCGTTCCACAAAACATCAAATGAGAGAACTGTTCCTTTTACATCCAATTTCTTTCAAATGTTAAGTATAATCAAGGTTATATGCAGTTTTTATGGAGGTTATATGGAACCTATGTAACCTTCCTTGTATAAACTTTTTCTAATAAAAGTTCTATGATATACTGTATATAATTAAACAATTCAAATCATATGTAATATTTTCAATGGTAATACAATAATTTGACTTGCTCAGGAGAATGGGGTTCGGTACCCGGTCTCGGCGGTTTGAAAGAAACAAACAATGTTTCTTCCCCACCCACGTGTTAAAGTCAGTATTGTGGGGAGCCTCCGTGACCGAGAGGTAGCGTGCTCGGCCTCAGACCGCCAGGGCTCGAATTTCGAATCCTGTGTCTGGAGGACAGTGTCATCTCAATCATCTCACCATCCTCAGGAGGTTCTCCTGGCCCAGTTTAGCCTATATGTGCACAAAGGTGGCCTAAAACCCGATTCATTTTATTGCCCAGGTTAATTACTGCCTTTCACAATTTAAGCTATTAAAATACCGTCCTTTAAATGACAAATTATTTCCACGCACAATTCCAACTGAAAGTACACTGAAAATTAATTCAAAGTGCTGTAAATTGTACTGGATATTATTATTATGCTGATTTCCGAATCCAAAACTAAGCCCTTCGTGCCTGATTCATCAAGCCTGACGCATCATTCTAGTGATTTATCAGGCGTTATATTTTAGAAAGCAGGTAGTTCTTTATTTTGTAAAGGATCATTATCATAAGCTATCACGACCCATACCAACGAATCTGAATCTTTAATCATTCTGATACTGTCTACCTGGCAACAGAATATATTATGCTGATGAGCTCAACCCTTAAAGTGCCAAGGCTCGCTTTAACCCTTACAGCACGCGGATCGACTTTAGTCGTCAGAATCTGAAGTCTGTAGACGTCAGATTCTGACGCCTGAAGTTGATCCCCGCACTGTAAGAGTAAACAATTTATAATGGCCGTAGACCTATAACATAGGTATTCAAATGAATCAGAAAGAGCTAACTAAGACATTTATGATGATTTCAAATTGAAATAAATGCTTTAGTTGCGATGTTTCTTTTAAATTAATTCAGCGTTTTAAGGGTTAAGCTGATGAGCTGAACCCTTAAAGTGCTAAGGCTCGCTTTAGGCTTTTTCTTTCTGTCCTTCAAAATAGATAAGAGCATTTGAAGAGTAATGCATCACATTCACAAGATTGACCTGATTGTATTCTGATGCAAGCTATGCATAATATATGATTAATTGGTGCCCATTTTGAAGTTGTGGGTCACGGTAACAAAACACAACATTAAGTGGGTATTGTGTAACACTTTTTACCCTTACAACGCTGAAATATTTTTCTATAAATCATGGAGATCAAAGGTTTTTTTCAATTTGAATTCATCATAAATATCTTATTTAGATCCTCCTGATTCATTTGAATTACAAATATTATAATGGTCGTAGACCCATAACATAGGTATTCAAATGAAGCAGAAGGATCCAACTACATGTGGGCGATTCCGTGGATGTCGTACGGACATCCACGGGTTATATCTCGGCTTAGGCAAATAATCTTAGGGCTAGAAAAAGAAATAATATCCAGTTTCATATAGACTCCATGTACAAATATATGTAGAAAAAAAAATGACGGAAAATAACACAGATCGTCCTAAATCGGAGAAAACGTGAGATGTCGTACGGACGCACAAAAAACAATTACATTTGCAAATTCATGTTTAATTCGAAAACTCTATGAGTTGAGCAATGATTTTTTCCCCACATCCTGTTGGATCAATTTCTCAGGGTGTTCTAAAGAGTGAAAAAACATAATTTAAACAGATAATGCATTGGTAATAGACAAGGTCACAATGAAAAAATGAAAAAAACATGTCGTACGGACATTTTGGAATATGTTGTACGGACGTCTCTGAAAAATGTCAGTTGTGGCTATGCAAAAGAGTGTTCACTTTGATTTTTCATTTGAGTATGGCGAAATAGTAAACTTAGATTATTATAATGTGAATAATAATCTATAGCTGGGTTAAAATTTCAGTTTTAAATAAATTAAAAACGAAAAATATTTAAAAAATATAATATCAGGTCTTAATTGTGGTATAGAATTTTGTTAGAGTGTCTTATTTGTCATATGTGAATACTGATAATTATCATGAATATAATAATGTGCCCATTATAATAACATTCTGTAGATCTTGCAGCTGCTTCACAATTTCTGTAGGGCTTTTGAATGTCCTTTTTGGAAGGCCACACTTAATATACGGTATGTCGTACGGACAACACAGTATAATGTTCGAAATCACACATGGCATGTATGTTTTTTTAAAATTATTTTCAAAATATACGTTGAATGCTATGTTTTTATGTTGCTCTATTATATGCTATTAAGGGACTAAACAAATACATTTTTTAATGTTGCAAATCATCATGACTTGTATACGGGTACTATTTTTTAGCTCCCGCCGTCACCGTAGGTGAGCGAAGGGAGCTATGGATTCTACCTCCGTTTTTTTTTGGCCTCTTCTTTTGCCTATAACTTTGTGAGAAAATAAGCTAGGATAACAATTTTTGGTATGTGGGTTACTTCCAGGGGGCTAATGGACGGGTTAAAATATTTTTAATCTGAATTCAATACGCAAGGTTGCAGAGGAGAAAATGATGATGTGACGGCGTTGGGCCGTTGGGCCGTTGGGCCGTTGGGCCGTCCGTAAACAATTCGTTTCCGGAGCATATCTCTGAAAGTACTTGTCCGATTGTCTTCAAATTTTACACACAACACCCCTAGGGGGTCTAGTTGTGCCTTTTGGGGTATTTGAACTTTGACCTACTTCTGGTTCAGAACTATGACCTATTTAGACGTTTTGACGCGCACTTCGTTTCCGGAGCAGATCTCGAAAAGTACTGGGCCGATGACAGTCATATTGCACATACATGTTCTCTAAGGTCCCTAGTTGTGCCTTTTCAGGTTTTTGGACCTTGACCTTGAAGTTGACCCAGCACTTTGACCTAATTTATAACATCGGTAAATCCGACTGAAAGATTTTGCAGAATATCATGAAAACCGCTCAAGATAGCTACACCATTACTATAAAACAAATTGTGAGGTTTCAGGAGAGGATGCATCTTGAAAAATTTCAAGTCGATAAAATAAAAAATGGCCGCCTATCGGCCATTATTCACCTCGACAGGCCTGATATTGCGGAATATCATGAAAACCGCTCAAGATAGCTACACCATTAATATCAAATAAATTGTAAGGTTTCAGGAGAGGATGCATCCTGAAAAATTTGAAGTTGATAAAATTCAAAATGGCCGCCTATCAGCCATTATTCACCTCGACAGGCCTGATATTGTGGAATATCATGAAAACCGCTCAAGATATCTACACCATTACTATAAAACAAATTGTAAGGCTTCAGGAGAGGATGTATTTTGAAAAAATTCATTTTGTCAAAGTTCAAAATGGCCGCCAATCGGCCATTATTCACTTTCACATGGCCGTTATTTGGTAAACCGTGCTAGATGGCTAGACCATTACTATAAAACAAAATGTGTGATTTCAGGAGAGGATGCATCTTGAAAAAATTCGACTCGATAAAATTCAAAATGGCCGCTTATCGGCCATTATTCACTTTCACATGGCCGTTATTTGGTAAACCCTGCTAGATGGCTAGACCATTACTATAAAACAAAATGTGTGATTTCAGGAGAGGATGCATCTTGAAAAAATTCGATTCGATAAAATTCAAAATGGCCGCTTATCGGCCATTATTCACTTTCACATGGCCATTATTTGGTAAACCGTGCTAGATGGCTAGACCATTACTATAAAACAAAATGTGTGATTTCAGGAGAGGATGCATCTTGAAAAAATTAGACTTGATAAAATTCAAAATGGCCGCTTATCGGCCATTATTCACTTTCACATGGCCGTTATTTGGTCAACTGTGCTAGATGGCTAGACCATTACTGTAAAACGAAATGTGAGATTTCAAATGAGGATGCATCTTGAAAAAAATTGACTTGATCAAATTTAAAATGGCCGCCTTTTCGGCCATTATTCATTTTCACATGGCTGATATTTGGTAAACCGTGCTAGATGGCTAGACCATTACCTGATTACTATAAAACAAAGTGTGAGTTTTCGGGGGAGGATGCACCCTGAAAATTTTCAACTTACGAATTCAAAATGGCCGACAATCAGCATTATTTACCTCGATAGGCCTGATAGCAGGTGAACCGTGCTAGATAGCTAGACCATTACTATAAAACAAAATGTGACGTTTAGAGAGAGGATGCCTTTAAAAAACTTTCGACTCAATCGAATTCAAAATGGCCGCCTATCGGCCACTATTTACTTTCACATTGCTGATATTTGTTAAACCGTGTTAGATAGCTGGACCATTACTATAAAACAAAATGTGAGATTACAAGAGAGGATGCATCTTGAAAAAAATTGACTCGATCAAATTCAAAATGGCCGCCTATCAGCCATTATTTACTTTCACATAGCCGGTTTTTAGTAACCGTACTAGATGGCTAGACCATTACTATAAAACAAAATGTGAGATTTCAGGAGAGGATGCATCTTGAAAAATTTTGACTTGATCAAATTCAAAATGGCCTCCTATCGGCCATTATTCACTTTCACATGGGCGATATTTGGTAAACCGTGCTAGATGGCTAGACCATTACTATAGAATGAAATGTGAGATTTCAGCTGAGGATGCATCTTGGAAAATTTTGACTTGATCAAATTCAAAATGGCCCTCTATCGGCCATTATTTACTTTCACATGCCCAATATTTTGCAAACTGTGTCAGATGTTAGTCCATTACTATAAAACAAAATTTGAGGTTTCGGGGGAGGATGCACCCTAAGTTTTTAACTAATTTATATCGAATTCAAAATGACCGTAAATCAGCTATTAGTTAACTCGATTGGCCTGATATCGGGTAAACCATGCCAGATAGGTAGATCATTACTGGGATACTGATTAGGATCATTAATTTCAATGGAGGTTTGCAATCTCTGACAGACTGTCTAGTTCTTATCTTACTCTTAGACTGGGCTTCTTAGACCTAGTTGTCTTGCGTCTTGATTTTTGACCTAGACTAGGACTACATTAATAGCCCTATACAAAATTGCTTAAATCAAATTCTAATTCGGAGCGGGAGCTCCTGGACTTATGTAGTCTTGTTTCAATATATATATATACAAAAAAAAAAAACAGGAAAATATATTGCATGATGCTGGCCATTATATGTAATTATGCATTTGAGTTATGGCACAAAAAATGCATATGCACTGAAGACAAAAATATTATATTAATTTATTTTGTGAATCTAAATTGTTAACTGAAGTTGATCCGAAAAAAAAGATAAAGTTTCATCATATAAACAAGCTTGAAAAATACAAACTAGACAGACAGCCTTTTACATCTATTAAATTGGTAAAACAATTGTACATGTTGTACAATGCATTGTACATGTTGTAGAACATAATTTGTTTAGAACATAATTATAGTATTTTCACAGTGAAAATATTTATTAGCAGATTATAGAGATACTCATGATAGTTCTATCTTTAGTATAAGCAGAGGCAGATTCCAAAATATATATGTGGGATACCCCTAATAGCTGTAAAACTTGATATGTATTTCTCACTAAAATATTTATGTATCCATCTCTGATTCAATGTCAAACAAGCCCTAGGTGCACTCTTTTAGTCAATAGATTTGTTAGTTATGAAAAACCTTTTCAAATAAATGGTGAAGTTTTATACAAAAAACAATTAACATATTCAAAGGTGGATATTATCAATAAAATGTACAGGAAATGCTGTCCGTACGACATTTTATATGTCGTACGGACAGCATTGAAATGCCAATTGCATAAAAACAAATGATGTGAAATATTTTAAACAGAACCAGTCAAACCTTTGCTAATTAAGGAAAGAGGATTTGTAGTAACAAGATTAAGGTTGCAAAATTGATTAATTAATGTGGAAAAATTATGTTTCATATGTCGTACGGACAAATTATTAACATAGCATGGGCAAACATTTGGCACAAAACAACCAATGTGCTTAAATTATCAAATATTTTGATTTTACATTTTGCAGAAACATATTATATGATTAATTAAAGATAGAAACAATGTAAACAGTTCACTAATAGAAAAATTTTGATAAAAATAGAAAGAAACATGAAAATTAACTTCTGTGAAAAAATGGTAACAATGGTAATATGTTGATTTTTGGACATTTTTCAATGAAATAATTTTTAAAAAAGTTGCAACCATATTAGTTAAGGTAGTTTTGTATCATATTAGCCCATAATATAAAATTGTCAAGCTGTTTTCAAAATCAAGTTTTATTCACTTTGTGCATGGAATCGTCCATGTGTGTTATGGGTCTACTACGACCACTATATTATTTTTTACTTCTTTTAATGCGGGGATCGACTTTAGACGTCAGAATATCTAGTCGATCCCCGCGTGGTAGGGGCTGAGGGTTAATACGATATATGGTTAAATAGTTTTAAATTGATGCAGATATGCAGACACACACGAAGCCACTTCTCATTGTATGCATCTTTAACTCTTACAGTGCGGGGATCGACTTTAGTCGTCAGAATCTGACGTCTGTAGACGTCAGATTCTGACAACTAAAGTCGTCCCCGCACTGTGAGACTAAAATTATTTCTAATGTCCGTAGATCCATAACATAGGTATTCAAATGATTTGGAAAGTGGTAAATAATACATTTATGATGATTTCAAATTAAAAAACCCTTTGGTCTCCATGGTTTAAACGAAAGTATTTCAGCGCTTCAAGGGTTAAATTGATGCAGATATCTAGACGCACACGAAGCCACTTCTCATTGTATGCATCTTTAATTACACCAAGCTGAATGGATAGCACAGCTATGTAAACACACTGTAAACCAACTGTAAAACAAGCCATGAATAATTAATATTAATCACACCAACGGCAGCAACGTGAAGGCATTGACCTAATGTTGGTTCAATGCTGGGCCGCCGTCTACGACGTCGGCCCACTATTGTACCAACATTAGTTAGCGTCTCGTGTTTACCTGGGCAGGTTGTTGAAACTGACACGAGTATGGCAAGTCAATGGAGCATAAAGCCCCACAATGCTGAGTATGGCAAGTCGATAGAGCATAAATGCCCACAATGCTGATTGCAGTTTAAACAGTTTGCTCTGGCACATAACGCATTGTAACGGGATTCATTACTAGTAATCAATACCGCCCAGTGACGGCAAACGGCCGTAACTCAAGAGGTGCCAATACTGTACATCTGGTGATATGCGCGAGGTATTAATTTTCGCGAGGAGGACAAATTCACGAATTCAAGAATCTCGTGAAAATTATCATTATCGCGCTACCAAATGAAATGAATCGGGCTTTAGGCCACCTTTGTGCACATATAGGCTAAACTGGGCCAGGAGAACCTCCTGAGGATGGTGAGATGATTGAGATGACACTGTCCTCCAGACACAGGATTCGAAATTCGAACCCTGGCGGTCTGAGGCCGAGCACGCTACCTCTCGGTCACGGAGGCTCCCCACAATACTAACTTTCACACGTGGATGGGGAAGAAACAATTTTGTTTCTTTCAAACCGCCGAGACCGGGAACCGAACCCCGGACTCTGGCGTGAAAGGCAGCGGTGCTAACCACTACCCTAGGGCCCCCGCCCTATCGCGCTACCAAAGATGATTAAAATTGCGAATTCTAAGCTTCGTAAAAAGTTCTAAAATCAGGAGTTCACGAAAAATTAAACACGCAAAATTTACTGTATCTACGATTTGGGCGATTCAGATACGATTTTAAACCCTTTAAACGCTGAAATATTTGAATATAAACCAAAAAATATGTTTTTTTTTCAATTTTAAATCACCATAAATGTATTAGAACTTTAGCTCTTTTCGCTTTATTTGAATACCTATATAATATGGTGCCATCATAAATATTTGCAGTTCGGGAATCGACTTTATACGTCAGAATCTGACGTCCCTAGACGTCAGATTTTGACGTCTAAAATCGGTCCCCGCGCTAAAAGGGTTACCATAGCTACGCTTGGCGAAATTATTCTGTCAGTATCAGTGTTTGAGGAGAGCACATCTCACTCTCTGCGCAGTGGTTTTCACTATGAGACGTATATCGGTATCAGCCCATATCGCACTCTAGCTGTAGTTTGAACTACAATGTATGACAGTTATGTCATGTGTAACTTGATCATGTGAGAAAATTCAAACTTTGTTCATTTTTCGTGCGATATTAGAAAATACAGCATGCCCAATCAGAAAGGTGTTCGCCTAAAGGCTCACACCGTATTCATTGGACTAGTGCTGTATTTTCCAATATCGCACTCGAATGAACACCGTTTGCATATCGTATCAGTTTATGAGAAGAACACACCTGATTCAGTATGCAGCAATAGTCGACCTTGAAAGGCTTACTATTGCTGCATACTGTACCAGGCTGCGTATATTATCTCTAATCGGTCCAGCTCCAATGTACAATGTTTCCCACAAGTGAATTAGCCGTTGTGCTGCAGAACCGTTTGTTTCTATTTTTCGTCATTTGAAGCTGGAATTGCTAACGCAATTTCCAGCTTCAAATGACTATTTTATTAAATTCGATGAAATTTCTATTGATTTTAAACATGCTTGGGACCGTATATACCTATAAGGGCCTAGCAATAAAAGGGTTTGTGTTCTGTTGTGAAATGACGATTCAAGGTAAAAAAATGAAATGAATCGGGTTTTAGGCCATTTTTGTCCACATACAGGCTAAATTGGGCCAGGAGAACCTCCTGAGGATGGTGAGATGAGTGAGATGACACTGCCCTCCAGACACATGATTCGAAATTCAAACCCTGGAGGTCTGAGACCGAGCACGCTACCTCTCGGTCACGGAGGCTCCCCACAATACTGAGTTTTACGAGTGGATGGGGAAGAAACATTTTTGTTTCTTTCAAACCGCCGAGACCGGGAAACGAACCCCGAATTCAAGCGTGAAAGGCAGCGGTGCTGACCACTACCCTAGGGCCCCCGCCCTACGATTGGGAGCTGGAAAGCCAGCCATGAGTTGTCAAATGAGAAGTAACTCCTGTTTGCATTTGCACAACAGAATTAACCTGATAAATACCGCTCACTTGACGGAAAGTGCGACCCCGACGGCCGTGAGATGTTGGTACAACTATGGCTGAATGATGGCGCAACGTTGTTAATGCCGGCCCACAGCTAATCCGACATTGTGGTTACGCGTGCTGGGGGGGGGGGGGGATATTGACAGGCTGAATGAGGTGGCGTTGATTGGCTGGCCCCTCCCACACCTCACACTAACTGACACAAAGTAGCTATTAGTGACAAGCTGTTTAAACTCACCCTTTCACCGCTATAACCCAGTTTAAAGAATAAATTTATCTCCGATTTCTCATACATTTAAATCTAGCCTTTATTCTTGTTCTATTATTCTGAGGTTGATTCGAATTGTAGTCACGATTGTGTGGCCGATTAACCCTTTAAATTATTCAATTTGAATTTTACCCACTTGAAGTTGTGTCTCGCTGACGCGATCCACAACTTAAAGTGAGTGAAAATTATTCAGATTTGACAATATGGAGGTCAACTGTTTTCAAATCTTGCTGGTTGATGTCACATTTTATCTTTAACATATTTAAAATGTGGCACTTAATGTGCCAATAAAAAATGAAAACCCGAATATATGCGGCACCAACACCTGTCTAAATTACTAACCTTTTAATAAGGACTGTAGTCGTTTTTATTAGTTGATTGAGTCAGTCATATTGGTAATTAAAAGTGCGGTTAAACATCAAGATTTGAAAATGTTTGGTCTCAAATTAAACAAATACGAGTAATTTCCACCCATTTGAAGTTGTGGGTCGCGGTAGCGAGACACAACTTCAAGTGGGTGAAAAATTAAATTTAAGAAGCTGGCGTATGAACGGTTAACCTATATAACAATAGCTTCATCGATTTTATCGATTTCGTGACTTCCGTACTCAAACCTGGCCATGAGGAGAAATCGCGTTTTCTTTCATTAAATTACACGAAATTAGTGTAAATAAATCCGCCACTTTTCAGATGTATAGCCATGATAGCTGGCTTATTTTCATTGTAGATTGTGTAGATGGTGGTGGTTGATTTGGTTCTGTGGATAGAGTTCACTGTTTTCCAAACAGGCACGAGTTCTTGACCCAATGTTGACTTAATGTTGATCCACCGTCAGCGACGGTGGGCCAACATTAAGTCAACATTGGGTCAATGTCGCGTCTTCACCCGTTTGTTGACAATGCTGCCGTACAAAGGCAAACAGCAGTAACTGCTTACTTTTCAAGTTAAGAGTTACTGCTGTTTGTCTTTGCATTGTAGAATGGCTTATGGTTAGTTAACTACATTAGCATCTCTAGTTACCGTTGTCAAGCAGCTGGCTGTAGCGGGGCCACCATAATCACCCCCACAAGCCACCCCCTAAACCACCCCCGGAACCACCCCCTAGGCAGATTTTGATGGAAGGGAAAGCTACTTAAAAATAACTAAGTGATGTATCAGAAAATTCAAACAAATTATTTGTATTTAGTTTTCAATATACAACAGTCTACATGTAAAATGTGAATTGGGCTACATTCTCTAGAATTATTCGGCTATAAGGAGAATCGCTTTTTCAGGTCTACCCAATGAGAAATATTCACGTGTAATAGGCCATTAATAAATTCATTCATTTATTCATTCATTCATTCATTCATTCATTCATTCATTCATTCATTCATTCATTCATTCATTCATTCATTCATTCATTCATTCATCCATCCATCCATCCATTCATTCATTCATTCATTCATTCATTCAATCATTCATTCATTCATTCATTCATTCATTCATTCATTCATTCATTCATTCATTCATTCATACTTTCATTAAGATGAATGAATTCATCCATGCTTTTTTCATTCCCTTGTATAATCCGGTAATTGGCTCTTTACCCTCCAGCCTGGCTGTGGCAGCCACTCATCAAATTGGCCTCAACCCCGACTCAATTTTCAAGACTTCACCACAAATTAGCCAGAATCAATGGGGGAAAAGTGTTTCCATTTTGTGACGTACTTTTGTTGTATCTGTTCCCTGTAATTGCACCTCAAATGGCGGTATTTCACCCTTGACCTTCTGGGGCCCCCTATATATGTATTTAACCCTCGTCTATAGACGTCAGATTTTGACGCCTAAAGTCGATTCCCGCACTGAAAGATTTATAATGGCCGTAGACCCATAAGATAGGTAAATATATGAAGCGAAAATAGCTAACTAAGACATTAATGAGGATTTCAAGAGTCCCGTTTTAACAATACAATTTGCATAATATGATATCTAGTCCAGCTGTCCTGTTGCATAAATCACTGCATGCTACATTTGTCTTTCTGTCTTCTAGTTGTGAGAGCTCTCTCTCAATACATTTCCCAGATTTAGCAATATAGTTTCAGAGAAATGGACCATTAAATTTGATGATTTAAGCCTCTGAGATCGTATTAGTAGATCGCCAGGGTGAAGAGCGTCACACTGTGACACTAAACCTTATTGTGGAGATCAGCCGTGTCCGGCATCCCAGCTAATATGAGATATAGAGCTAATGTTGGTTCAATGCACGCCCATTGTCTGCGACTTTGGCCAGCATGAAACCACCATTAGCTGATTATCTCCTGTCAGCTGTGTGCAATATGAGATGATTATGACGCCGGCCTGTAATCACTAAATGATCATATCAGCGGTGTCAACGTAAACATTTCACTTTTTATCAGAGTAGGAGGGGGGGGGAGACAGATTATGGCTGAGTAGAAGTCGTTAATTTACTACATTGACCTTTAAACCGCTACATTTAAAAATGAAATTTTCATCCGCAATTTTGTAGTTTGACCGAAAAATAAAAGAGTTGAAAACCGCAATAGACGTGATTAGCACAATCAAGGTTAACCCTTTCAGCGCGAGGACTGACTCTCTCGAACCTCTCGCACCGAAAGAGTAAACTATTTATAATGGCCGTACTCTCTTGTCCCCAATGGACGAACCGGTTCATTTGTTAAAACCATGGAGATAGTAGAGTTACTATCTCCATGTTAAAACGGAAGCCTATTCTGCATACAGGTTCGTTTGTTGTGGTCAGGTTTTTTTTTTTTTTTTAAGGATTGCGCCCACAGCAGGCTGAGCTTGGTGTATTTGAGCGACTATATTGGACGACTATAGTCGCCCATAGCAGTGTAAGAGTTAAAACATATTCTCTTCTAGAATGTGGTTCAAGGCAAGGATTAGATATATGTACACAAATAGCTGGATAAACGATTAATACAAAATGCACAGAATAAAAGGATTGTTCAACTTTGTCTCACATACTCGACATAGTTATCATGATGAGATTTTTTTCCAAGAGGTGTTTTTTATCGTTGACAGGTTCTAATAACAAAAAAGGAAGATTTTTCCAACAGGTGCTTTTATTCCGAACGCTCTTCTATTAGGGACAAGAGAGTAGACCCATAGCATAAGTATTCAAACGAAGTATCATAGATGACTGATATCTTAGTTAGCTCTTTCCGCTTCATTTGAATACCTATGTTATGGGTCTACGGCCATTATGCATTTTTTCATCGTTTCAGCGTCGGGATCGACTGTATAAAGACGGTCCCCGCGTTGCAAGGGATAAGTGAACTATGTTTCCATTGTAGGAGCGGAATGATTGTGACATTAAATCTGTAGATGCGATTATACCGTTAGGATTCTGTTTTTGTCCGGGGATAATTCTGTACATACACAGCTGTTCTGTGTAAATTAATACCTTTTTTATTGTGATTTTGTTATCTAGTGTATAGGTTTTTACACAGGGCCTACATGGAATCAGTTAAGAATGAAAAGTAACATATCTATTAGGTGAACTATAACGTCCTTTGTTGGATATTTCAACTGAGTAATTAGCCTGCAACATTAACCGGGGACCGACTTTAGACGTCAGATTCTGATGTCTAAAGTCCTTCCCTGTACTGAAAGAGTAAAATATTATAATGGCCGTAGACACATGACATAGATATTAAAATAAAGCAAAAAGAGCTAACTATGACGTTTATGGTTATTTAAATTGGAAACCCACTTTAGTATCCACTATGGTTTATACAAAAATACTTCAGCGTTGAAAAGGTTAAACCCGTAAATGAGATGATGGCGCCAGGATTCTGTTCTTGTCCCGACTACATCTGTACATACACAGATTAAGTGCTGAAAATAAAAAAGAAGAGCATTTATTATTTTTTTCAGCGCGGGAACCGTCTTTATACGCCATAAATAGACGTCTATAGACGTCAGGTTCTGACGTCTAATGACAGTCCCAGCACAGAAAGAATTAAAAAAATTACAATCGTCATAGACCCATAACATATGGTATTCAAATGAAGCGGAAAGAGCTAACTAAGAAATGTATGATGATTTTAAATTGAAAAACACATTTGTCAACAGCATTTATACAAGCATATTTCAGCGCTGTAAAGGTTGAGTAAGTTGTGTTTTCGTTGTTGCATATATGGACTGAATGGTTTCGATATTAACCCTTTAACCGCCGGTGCCGCATATATTCGGGTTTTCATTTTTTTTTAGCACATTAAAAACCACCTTTTCAAAATGTTGAAGATAAAATGTGACATCAATCAGCAATATTTGAAAACGGTTGACCTCCATTTTGTCATATCTGAATAATTTTCACTCATTTGAAGTTGTGGATCGCGTCAGCGAGACACAACTTCAAATGGGTGTAAATTCAGATTGAATAATTTGGCGGTTAAAGGGTTAAAATCTCTGTCAAGTGAGATGATCATTAGGATGCTGTTAGGATCTGTGATTTTTCCGTGCCTGTACTTACAAGTCCAAGTGCCGAAAATCACAATCAACATTTATTGTCTGAGTAAGATACGTTTCCTTTGTTGGATAAATTTTAATTGAATATTTCTCTTTGATTCTGATTTTTAACTCGTCTGTAAATGAGATGATAGGATTCTGTTTTTGTCCCGTCTACATCTGTACCTACACAGATGTGGTGCTGAAGGAGGGGGGGGGGGTGTAAACTGATCCGTTATTTGTTGTGGATTTCGCTGCGTCCAGTCACCCCGTCGACATCCTCAGCGAAAAACCCGTTCATCTGTGACGTGCTCCATCTGACACAGGACGTTTACCCAGTGTTGTTTCAATGTTGGGCCAGCGTCGAAGACGATGGCACAACATTAAAACAACAGTGTTTCACTTTTTCTTCTGTATCCAACACAGCCCCTACGTTCAACGTTGGCACGACACCGGCCCAATGCTTCCAGAATAAGCCCGGCATTGTGACAGCATTCGCCCGACATTGTGCCAGTTCTAGGCTCGTGCTTCCGGTCAGCTGATCCGTGACGCATGCGCAGAACGAGAACGTGAGGTACATTTATACAAACAGGGCCTGATTTACATCCGGGTGATCTGCAGTCAGATGCCCGGATGATTAACGTCAACTGGTGTGGTTGTGACGCTCTTTGTCCAGTTTAGCCTAGAGGTGGACAAATATAATTTTCCTCTGCCCCCAATATTCCACCAACAGCTCTTTATGTGGAAAAAACTCTGTTTTGGATCACCTTCCATACTAAAAAGCCCCTACTGGAAATATTTTTTATGAACATTTTAGGAATATATATTTTTTTCACAATATTTCTGAGCACTTTTATCTGAAAGTCAACACATGGTCTGAGATCATGTTTTTTATCTATCATCAGCTCATACATAATAGTTTTGTCTAAGAGCATGACAAGCTTTTCAAAGTTTAATTTGCAGAAAAATGTTACAACCCAGAATATAATGAGGTATTATTGGGGGTTGTGGGCAAATTCACAATATAAGAATTTACTAAAGAAGGCTTACAAAGGCATCCCCTCTCTCTTTACTAATAATCCCAACTGTACTGCTCTGACAACCAAAACCAAGAAAGTTTTAAGGCCGGTCTAATATGAATTGAGTTTTGCTCTACTTGATGCTAGTTTTGGCTTTTGTGCTGGATGTCAAACGTATTAACTCTTTAAGTCCTCACGATGAATTAAGGCATCATTTTACATTCCTGAAAACAGACTTAATTTTCCTACAACCAAGGGTTTTAGAAGGAAAATTTCCATGAAACTGGTTAACCAATACATGGAATTTTTTTTTTTTTTGAACCACATCAAATGATCTTCATCCACTACAAGTCGGGAATTGCAACAGCAATTCGCGGCTTGTAGTGGATAAAGATGACTATGGTAAATTCAGGCTTGATAGGGTTGAAGGTGCAGGTCATCTATATTTGACATCCTAATGCACACATTTGTTATTACCATCGCATAGTTGTACAATTATTGTATTTATTTGTGTATATGAAGCCTAAAAAAGGTGTTTGCATTTTCTGATTCCACCGAACAAGAGGGTTAAGGTCTCACCCAATGTCGATTGACTTTGGCCAACATTAATCCAACATTGGACAAATGAATATCTCCCTTTTCTGGGCTATGATTGTAATTTGTTTGAATTGTATGCCAGGAATTGTCCGGAGGTTGTACATGTAGTTAAATTTTGAACAAGTAACGGGATAAATGCTTCAACAGGAGGCGTTTCCATGACAACGTCTGTCCAGGTCAAGCTTCAAACACTGTGATGACCCCCGGCTTGACCTTTCTTGTGACCCAAAGCTTGACCTTTGTGATGACCCATAATGTACCGCAGGTTGACCCCCTAATGAGCTCTGCAGACAAAACACTATATTCGCCGATTTATTCTGCTCGGACACGAGCTCTATAATAATTCACTTCTGCTTTCTAAAGACCCGGTTACACGGGTCATATATGAAAATAATCTGGAAGCTAAAACTAAAACGGCAACTAACCACAAACTGGAGTGATCAAAGTGATTCTAGCCTGGCTTGTAACCTGGAGGTACCAGGTTCGAATCCCCGTCGGGACGGATATTTGTCATCGTGTTTGTGCATATATAGTGCTCCAAGCTGTTCGAAGGCATGGATTGTACAGTGCTGCCTATGTGTACTATAAAGAACCCTTATAAAGAACCTTTCGAAATAACGGTAGGACATAGCCCCGGCTTCTGGCTTTCTTCTGTCGCGATATTGCCATGATTGCGCAGAAAGCGACGTGAAGCAATGTTCCATATATATCTGTATGTGTCTGGAGGACAGTGTCATCTCATTCATCTCACCATCCTCAGGAGGTTCTCCTGGCCCAGTTTAGCCTATATGTGCACAAAGTAGGCCTAAAGCCCGATTCATTTCATTTCATTTATATATTCGACACATTTCACTGCAAAGCTTTATACTGATTGGCCAAGAGGTTCTTTTGGTCGGGTCCAGACTTGAAACATCGGTCGAGAAATGAAAATCAGTCCCAATAAATAAAATGAAATGGGATTTAGGCCCCCTTTGTGCACATATAGGCTAAACTGGGCCAGGAGAACCTCCTGAGGATAGTAAGATGAATGAAATGACACTGTCCTGCAGACACAGGATTCGAAATTCGAGCCCTGGCGGTCTGAGGCCGAGCACGCTACCTCTCGGTCACGGAGGCTCCCCACAATACTGTCTTTCTCACGTGGATGGAGAAGAAAAAAATTTGTTTCTTTGAAACCGCCGAGACTGGGAACCGAACCCCGAACTCTGCGGTCAGTCCCAAGAAATCGTCGTGGAGTGGTCACCTGCTGTCTAAAGGGAGTTTAGCACAGCAGCTGCGACGGCAGGAACAATGTGTCTCCTTACTAAGTAAAAACGTGATCAAAGGGGTGACAACTCTAATAGGAGGTTTCTATGATCCATAGGAGCTGAAAATGTGGGTCTTCATTCATATGAAAATAATAAACCGTTTTCAGTGTGGCGTTCGACTTTTTAGCGTCAGAATCCGATGTCAAAAGTCGATGACCGCACAAAAATAATAAATATAGGTATATATAAACATGATAGCCGGCCGTAGACAATTCTAAAACAGGTTTTCAAATAAAGCAGAAATAGCTAGCTGACACAGTTATGACCGTTTAATGTAACACATTTTTTGTGAAAATCAGGTTTATGTTTAGTTTTTATGTTTTTATGTTATAGTCTCTGGCCATATTATCTAGACACATTATGTATTATTATTCTTTGGGATCAAATATTTGTTATATTTGAAACCAAAAAAAATAACACGTATATATCATCTTTAACACTTACAGCGCAGGGATCATCTATAGACTCAGATTCTGACGTCTACAGTCGACCCCCCCCCCCCCACTGATAGAGTAAACAATTTATAATGGCCGTAGAAAAAAAACCTTTGGTCTCTATGGCTTTTTATAAAAATATATCAGCGTTTTAAGGGCGTTTTAAAGCTGTGATTCTAACATGTGGTGTTTTTTAGCTTGGTTATCTAAACTCTAAACCCCCCTCCCTAGTAAACACAAAACATTTGTATAACATTGTAAAATTTTGGATCAACCTCGTATACGTTGGGCCGACGTTGTACAAATGTTATACAAATGTTTTGTGTTTGCTGGGTTGATGTCGTTCTCGCAGCCTACAAAGGGTGACTTTAATTTCAACACGGGGACACGTGTCTTTTCTCTGGTTCACAAAGATAGGATTTTCATTGTGGCTGTCCTCTGACATAAAGTCTACTTTAAACAAGCTCTAACACCCTCCCCCCCCCCCCGGCGACGTCCACAGGGGCGCCCCTAGCGGCTTAAGGATGAGCTAGGGATGAACTGAGAGTCTGACTATAATCCTACACTCCTCACAGGGTCTGAGGTGCGGTGTAGACTAATCCCAGCACTGCAGCCTCTGCCCCCGGGGTGTCCGTATATAGGGGCACCCCCCTCTCGGGTGTCCGAAGAGGTGTCCCTCTGTTGTCCTGAAAGGGATACGTAAAATTCCTTTCTCGCAAAGACGTTGAATATCAATGTTGGGCCAGTGTCGCAGACGGTGGGACGTTAAACCAACATTGGATCAACCATTTCTATTTGCTGGGGTCTATGTATAGGAGCAGCCCCACCCTGGCGGTGTCTCTCTGCTATCCGCTAAGGGGGTTACGTTTTATAATTTCTTGCCAGCAATTACGAGACATTAAAGGTATGCTGGTTCAATATTGGCCAGCGTCGCAGACGGTGGGCCGCCATTAAACCAATATTGGTTCAATAACTCGTGTTTGCCGGGTGTGTTGTAGGATTCCTACCCAGCCAACACGAGACGTTCACCTATGTTGTTATAACTCTTAAACAGCCGGTGCAGCATAAATCCGGGTTTTCATTTCTTATTAGCACTTTAAGTACCACATTTTAAATATGTTAAAGATAAAATGTGACATCAATCAGCAATATTTGAAAAGAAATGACCTCCATTTTGTCGTATCTGAATTATTTTCACTCACTTGGAAGTTGTGGATCGCGTTAGCGAGACACAACTTCAAGTGAGTGAAAATTCCAATTGAATAATTTGGCGGTTAAAGGGTAAACATTCATCTAATCGTCCCATTTATTATGAAATCAAAATATTGTTCAAAAATTTTCATGAAAAGTTGTCTTCAAAAATCCTTATTGTTGAAGGAAATAGGTTAGATTTCAGAGATACAAATTCATGATTTGAGGCTCCAAAGGTAAATAATTAAAGATAATTTTAGCAGCAAGGTTAAGATTTTAATATTTCAGTAAGTCAATTTGGGAAATGTAGATATGTAGATATATGATTTATCATTTGAAACTAAAACTTGCGTTAGCAGTTCCACCTTTAACCATTGCTATACAGTATAGTTTGCATCCACTGCGTCCACTGCAAGTCCACTACAAGCTTATTGACTTGTAATGGATAAAGATGACTACCCTGATGACATCGCAAGGCTCTGACAAGGAGACCTCTATTTTTAAATTGAATTGTTCTGATACGATTACTAGATTTCACCAACTGAAAAAGGCCTAGTTTTAATAGACACTCGAAATAGAATGCTCAGTTTTATGGCATCCGCGTTTTTTTAGGTAGGCGACGCTAGTGTCGTTTTTACACAGCTTGCTGTGTAAATAAAATGGCGATCACTGTGGCTGGGTCTTTCGCGAAGTAAGTCAGGCAGCCAGGTCATGCCGGGTAAAATATGACTTGAAGTGGGTGACAAAAATAATGTCCATAGATTGGTAAACCATTTTAACGAAAATGTTTTCTTTTTAAGGTGTATAAAATTAAATCGGCCTTCAGAGCTGCATAGTGATGCATCATGAGGGCTCAAAGGGTTAATTTAATAAATAATTGTAAATAATTCAGCAGCAGGGTTAAGATTTAGCACATTTCAGTGTTGACCTCACTGTTCATGTGCTACAGGGGGATCAATTTTGAGCACGGATCAACACCGTCACAACAGCTTCTGTCCTCCCCGCCTGACTAACTGCCTCATTTAAATATGTAAATTAGCTCTGCCCTCGTTAGAACATGATGGGATGCAGTGTATGGCTGTCTCTCCCTCTGGGACTCCGACAAACGTTGAACGTTCTACGACGCTGGGCCAACATTAAACCAGCATTGAATGTATCAAGAACTTTCTGGTAAAACGTTCTTGGATGTATCCACCCCTGGGACGGGCTATGGAGGGATGTGCCTTATCTGGTATATGGCTTATCCCCGCTGTCCACTCGTGATGCGGGGGGGGGGGGGGCTTTGCCACCTTTATTGTCCCGAGTTTTTTTTTTAAATGACTGCTATATAAATACAATCAAAATGAATTTGATGTAGACTTGTATCATATCTGACTTCAGTTAATGATATATAATAGGCCTCTTTCAAATTTATAATCATCAATAAATTAAACCACCGGAATATTTTAAATGATCTCTTAGAATTTTAGGAATATTTTAAATATTATTTTTAGTCATCATTATTATGATTTTTTTACTGGCCTTTAATATCAATGTGGGCATCGTCTCCGACGCTGACCCAAAGTTGAAGCAACATTGGTTCAATGTACAGCTGGAATATAAATGAGACAATTTTATTAGCTTCATCAATTGTTACAATGTGCATTCTGATTAACGAAACACGCAAAGCAGTACAGAATCGGTGCATCGATAAAATTAAATTCAAGAAAGTCTAGTTTTCTTGTTGAAAGGCACCGCACTATATGTATTGTCATTATCTTTGAACAAATCTCACAAAAATGTGGACTCTCCCTTATTTTTTTATGATTTTAAAGTAACTCTTTGTTTAATTTGAATGCATTTTCTGTAATAATAAATTGATTGCCAGTGATGTCGACTCTGGGGTGTAGATGGTGTTCGCCCTTCCCTGTGCCTTTAACTGCCCCCTGGCCACCCTAATTACCCCGATGATCGGGTATAATTGGCAGGGTAGCCCACCCCCTCTCACCAGACCGTATCCCTCCTAGGGGGCAGCCACCAATGAGGCGTGAGCTCACTTATAGGGCCCCCGCCACGTGCGTCCTGACCTTACCCAGCGTGCACCGCGATACCAGGCTATCCCAGAGTGCCTTGCGGGCTATCCCGTGGTGCCTTGGGGAGCTATCCCGGCATGCACTCGGGATGATAACAGCGGCAATTGCTTCCTGATTTAGTGTGATTTAGAGGAGTATCTGTGTCACCACCCTGCCGAGATCTGACCTCACACAGTAGCGCTCTGCGCACTGCCTCTACCCCCCCCCCCCCGACCCCCTGGATACGTCACAACAAACACTAGATATGTCCAGTTTCTAAGGGACGCACCATTAGATATCTGGGGGGGGGGGGGGAATGCTAGAGTTTTTGCTGCTTGCAAACTCTTTTTTTACCTCCGCGAAAAAACATTTTTTTTTGGCGATGAACATCCGACAATTTTTTTTATGTCTTGTCGAAGAAATGAAATATCTTTTTTTTGTCGTATGCCTCCCCTATTATGTACGTTACCATTTCATGTTTTTCTGGTCAACATGTTTTCATCAATTTCGACAACAAACTTTTTTTTCTGGCCAAATTTCCACAAACTTTTTTTTTCTGACTTTTGTGGCGACAAACTTTTTTTTCTCTTCCTCTTCCTCCGATCTCGCTCTTGCTCCTCCCCCCTCTGTTTTCGTAACATCACTCTTGCCAAAGCACTTCTATTATTTTTGTGCTGTGTTTTCAAAACACAGAAATTCTCATCAACAAACTACCCTCTTATCTGTCAATGTTAATGTTACATCAACACATAATTTCTAATGATTGTAAGTGGCTGAAAATAATGATGGTTTGTGTGTCTTACTCCATGATAAATATCTCACTCACTCACTCACTCACTCACTCACTCACTCACTCACTCACTCACTCACTCACTCACTCACTCACTCACTCACTCACTCACTCACTCACTCACTCACTCACTCACTCACTCACTCACTCACTCACTCACTCACTCACTCACTCACTCACTCACTCACTCACTCACTCACTCACTCACTCACTCACTCACTCACTCACTCACTCACTCATCACACCCAACATCATTATACCTGTGGCCTTGTTGTGACGTATCCGATCTGATGAATGCAGGTATAAGAAACAACTTTATCGCGACCTCTAGTGAATGGGATGAAAACAAGCTAGAGAATCTGTAACTATCAGCATTGATACATTAGATATACTACAGTGTAAAGGCAAAGAGCAGTATCTGCTTTCTTGGAAAGTAAACAGTAACTGCTGTGTGCCTTTTCATGAATACCTGACCCCTGACTAAACAGCCACATTCTAAACGCTCGTAGCAAACTAATGATCACTTCACAGTCGCTGCTCAATAAGGGAATAGAGGTTGACCTTTAAAGCGCAAAGTTAAGTTATTTAAATTTTCACCCCCTTGAAGTTGTGTCTCGCTACCGCGATTCACAACTTAAAGGGGGTGTAAATTACTCCTATTTGTTTAACTTGAGACAAAAAATTTGCAAACCTTGAATTCTTAAGACCCATTTCATTCCAGATGTCTGTGATCTTATCGACGATTAATACAGCTTGGCAAAAAATCAAAGTCTCTGGACTTCAGGGCATATCTGTGGGTTAATCCGGGTGAATCCCCTAGACATGCCCAGAACTTTTTTTTATAATAATTCAGTATTACTACGTGCTTGGCGTTTAAAGAGTTAATATCTAGCAAGATTTAAACAAAACGAAAGTTAAAATGTATGAGCAACCGCACTGCTATCAAGGCGATTGACATTTGATTCACTGTTGCCTGTGGTTAACTGGTCACCCGGTGTTTAATGTGGCATTTAAAACACATTACTATATACCACACGCCTTGACAACACCATGGTCATTGCATTTAGCAACCCACCTTTTACTGAAGAATATATATTTTTTACTGCAGAAATCTCAATCTTTATTGAGATTTCTTGGTCGAACAAACAGTTTGGACATATACTCTCACACCCATCCGAGATATCACTTGGTTTGACTTTTATATACTCTTGACTCATTACTTGAATTAAACAAATATCAGATGGTATTGTTTATAGAGTGATGGGGGGAAACTTGCTTTCCAATTTGTATGTGATTATTTGAACGAAGTTGATAGGCATTTTAAAAATGTAACCCTTTTAGCGCGGGGACCGACTTCGGAAGTATAAAGCCGATCCCCGCACTGGAAAAATTAAGAATGTGTAATGGCCGGAGACCCATTTACATAGGTATTCAAATAAAGCAGAAAGATATATTTGAGATATTTATGATGATTTTAAATTGGAAAAATCCTTTAATCTCCATTGTTTATACAGAAATATTTCAAATCAATCAATCAATTTATTCCATACAATGCAGTACATCGTTTTGGTATACACAGAAAACAATAATATATGAAGTAAAATACATAGTATACATGATATATATATATATAAACACACATATTAATGCATGGTGTGGCTGACGTCTATGTGTATGGATCACCACGAGAGAAGATAACAAACTGTTATTAGTTTTGATATAGTTCTTTTTCTCAGTGCCATAGCGCGTCTGATAAAGATGGCAAGGTTTTCTAATTTCACTGTATCTGAAGTTTAAAGAGGTTGATAAAGTATGCATCGGGATTTGGGTGCCGACGAGGCAAGTATTCATTTCTGAGTGGTTCGTAGATAGGGCGGTCGCTAATAAAATGAACTTATCTTCCACCATAGTTTTGCAGTTTCGGCAAAAACGCTCATTTGCAGGGACTGATTTCGGCTTGTTTTTTCAACCCCGTTCTATTTTTAAGTTGTGCGCGCTAACACGAATCTCTGCCATGGCTTTTTTAGAATGTAGTTCTAAATCGAAATTTAAATAATTTTCCATTTTATATTCATGTTTTAATTTAGCATACGTTCTAAGTTTATTACCCCCAGTTTTAGTTACACCTGTGTCTGAATTAATAGGATTGAAAAATAAGTTTTCATATTTGTGCTTTAAAATATTTCAGCGTTGTAAGGGTTGATGATACCAGTGCCATGTGTAAATCAAGGACAATCTCGGTCGAGCATAAGGAATTTCAATCGTGATTGGGATCTTCAATCAAAAGCTCTTGGTCGAACGAACAATTTGAAAACGTAATCTCACCCCCTACTAGGTATCTTCTGGTACGTCCCTTATACTCTTGACTCTTCGTTTAGTGACATCGTCACCCTGATGGACTGGCGCGTGTGCGGCTGTCTTTCTCGTGTCAGCATTATTAACCCTTGAGCTGCTAGAGTCGTATATTAACCCTTAGATCACCGAGATATTTAATTTTCATTCACTTGAAGTTGTGTCTCGCTACCGCGATCCACAACTTCAAGAGACTGAAAATTTGTGTGATTTGCGAAATTTAGGTCCCAACATATATCAGTGCTTCAAGATTGTAAGCATATTTTACTTTTAATAACTGGTTATACAAGTGTCAATAAAAACACAGAATGTCTACTGTTGTCGACATCAGTGTTCTAAGGGTTAACCCTTGTGATACGAGAGCCATATATATATAGCGTTCAAGCAGGTGTAAAATCCAGTAAAATGTCACAGAAAATGATACATGTGATAGATGTTCATCAAATAACTCAATTTGTGATATAGACATATTTTTCGTCATTTCAACTGGAAATTGCGTCAGCAATTCCAGCTTCAAATGACGAGAAATACTAGCCAACAATTCAGCAGACAAGTTTTAAGGACATGTGTCTGAATGGTTGTTTTAATGCTGGGTCACGGTCGTAGACGCCGGCACAGCATTGAAACATCCATTGGCTTAATCAGTGCAGGGCACGTGTAGTGAGGAACGATGTGTGTACCGCAGGGGGTACAGAGGGGTGTACCGCAGGGGGTACTCTACAGGGGGTACTGGCCCCCCCCTCAGCCCCCTCTCCTCATCAGGGCAGATAGATCCCCCCATGATTAATCACCCCCTATTATCGCTCACTCAGCAGCACCACCTGATGCCGTCAGCCTCATCCCACCCCTTAGCCCTTACAGCGCTGAAATATTTTAATTAATACTATAGAAACCAAAGGGTTATTAACTTTTAAATCATCATAAATGTCTTAGTTAGCGCTTTCTGCTTCATTTGATTACCTATTTGATGGATGGGTTTCTGAATTTTTTACATTTTTAGATCTTTACCATCAGATTCTGACATTAAAAATAGACCCCGCACTGCAAGTGTCAACCCTTGCCAAATTGCTTGTTTCTATTTTTTATTCATTTATTTTAATGTTGGAATTGTTGACGCTATTTGTAATGACTAAACATATCTGTATTTCATCTAACTGTTCGTCTAGAATCTCAAACGCCTAATTCTGGAGTAGGTCGAAGGTTTGATGTCGTTCTGACAAAACAATTGTGCGTGCCCCAGTGATTCACTTGTTCAAACCACGGGACACACGTTTTCCACAGCAACAGATAATCACCATTGTTATTTAAGAGATTTAAATCTTCTGATCACAATTTAAGAGGGGAGAGTGAAACAGATTGAATGTTGTAGTAAACGATGTGCTTTGTGTACATACCAGAGATAATTAATTTTATGAATGATCTCGGACATACTCTTTAAGTTTGAACTACATTATTGTATTGCATATACTTTTCCTTTATAGTAATGTTTTCTGTTTAGTTAATAGTGTATATAACTTTAGTAAGTTAATACATCGTCATTATTTAGTTATCTCTATATCCCAAACAATGGGATATTGAATTTTTTTTGTGCAAACAGGAAATTACTTTGACCCGAAAAATAGTACTAAATAGTACTAAACATTACTGGCAGTTCATATGTTATAAAAAGTGATGGAACGATACTGTTTATGCGTTATACAGTCGCAGTATTTCTTCAGAAACCGCTATATTTTTTATATTTCACTTGCTATGATGCTGCATTTCAAAATACACGTTATTAACATGTATCTCATCTGTAAATATGTAAAAAATATTTCGTTGAAATGTTCAACTTTTCAACAACATATATTTTCACATATTCACAAAACAGATGAGATACATGTTTTAAATGTTGATGTGGATTATACTCTAGCACGGAAATTGTCGATTATCTTTAAATCCAGCTGACAAAGTGTTAATTATTGAAGAAACTCTATGCTCCCCGATGTCACTGTAATCAACACATGCTCCCCGTGAGCGATAATAGATGTTAGATACAGTCAGATATGAAAGTGCACTAAATAAATAGAGGGACACCAGTCATTATCAATGATAGATTAACGCTTCCAGCTCAAGGGGAAACATTATTTACGGTGAATCTAATAACAAACACTTCACCTACAGATGGGTTAAGTTCAACAAGCGTTCATAATCGCTTATCTTTTATTGACATTTAAAACACCGGCTTTTTGAGGTTATTCAACAAGAACGACCTTGTGTTTGGTCTTTGATTTGATATATAACAACTGATCTGTTTAGAGTAGACACACGCTTACTTCGGTACTTAACGTATCAGACACCTGTTTCAGTTCATGTCAGTAGAGGGCACAAGTGATTGGAGATCCCCCCCCCCCTTAATATCTACAGCGATGAGTTATGCTATCATATCGGTTTCATTTTACACACGTGTCACTTTTCTGGAAGTATCAGAGATTCCAGAAATAAGTCAAGTCAAATGTTTTAGCTTCACAAATTTTACAATGTGTTTGCAAAGTACAAATTAAACAATACATGTACTTGTACATGTACATGTGGATATCAATATGATAAAAAATATGATCAAAAATGGCTAGCAATATTATGATAAAAAGTATGAGCAAAAATGGATATTAATGTGATCAAAATATGACAAAAATTATTATCAAAAATGGATATCAATATGATAAAAAATATAATAAAAAGTGTATATCGATATGATATAAAAATATAAGAAAAATGGATATCAATATGATAAAAAATATGATCAAAAATGGATATCAATATGATCAAAAATGTTACTTTTGCATTGTTAAGTGAAGTTAGAAAGTAATCCGTGCTACATGGTTCAATCCCTTTCACCAGATATTGTTTGTAAAAAAATCTTGACACATCAAATATCGTTTCTTTAATTTGTTTTTTATCAGAAAATATAAACAGCTTTCAGTCGATTAAACCACTTTATGTGACTGAAATTAACAATTTGAATGAAACACCTACTATGATATTTAAGTTATACATCAGATATGCAAAATTTGAGTGCGATATGGGGAAATACAGCACTTGAATAAGGTGTGAGTGTGGAGTGCGATATGGGCTGATACCGGTATACATCTCAAAAGGAGACACACTGTGAAAATGTCTAATACAGTGCTTCACAACATCTTTTAGATAACGAGGATGTGTCATTCTGATCTGGTCGCTGCGGTTTACCATCCTTAGCGCAGCATATATCTGTGTAACATAATACATGATAGATATTAGCCTCGTGATAGGACGAGATTGCCATCTCAAATGCTTTAAATATCGGCCCTGGTCTGGGGCGCCAGACCATATACCATCTTAAAAGCCTACAAGTGCTTTATACGCCGTGTCCTTGAATATGGCTCACTGATAACTGGAGCTTTAAGGGAATCACAAGTGAAGGAAATGCAGATCTTTCAAAACAAGTGCCTGAGACTAGCACTTGGTGTAACCTACCTGGACAGAATGAGAACAATAGATCTGCATGACCTCACTAACGTCCCTATGATCAAAACTAGGATGACAGCACTGGCGGTTAAAACATTTAGATCACTTGAAAACACACAGTGTTTCAAGGATCTGGTGTTGAATCATGAGATCGTTCAAAAACGATCAGGCTCTAATACAATTCTGGATCAATTGCTGGCTGAAATCCAGGCTGACGCTTAAACACGGTTGACGGTTGACGGTTGACGATTGACGGATAACGGTTGAGCTCCTGTTCCCACATAGAACAGGGGCTCTGGGGGCGCCGTTCTGTGTGACATACCAAAAGCAGGGAGTTCCCTATCACTCCACTGCATGAGACAAGAACACGGTTGACGGTTGACGGTTGACGGATATCGGTTGAACTCCTGAACTCCTGTTCCCACAGAGAGCAGGGGCTCTGAAAGGAGCCGTTTTGTGAGACACATAAGGCAGTGGGCTTTCAATCATAGCACTGAAGGAGACGGATTCTGGTCTTAAGCAATGAGCTCTCTATCATTACATTGCTAGCTTGGGTGATGGCACGGCGGACACGGATGGTTGGCTAACGATGACGGGTCATGATGGTGGTTTCAAACACACTGCTCAGAAAGCAGAGCACATTTCAAAGGGTCAGTCCTTGCCCTTACTCTGGTGGCTGGTCGCCTCTTCCCTGGTTCCTTGTCTCCTGGACTTCTTGCCATTGCTTGTACAATCACCTACCTCACCAGGTGAAAAGAGAGAGGCACTATAAGGTTTATACCAGAACTAGTGCATAATCTCGCGTCAGCCCTCGCGCTGCGCGCTCCTCTAGCTAGTCATTGTGATTTACCATCCTGGGCGCAGCAGGTATCTGTCTAACATGATAGACAGACTGGCACATGGACGTGACGGACGACAAAAGCATGAACAGCCGTGTTCATGACGTCCTAATAGGCGTGAACTGATGATCACCTGTGAACCCAGAAAACTAGAGACGTTCACCCAATGCTGGTTTAATGTTGGGCCACCGTCTGCGACGCTGGCCCAACATTAAACCAGCATTGGGTGAACGTCTCGTGTTTGCTGTGGACAGATCACCACACTGACGGCGGGGTGAACAGCCGTGTTCATGACGTCCTGATAGGCGTGAACAGATGATGATCACGCTGCCGCCACAATACCATCTGCCATTAACCCGTACAAAGATTAAATAGTTTTGTGTAAATCATGGAAACCAAAAGGTTTTTTTCAATTTGAATTCATCATAAATGTCTCAGTTAGCTCTTTCTGCTTCATTTGAATACCTATGTGATGAGTCTACGGCCATTATATTTTTTGAAATTTTTTCAGTGCTGGGATTATCTTTAGAAGTCAAAATCTGACGTCTATAGACGGTCCCCGCTTGGTTGCTGAATTGTCCTTTGGCGATTTCCTTTACTTTGGGCTTCTTGTTATGACACCACACTAACATCAGGTCAGGTTGTGTATGCAGACTGCTCCAAACTGTTCAAAGGTCTAGAGTGTGCAGTGCTGTCTATTATATGGTAGTGTGCACCATAAAGAACCCTTCAAGGCATTCGATAAGAGTCTTCTTTCTGTCGCGATATTGTCATGAATGTTGAGAAAGCGACGTAATGCAATCAATATTCACTGACTCACCACACCAACACCACTGCCATATACCCTATGTCAATCAAACAGCAGTAAATGTTGACTTCAAAAGCAAGCAGTTACTGCTGTTTTTCTCAACACAACAATACGTGACTTTATCAAGTAAAAAGGGATCAGACATCTTTGAAAAATATCACACAAAAAAAAACTTTTACAGGGCCATAACAAAGCTAAAAACGTTTTAAGTAATCAGCTACTACTGACAAACAGTATGCCAGTACTCAATGGCAGGAGAGAATCCTGCAGCTAAAAGACAACCAGCAGTAACTGCTTACTCGAAAAGTAAGCAGCTGCTGGTGTTTGCCTTTGGTGTGGTATAGCTGATATAGTATCAATGTTAGCTCATGGTATTAATGCGGGATACCCTTAAATAAGTTCCCAAGTTCCGAAGTTCCCAACTTCCGAAGCTCCCAAGTTCCGGGAACTTCAAGTTTCCAATTTTCAAGTTCCGGGAACTTCAAGCTCCGAAATTCCGAAATAAAAAAGTTAACAAAAAAAAGTTTTTTTTCTATTTCAACAAAAAAACATTTTAGGTACTGTCTTTTGCCTTTCCACGCATTATAGTTAATGCTGTATGATATTCTTGATGTAAACATGTTAACTAATGCTGTATGTCTCTCTCTCTCTTTCATATGATGGCGCCTCGTTCTCATTCAATGACGTCATGTGGATTCTCCAGGATTTCACATCGGTAAGTTTACAAACTGTCACTCTGACACAACATTGAGCTAACATTGGTCCAACGTCTCCTGTTTTCTAAGTGTAGCTATAAGTTTATTTTTGAATGTCGCAAAATTGTATCAGTATTTGTTACCACCATCCGTAGCGCTGGCGCAGCATTAAATCGGCATTGGACCAACATCTCCTCTTTGCTGATGCTCGGCATTGGGGAAACATTCGAACAACGTCTCCTATTTGTTGAGATCTTGTGTAGCGGTGCTTTGATCACATTAAACATACCGGCGGGGTAATTGATTCCCCTTTCTACACTCCGCACCACTTTATTCCGGCGTACACGCGTCAATCTGGGCGAATTAATGAGATATGTTAAGACCAAGCGAATCCCGTCTAAATACAAGGGATGCGCTCGAAACTCAGTGGCCAATGTGGTTTTAATGCTGTGCCAACGTCTATGACGTTGGCTCAGCATTAAAACAACATTGGCTATCGTTATTGTGGTGTCTATTTGCGAGTCGGTGTCCCGAGTTAAGTCCTTAAAGCCCTACACCCGCCAAACAGATACGCCGACCAGCTATGTATGGCCGACAGACAAACACAGGAACAGCCGCCCTATTTAAAGGTACTCGCCTCAAAATGTATTTACCCCTAGAAGTTGGAAATGGCCATATGAAAATGTGAATGAAGTTAATGAGATTTAAAAAAGGCCGTCACTCTGGACGTTAAGGGGGGTGATAGAGTAGCATGACCCCCCCCCCTCCCCCGCGTACGCAGGAGGAATATGTTCAGTGTCGTGTATCAAAGAGTTATTCAATTTTATCCATAACATAGAAAACATAAAGGTGACAAGGAGACCCTCGTTGATACAAATATATGTCGCTAGCATACTTCGGGATTTTGCAAAGTTAAAAATATTTCAAACATCCAAATAACATTTGGAAGTGGGTAGGTGGGTCCAGGGCCAATTTGGTATAGAAAATAGAAAATTGGAAAACCATAATTTTTTTTAAAATATTTGATGATTATTGGTTTCCAAAAAAAAAATTGATAGGCGGGGTGTGTGGGTGGGGTGAGCTCTATCCAAATGTTATTTGGATGTTTGGAATTTTTTTTAACTTTGCAGCATCCATTACACACATCAATGATGAGGATGTGATGCGAGTCAGTGAATGGAGGAGAAATGGCTAATCAACAATTTTCAAACCTAATATTCTCCGAAACGCCTCTCATTGCTCAGGTCAGTCCTGTCTACATCGTATATAGCTGAACAGGCATCAAAAATATATGTGTGTAGTTTACACTTTCAACACGGGGACCGTCTCTATGCAGAAACATCTGACGTCTGTAGAAAGTCGATCCCCGCACTAAAATAATTAAAATATTTAAATTGGCCGTGGACCCATAACATAGGTATTCAAATGAAGCGGTGTAGAGCTAAATAAGCCATTTATGATGATTTCAAATTGAAAAACCCTTTAGTCTCCATGGTTTATACAAAATATTTCAGCGTAGTAAGGTTTAAAGGGTGCGTCAGTGCAGGATTGAGCCAACTGTTTGTCGCCCCCTCTTGTTACTGGTGCCCTTGTGTATCTGGGGTCCTAATACCCCATGTCTGCAAACTCTGCGGACACGATCCCCCGGGCTCCCAAGAGGCGGGATTACACAGCGCCGACCCGGTCTGTAAACTTAAAACCCCGTCCTTTGACCCACGCCGCCTAGCGAACAGTGACGAACCAGTCTGTAAACTTCAACCCCCGTCCTTTGACTCACGCCGCCTGCCGAGTGGTGAAAGAAGCTTTATTTGAAAGTCGTCACAAACTCGAATGAGAGCCTCTTCAGATCTCGCACCGCGTTGGATATATCACGAGATGTTGGCCCAATGCCGTCACAATGCTGGGCAAGCGTCTGCGACGCTGGCCAAGCATTGCACCGGCAATGGACCGACATCTCGCGGTGACGGGACATATGGCGCATCATCTGAGATGACTCTGTAGAATAATGACAATCGTGAAAATAGACTGGCTTTGTCACTCTGTAAAAACGTGTTATTGTTAAGGATCAACACTATGATAATATTATTAATTCTTGAATTATAAAATAGATACACTTGATGTGGTCCACTCAAACTCTGGAGTCTAGACATAGATGATTTACAACTTCAAGTGGGTGAATTTTATCAGGAGTAAAAGTATTTATCAATCTCTCTAATTGCATACACAATATCAATCCCTCCGATCACATACACATTTGACTTTTAAGCAAGTTATTAAATGCTCTTATAATTTTTTTAATAGTCACCGTTGGAATTTTATACCTTAAGCTGTTAATAATAACCTTTGCCGTGGAGTACGACATTTTATTTTTTAATGTGAAAGTATTTTTCATTCATTTGTTTATTTTTAAAATGAAAATCCAATCAGCAAGTCCAGCTCCAAATGAAAGAAAAACACCAGAGAAAAAAATATTTTAATCAGAAGAGTTTAGGAGGACTACGATACACGTTTATTGTCACCTGTTATTATTGAAGATCAAGCTTGTAACAATAATATAAACAAATTATCATTTTTATTGAGTTGTATTTTTATCTACTCCAAGAGGGAGTTATTGAGGCCTGTGATCTCAACTAACATACTATTTTAAACATTTATCTAGCCACACTGGTATAATTTCTCTGAACCATTTTATACTTTTGAAATCTGTAGATTATTTTTTTTGCAAATATTCATTATCTGGATTCAAGTTGAAATAATAATATAAATATTAATAAAGTTATAAACATTCAAAATGGGTTATTTACTCTTTCAAGTTACTCAATCGTTTTTTTCTCCAATTGTAACTGCATTAACTGAACCAACGGTTGCTGTTGTGGTTATTATTCCATTATGTGGATTGTACATCTTTCATAGAATGTTATATTGTTAGTGATAATGTGAAATTATAATGAAAAAAAATACAAATTTAATTTTACGAAATCATTACTTCTGCTTGAAAATCGTAGGTATGGAGACAAAAAATTGTGACTTCAATCACTGTTGATATCATCTTTTTGGATATTCAGATTATTTTTCCTGGAATTAAGTGTGATTATATTTAGGACATAATGATATATTTCCCCTATAGAGCTTCATAGAGACGTATTTGTGACTAATAAAGGACAATATGTCTATATACTGCTAAAGTAGCAGTCACTCTCCATGACAACAGATCAAAGTGCTGAAGAAACTATGATCATCTCTGGGTTAGAAAAGAGTCACCCCCCCTTCCCCCCTCGGCACACACGATCAGACAGGGGTATAGTTGACTGAGGGGTTTGTGAACAAGCTTTGAACACTTGTCGGGCGCCGGGTGGAGCATTGTTCATTGTGTGTTCATGGGGGATGTACATAGACTTTAGGATTCCACGGTCACCGGGAGTGAAAACCACGGAGAAAATGCCACCAGTATGTCCAGGAAAACATGACACAACATTAACACTTACAGCGCCGGGATCGATTTTGGACGTAAAGTCGATCCCCGCATTGAAAAAGTGGAATATGTATAATGGACGTAGACCCATAACATAGGCATTCAAATGAATACATTATATATATTTACTCTTTCAGTGCGGGGATCAATTTTAGACGTCAGAATCTGACGTCTACAGATGTCAGAATCTGATGCCAAAAGTCGATCGCCGCACTGTAAGGGTAAAATATTTACAGACGTCTAATATAAAGACGTCAGACTCTGACGTCTAAAGTTGATCCCTGCTCTGAAAGAGTAAAATATTTATAACGGCCGTAGACCCATAACATAGGTATTGAAATGAAGCGGAAAAAGCTAACTAAGACATTCATTATGATTTCAAATTGAAAAAAACCACTCCGCTTTCTTGGTTTGTATAAAAATATGTTTAAGGGTGCTTGTGTCGTATAATTCTATGCAGCCCTTTTCAAACTGAATCAAATAGCCTACCACTGAAATTGATAAATTAGTTTGTAAAAGATGGTATTCAACAGTGTGTTTAAGTTAATAAAATCATTCAATTTTGGTTATGACTATTTTAACTGAATGTAGATATATTTCGTCATTTGAAGCTGGAAATTGCGCTAGCAATTCCAGCTTCAAATGAGTTTGAAATTTACAAAAATGAAATGGTCCCAACTCGGGTACATGATATAATAAACACGAGACATTGCCCCATGTGAAACAACTTTGGCCAATGTCTCGTGTTTGCTGGCGGCAACTTCCTTACTTGAAGATGTTAACAAATTTAAGCTCATGGATCAATTTACATGTTGGCCATTGAATTTTATTCTATTTCTAATGTAAATGAGTAATACATCGCTTTTATGGTTAATTCAAGGTAACTTTGCTAGAGCTTAAATTTGTAATGAATGATTTCCATCTGAATGCTCATGATCGCAAATTTACAATGTCGGTGGATCATTTTCTATACTGGACAGGGTTTTTGCCAGGAATATTTGAGGGCGGGGTCCAAAAGGGGTGGGGGTCTCAGAATTTTTCAGTTTTAAATGTTAGTGTTTGGAATGGGCTATTTTACCTGAAATGAAATATTTTTCGTCTCAGTTTTTTTATATCCCCTCTTTAGTTTTGAGTGGGGGAGGGGGGTCTGAACCCTCTCCCTCTGGCGAAAACCCTCCTGGAAATACCACTCAAAATAATAAAAGCTTGCCTAAACGTTGGGGAAGATATTTTCTTTAAAAAAACACTGGACACCTTGAATTTACAAGATATAATTGGCACAACCTTCAGGCTGTCTCTAGTACTTAAAGAGTTAAAGCTGTCTCTAGCACTTAAAAAGTTACCACGTGACACTGTGTTCTGTATGCCACAAACAGTCGCTGTGTGGCGCTGTGTGTACCATACAAACACAGTACAAAGTAGGTGGCGCCCCTGACGGCGGGTCGCGTCGACTCTGTAAACACGAAGTGTTTTAAAATTTTCGCGAATTCTGGATTTTGTGATTTTTCACGAAGTTTAGAATTCGCGATTTTTTTTATTTTTCTTCATTAGCGCTAATATAATAATAAATTTCGCGAGATTCGTGAATTCCGGATCGTGTCGTCCTCGCGAAAATTAAAATCTCGCGAATATTACCAGATCTACAGTACCTCTGTAAGCTGACTTAGTGACTTCATCGGGATCCTAGAACAAACTCATTTGACAATGATTCCCCCTATGCGGGTACAATGTCGGCCCAATAGCGGCGACGCTGGCCCGACATTGTACCGGCCTTGATATGACGTCCGCGGCATTTCCTTTGAAATAACAACCTCCGGTTTGCTGTTGTGTTTGCTAAGCTCACCCCCTTGTGCGGGGTTGCCGTTCTGTTTGCTCATGTCACCCCCTCCGCTGAGGAGTCATCAAACACGATGCGTCGACCCAACTGTGGTGGAATAACGCTGGCCCAACATTCCACTACAGTTGGGTCAACATATCTCATTTGATGAGGAATAGTGGCATTTTGTGACAGTTGCTTGCGGGACAAGGCAATGCATGTAAATCTGTGTGACCCCCCCTCATGGCACGTACATACCGGGGGTGTCTACCCCCGCACCTGACACCCTTATTCACCCCCTGATCACCCGTTATTTGCCCCTCTTGTCTTACCCTCAGTACACACCGGCCACGCCCACACGGGGTAAATACCCCTGTGTTTATCGATTGAGGATTAATCTATCATTTATTGACCTGACCCTTACAACGCTGAAATACTTTGTATAAACTCAATAAATTCAATTTGTAACCATCACAAATATCTTTCTGATTGATTTGAATACCTATATTTTATGGGTTAACCTCCATCACAAATATTATTTCAGAATCTGCCGTCTATAGACGTCAGATTCTGACGTCTATAGACGTCAAATTCTGACATCCAAAGACAGTCCCCGCACTTAAAGGGTTAAGTTTTTTCATAAATATCTCAGTTAGCTCTTTCCGCTTCATTTGAATACCTATGTTATGGGTCTACGAGACTACGACCATTAGTAATATTTTAATTTTTTCAGTGTGGAGACCGTCTTTAGACGTGAGAATGAATGTGACGTCTGAAAACGTCAAATTTTGACGTCTCAGGACAGCCCTCGCGCTGTAAGGGTCAAGTCTTAGGAGACTCTTCAGTCATACATTACGACCCACAAATAAAATATAAGATGGCACATCTATTTCTATGGGTTACATTGATCTTGTAAAAGTGAATTCGAGTTAGAACAAGATATGTAAAATTAACTTTGCCTCAGCAATTCCAACGTTATTGATGACAAATAAGACTAGGTAACTAAACACTAATAGTGTAAGTTAAAATAATATAAAATAATTTAATTTAAAACATCGTGTGTTCACTGTCGACCATTATGTGAGGAAGATATGGTTATTATCGTCCTGCTTATTTTTTATAACGAAGATTTTCCTCAAAGTGTTATGCCAAGTTTATCTGTCATTCACAGTATGTACAATGAAAACATATATAATATATATTTATGTATGATTTGTATATCCTAGAAAGTTGAGAACTAGAAAGTACTTCAAAATTACGAAAAAAGCTCTGCATTTCTTCTTCACATTGTTCAGTTTTTAACCCTTTTAGCGCGGGGCCCAACTTCAGACGTCATAATCTGACGTCTGTAGACGATCTAAACCATGGGTGGTTATACACAAATATTTCAGCGTTGGAAGGATTAAAGCTTAACCTTAATTATTGATGCAATTGTACAAAACAATGGAAAATATGACAAATTTCGGTCACTATGTTTCGTAGATCTATAACATCTGTACCCTGCTGACATCGCAAGGCTCTGACACAGTGACCTCCATTTTTATCCCCCGCCCGTAGGGGAAGAGGAATTTTAGTCGCGCTAGGATTCTGTCCGGCGTCCGGCGTCACGTTTTCTTGTGGGCGCAAAAACTCAAAAACTACTGATTAAATCTTTTTGAAATTTTAACATGACATTCGTAGCAACATGGGGATGTGCAAGTGCTTTTTAGCCCGCCTTTTAATTTTAATTAAAAAAGGTGGGCTATTGCAATTGAAGTTCGGCGTCGTCGGCGTCGGCGTCGGCGTCGGCGTCAGCGTCGGCGTCGGCGTTAACATTTACTTGTGGGCGCGATAACTTGAAAAGTTTTTCATGTTTCCTTCCCAAATTTGTTTTGCATGTTACTAATGACCATTTCTCGGACAAGTTCAATAATGGCTGAAAAAAAATTTAAAATGGCCGATTTATTGCGATTTTTCACCTTTTACGTCAATAATTTGACCTTGTGGGCGCGATAACTTGAAAGGTTTTTCACGTATCCTTTTCAAATTTGTTATGCATGTTACTAATGACCAGTTCTCGGACAAGTTCAATAATGGCCGGAAAAAAAAATGGCCGATTTATTGCGATTTTTCACATTTTACGTCAATAATTTGACCTTGTGGGCGCGATAACTTGAAAAGTTTTTCACATATCCTTTTCAAATTTGTTATGCATGTTACTAATGACCAGTTCTCGGACAAGTTCAATAATGGCCGAAAAAAAAAAAATGGCCGATTTATTGCGATTTTTCACATTTTACGTCAATAATTTGACCTTGTGGGCGCGATAAGTTGAAAAGTTTTCACATATCCTATTCAAATTGGTTATGCATGTTACTAATAAGTAGTTCTTGGACAAGTTCAATAATGGCCGAAAAAAAAAAAATGGCCGATTTATTGCGATTTTTCACATTTTACGTCAATAATTCGACCTTGTGGGCGCGAAAACTTGAAAAGTTTTCCACATATCCTCTTCAAATTGGTTATGCATATTACTAATAAGTAGTTCTTGGACAAGTTTAATAATGGCCGAAAAAAAAAAATGGCCGATTTATTGCGATTTTTCTCATTTTACGTCAATAATTTGACCCTGTGGGCGCGATAACTTGAAAAGTTTTTCACATATTCTCTTCAAATTTGTTATGTATGTTACTTATAAGTAGTTCTTGGACAAGTTCAATTATGGCTGAAAAAAAAAAAAATGGCCGATTTATTGTGATTTTTCTCATTTTACGTCAATAATTTGACCTTGTGGGCGCGATAACTTGAAAAGTTTTTCACATATCCTCTTCAAATTTGTTATGCATGTTACTAATAAGTAGTTCTTGGACAAGTTCAATAATGGCTGAAAAAAAATTCAAAATGGCCGATTTATTGCGATTTTTCTCATTTTACGTCAATAATTTGACCTTGTAGGCGCGATAACTTCAACATTTTCACAAGTATCCTCTTCAAGTTTGTTATGCATGTTACTAATAAGCAGTTCTTGGACAAGCTCAATAATGGCCGGTAAAAAAATCAAAATGGTCGACTTATTGCGATTTTTCACATTTATTTTACGTCCATAATTTGACCTTGTGGGCGCGATAACTTGAAAAGCGGCTGGTTTTTTATAGATCTGCTTGTAGTCTATGCAAGTATTATATAGTATATCATATTAGACATGTATCTATCTTATTTAGCATACCATTTATATCTTGGGTTGTTATTTACGTGATGACATTCGTCTTTACTTTCTTTATCATAATTCGGCGGCGGGCTATTATCGAGTGTGCTCTTGTTTAGAGATGCTACCAAAATTCAAAATGGTCGCCAGAGGGCAACGCTAAAATTTCCCTGTGGGTGCAAAAACTCTAAAACCTAAAGTCAGAAATTATTCAAATTTTACTATCACATCCCCCTTGATATGGAGATGTGCAGGTGACTTTTTCAAGGTTTCACTGAAATTCAAAATGGCCGCAACAGATCAACTTTAATTTTTTGGGGGTTGTAAAAACTCAAAATATTTGTTTGGTCAATGTTTGGTCAATTTGTTTTTAAATTTTAACATCACATTCCTAGCAACATGGGGATGTGGAAATGATTTTTTTAAAGATGCTACCAAATTTCAAAATGGCCGCCAGAGGTCAACTCCAAATATTTTGTGGGCGCAAAAACTACAAAACTTGAGGAAAGAAATTATTCAAATTTTACTATCACATTTCCCACGATATGGACATGTGCAAGTGATTTTTGTAAGGTTTTACTGAAATTCAAAATGGCCGCCATGGATAAACTTCATATTTTCTTGTGGGCACAAAAACTGAAAAATTGAAATCAGTAATAATTCACATTGTACAATCACATTACCCACCATCTGGAAATGTGCATGTGATTTTACTGAAATGTAAAATGGCCACCACAAATCAACTTTTTGAATATTTGTGACCGCAAAAAGTCTTACCTAATTTATGGCGGGGGATGATATAGGACTCCAGTCCTCTTGGTAAATGTAATAAGTCCAATACGATAACAAGTTTACGCCTGCTGAAAATGGCCGAGTTTTCATAGGGACTTGAAAAATTCGTCCCAATTTCTTGGCATCCGAGTTTTTTGGTAGGCAGCGCGAGTGTCGTTTTTACACAGCTGGCTGTGTAAACAAAATGGCGGTCAGTGTGACTGGGCCTCGCGCAGTAAATGAGTTAGGCGGCCCAGTCATACCGGGTATTGCATCTGCACTGGAAGTGTGAATAAGATGATGAACCCTAAATTTTCATGCATAATTATTCTAACAAGTTGTCTTCTTCTCTGTTTATTTTTCATGTGATGTTAATTATGACACGACCTTGAATTTGACCCCACATGCCCTCTTCTCGTCTGATGACGTCATCATCTGCAGGGCGTAAGTAAAACACTTTCTACTGCTATTGGTTTGTGGGCCATTCTCATCAAACACGAGACGTTAAACCACTGTTGTTTTAATGTTGGTCCAGCGTCGCAGACGTGGGCCAACATTAAAACAACAATGGTTCAACGTCTCATGTTAGCTGTGTTTCTACTGATATTAGCTTGTAGGCCCTTTAGTCTGCATTTAACAGAAATGCTGTGCAGGCTATAAAATTCATCAATATATATGTTCTGTATATGATGTGAGTACTTGTTATTGTTTTTCCAATGCTGCATATTTGAATTTTGGCAAATTCATTCTATTGTTTGTTCTTTATTTCGTTTGATCGATCGATCGCTTGATTCATTCGTTCATTAATCCAATTCATTCGTTCGTTCGTTCGTTCATTCGTTCGTTTGGTCGTTCATTTATCCAATGTTGCATATTTGCATTCTGTAATATTCTTTCAATATTTTGTTTGTTCATTATTTTGTTTGTTCGCTGGTTTGATCGATTGATTCATTCAATTCATTCATCCATTCATTTCGTTCGTTCGCTCAAACCATTTGTTTGTTCATTCATTAATTCATTATTTCATTAATTCATTCATTAATTAATTCATTAATTCATTAATTCATTCATTCGTTCGCTCGTTCGTTCGTTCGTTCGTTCGTTCGTTCGTTCGTTCGTTCGTTCGTTCGTTCGTTCGTTCGTTCGTTCGTTCGTTCGTTCGTTCGTTCGTTCGTTTCGTTCGTTCGTTCGTTCGTTCGTTCGTTCGTTCGTTCGTTCGTTCGTTTGTTATTTTAACGCTTGTCAGTCACGACATAGACATTTCTTCATATTATTCAGTATTCACACCGGGAGCGAAAGAAACTAATGATGCATCTTCTCCTAAATTAAGCTTTGTGAATTCAGATAACTGCTCATCTATCATAGAGTAACATTTCACACATGATTTCACAAAACGTTTTTATTTAAACAGCGTTTTTCTGTATTTGGTGTGATGTGGATAACGAGCCGTTTAGCATGTTTAAAGCGCAGTTATTGGGAACGAAGTGTGAGTTTAAACATCAAGATCTGCAATAATTGTGTAGCAAATTTAGCAAATATGAGCATTTTTCACCGACTTGAAGTTGTGGATCGCGGTAGCGAGACACAACTTCAAGTGGGTGAAAATGTAGTGCTTAAAGGGTTGAATAGACGTGCAGTGAAGCCGTCGGTGACGACAACTTCCGCCCTCAGGGTCTGACTAAACCCAGAAACCCTACGACACCGCAGGTCAACTGGGAAATAAGATCCTCATAGGGGCGGTGAGTGATTGACACGCGCTAAGTGTTTGACATGCGACAATTTTAAATCGTCCTAAA